>JAPCYS010003674.1:0-91901 GCA_028641055.1 Alopecurus myosuroides
TGAGGGGAGAATGAGTGGAAAAGGCACGCTAGGAAGGAAAGCAAAGATATTTATGGATGGACATTCTTTCACTAAATCACACAACACAGTTCTACAAATGTCCACCTTGGTGGCTCATTATATCGATGAACACAAGAATATTATACGGTCCAAAAACCGGGAGCTGTCTGAATCCTTGATTAATGATGAACACATGGATAGTTTCAGCGCCTTTTTGTAGACAGAACTCATGAATAACAATATTGTTGGAGATCAACTCTACTTGTTGGCCAGGTCATCATCTTCGACTGTACTGACTTTCCAAGGGTACGAGATAAATGGGAATACATTTTACACGATCGCACAAGATAAAGAGAGCACCAACCAGAATAGGGGTGTCCGTTTCGATGCAACCGGATACAATGGGAAAAAGGACACATATTATGGTTACATTGAGGAGATATGGGAGCTTGACAATGGACCTAATTTTACGATCCCTCTGTTTCGGTGCAAATGGGTCAAGATGATAGGAGTAAAGGTAGACTAGCAGTATGGAATGACAACAGTGGATCTCAACATTCTTGGGTATAGAAACGAACCATTCGTCCTAGCCAAAGCTGTGGCTCAAGTTTTCTATGTGAAGGACATGTCTACCCAACCGAGGAAAAGAAAAAATAAGAATTATATGTAAAGGACATGTCTACCAAACCGAAAAAAGAAAAGAAAGACAAGAGGACACATCATACGATGAGGCAAAGCGCCACATAGTTCTTTCAGGAAAAAAAAACATCGTGGGGGTGGAGGACAAGACAGACATGTGAGAAGAGTAAAGTAAGTTTGCTGAAATTCCACCCTTCAAGGTGAAAACTGGCCCAAGCACCGTGTTAACTAATGAAGATTGTCCATGGCTGCATCGCAATCAGAAGAAAGACAAACACACGGAGAAAGTTCAGAAGACTAGATAGGGATGTTGTTGGTGATATGTAATAATGTATTAAACCTTTTAATTATGTAACTGTGTTCTAAAGTTTAGTATTTTTGTGGTTAGTAGGACATACATAATGACATTATGCGAAGGTCTTAGATCATTTTAAATTTTTTAGAATTTTCTATGTCGATTTCAAACAAAAGTCCACACGGCAGGCATGACCATTCAAACAAACATAGTAAAATTTGAAAATAAGTAAGACAAAAAAGATTGTACATGTAAACATATTACGTTTCATATAAATTTTATCAAATTTGAACACCAATAGAAAACATGTTTCCCGAGATGAGGAGGAAGGGAGCTGGGGCGCGATGGAGCAGTGTGCCGGCCGGAGGAGCTGCCGGTCTCCGGCTGGTTCTTCGGGGTCATGAACTACTGAGACATGTTTCCGGAGAGGGCTGGTTCGGTGAGGGAGGCGAGGGCTAGTTCGGCGAGTGCGGCCAGGCTAGGACTAGGAGATGGATCCGGTGTGTGGACTAAAGTCGCACGGCCGCGGTCCTTTTTTATAGGATCAAGCCACCGTCGGGGGCCATGAAAACGAGGAGGCCAAGAGGCCATGAAACCGAGGAGGCCACGCGGCCATGTGAGGAAGACGCGGGGGCGGTGGGTCGCTGGCAGGTGGCCCAGGCTGCTTTGACCGGGGCGGTTGCTCGCTCCAAGGCGGCCACGCGGCATTGACCGGGGCGGTTGCTCGCTGCAAGGCGGCCACGCGGCATTGACCGGGGCGGTTGGTGGCCCAGGCTGCTTTGACCGGGGCGGTTGCTCGCTGCAAGGCGGCCACGCGGCATTGACCGGGGCGGTTGCTCGCTGCAAGGTGGCCACGCGGCCACGCGGTTGCTCGCTGCAGGTGGGCCAACTTTGACCACGTTCGTGGCCAGTTGGAAGGACACTGTCATGTAATGTGCATGAGTTGGGAGGTCGGGCGGTGGGTAGCTGGCAGGTGGGCTTGCATTGACCACCTGATCGTGGCCGGTGGGTTGACCACCTAATGTTGGCCCTAATTTGGGCTGGCAGGTAGGACCCAATGCTGGCCCAAATTTGGGCTGTATTTTTGTCGAAACATTTGAAGAATGATATTTTCTTTAACATGTTGAAAATGGAGAAAAACAATGTGGAAATTTATTTGTTATTTAAATTGGTAAGTAAATGTTTTGTAGGGACATGAGTCATATGGAAGACCTCCTCTTCATTCGAGACGAGGATAAAGAAGACGTGCTGCAACAAATGATATATGAGAAATCCTATGGACTAGCACAAAAAGGACATGACGATGAGCGTGGACTAGCACTAGAAGGAGATGATGATGCCCGTGGACTAGCACCAGAAGGAGATGACGATGCCCGTGGACCAGCACCCAAAGGAGATGACGATGATTTTAACTCACAATTTGAGAAAAACTCCGGTGAGGGAATTGTATCCGAAGAAAGAGGCGACGACGAAGTGTCCTTAACAAAGTCCGGTGAGGTGTATTTAATTATATATTAAGGCTGCATTGATCGGTAGATGCATTGATTTATTTGTGGTTGCCTATTCACTTATTAACGAATCGTTTTTTTTTCTTTTAGCCTTCTGCATCATCGAGAAAATCTGCTAAAAGGCCAGGTCCTCGAGGCCGGACGGGAAGGATGTCGGGTGAGGTTAGGCTCCCCATCACCATAGTTAAGGATGATGGCGAACTGCTAGAACCCAAAGGGAACGTCCGTACATTTACAAGTCAAGCTGGAGCTATTGTGAGGGACATGATACTGATCAGCATTGCAGAATGGCATAAGCTGAAGGCCCAGGGGTAAAGCTAGTTATGTCAAAGGAACTACGAAAAAATTGATTTGGGACACTCTCATGACATGCTTCAACCTACCGGAAGATCTCACGGATGACAAGAAGGAGAAAGTGAAGGAATGGACTCTTCAAAATATGGCCATAGCATTCCAGTCTTGGAAGAAAAACTTATGGAGATCATATTCAGATAAAGATCCAGACTTCACTGGAAGATTAGAGAAGATAAAAGATCAATGGTCCGAATTTAAGACGTATAAGACATCATCTACCTTAGTGTCCCAATAAAAAACGAATAAGGACAATGCTGAGAAGAAGATATATTATCATAGGTTGGGGTCAGGTGGCTACAAGACTGCCATTCCTAAGTGGGAAGCATTTGAACCTGAACTGATGGATGCAGGGATCATGCCACAGACATGGGACTGGCCCGACCGGTCCAAGTTCTAGTTGTTCGTGCATGGGGCAGGGTTGGACCCAAAGACAGGGTAGATCGTTGCACGGGGAAAATGGAAGGATAAAATTGAGACAATCACTGCGGATCTAGTAGATGCAATAGAAAAAGTTAGAAAAGGATTGTACATTCCTGATAGAGAGAAAGACGAGTTGTCACTCGCCCTCGGGAATCCTGAACACATTGGACGAGTACGAGGCTTCGGAGGCGGTGTCAACATGAAGCAAGCGTGGCCGAAGTGCGCAGACACTTATAGAAGCCGTTCGAGAAAGAGGAAGCAGGAGGTAGACCGGTTATCGGCATTGAAACAACAGGTGCAGCAGCAAACAGACTCAATTAGTCAGAACAAGACACCTAAGCAGCAAATAGATCCTCAAGCCGATGCCGCTCCATCTCAGCGAAGAAGCCGCGCGGGTTCCACGCATCTTTCAGGATGTGCAGGTAGCTACCCCGTGGATTATATCATAGAGAAGACAGATTGCGAGCTACATGTGACAATGAAGACCATATGCGTTAAGGTGGCGGTCGGCTATGCTTACCGAACTGAAGACGTAGCAACGTACCATCATGAGTCCATTGCAGCTGGCTATGCTCGTGTCAGGGTGGATGACATTGTGACGGGTTTTGAAACAATGGAGATGGATCATCCTAGAAGTGACGATGAGAAGACACTGCTCGATGTCAAGCGCGGTTTCACCCTATGGAAGAAGAAAGACATCATCTTATCAGACCCCTTGTCAAGGCCACCGACTCGTCCTTGTAGCAGTCCACCTCGGCAGCAAAGGCCATCGACTCGTCCTTGTAGCAGTCCACCTCAGCAGCAAATGTCATCGACTCCTCCTCGTAGAAGTCCACCTCGGCAGCAAAGTCCACACCTACCTGAGAGGGACCCCAGAGCGATTCCACCATCTCGATATCCGCCACGTGAGGAAGCACCCGTTAAGGGAACCGGTCGCCGGTTAGGAAGAAACTTAGAAAGAAGACAACACCGCCTCCTATACAGATGTTATGTTGCAAAAAAATTGACGAGAAAACCGGCGCCATCGGTGACCATGCCAGTAGAAAAAAGGGAAACAAGTTGATCTCCAGCTCGGAGAACAACCTGGTCAATCGGTCCCCGCGCTCAAGGTGTTTGACGACAGGGCAGTTCAAAGTTCTCGACAACACATAGGTTCGACAACCAATTCCCCCATCACTAAAGTAGCATATAAATATGTTCTCGGAGAGAATTTGGTCGAGAATGTCAGCTCCCTACCAACAAAAATGCGTACTTTGCATTGCTGGTACAAGAATACCACAAAGATAGTGGGAGTTAAGGAAGAGCACTACTTCCAAGAATACACTGTGAACGTTGACTTTGCCGAACTTTTCCAGTTATACAATCAAAGAACCCTCGAGAAATCTATCCTCAGTTGCTATTGTCTGTAAGTGATTTATTTATGTAATTTGAAAAGTCTTTAGCTATTTTCATTCATTGTTTGCAATTATCCTCAATTTAATCTTTTCATGCGCTATATTATGCAGATTGAAGAAGATCGAATGCAAAAGGGATGGAATCACGGACATTGGGTTCATTGACCCGGATAAAATTCATCAAGTCACCATAGAAGATCCCATTCATAACAACACCAGCCACTTTGCTAAGGTTTTTGAAGCGACAACGTGACAAAAAAGAAATACTTTGGCCTTACTACTTCAAGTGAGTGTTCCTGTCTTCTAACATATTCTATTTTTCTCACCAGATGTTAAAATTTTAATGATGAGTTATATATATGACACTATATATTTAAACATGCGCACTGACCACTTTATTCTTATCGTCATTAATATTCACGCTGGAGAAGTTGAAGTCTTTGACCCAGCAAACATGGAGCCTACAACATTCATGCCCTGTTTTGAAATGTTCAAACCGTAATTTCAATTCTTATCGTCTCTTTCGTTCATTCCCTAATTAATATCAACTAATTAATAACTCATTTGTTCATTTTCATTGTCGGGCAGCGTCCGGCAACAATTCATCAATGAAGATCCGACCGGTGGATGGAAATCGAATCTGAATTGGCGTTCGAAAGTAAGTAGTACTATCTAGGTCCACACACCTTTATCATACTTGATTATTGTTTGATTGCATTATATTATGTATAGAAATGCATGCAACAAACAAAAGAGACTGATTTATGTGGATACTACGTTTGC
Source organism: Alopecurus myosuroides (assembly GCA_028641055.1). Lineage (NCBI taxonomy): Eukaryota > Viridiplantae > Streptophyta > Magnoliopsida > Poales > Poaceae > Alopecurus > Alopecurus myosuroides. The sequence goes on from JAPCYS010003674.1 coordinate 5,394, forward strand.
GAGTACATTAACATGAGAATCGACGGGAGAATAAATAATGAAAGAAATAAAGAAGTACGTAAACAATATTCATAAATTTATTTTATTATCATCAGTTCTGCTGAGTTTCAGTCATATTTCTTTTATTATGAAAGAAATAAAGATGCACTAATACATTCATTTGTATCTCATTCTTTTACGGTTGGCAAGAAAACGGCGCGCGCTCCCAAACCACTACCGCTTGAAAGCAATTGCCGAGGAATTTGCGTGATTTTTCCTTCGGGAGCTCATACATGATTCCGGAGAGTATCAGAATGTCTAAACTATATCAATACTATGACTCAATGTAATAGTGATCCAGATGTAATCAATTACATTTACATGTGTTATATATATGCATGAAGTTGATATGCATCAACTTGAGCTTCATATAGACTTTTATATATGCTCAAACGATTTTCTGGCGCATCAACGCGATTCTCGTACGATGAAACGGTCCGATACGCCTAAAACCCTCCAAAACCCTGAAAAAACAATCGAAAAGGGGGGAAAAAATAAAACCCCTCCTGGTCCCGGTTCGTAACACGAACAGGGACCAAAGTCTCCAGCCCCGCGTGCTCCTCGACAGCCACGTGCAGTCCCCTATTTTATCGTTTCGTAAGGCACCGGTAGCAAAGGGGGGACATTAGTCCCGAATAATTGGTAACAGTGTCCCGTTTTCCACTAGTGCCTCGCGGTTGGTTCCTTGTACTCGACACCAATCTCTGTGAACTTAGCCCTCTGTTGTTTCTACACGGGTCTTCATCTAGGTATTACATCAAAGGAAAAAAGAAGAGCCTATGCTGAGAGCTGAAAACAAGAAAAAAGGATCTTCAACTTGATGTGATCCCGCAACACTGCTTGTCCGACATCACGTCCGAGAGCAATGCCCAAAAACTGGTTCTCAATGGGATTCTGTCGGTGATTAACCTGATCCTACCCAGCACATTCCCGCGGCCTCCTATTCACCTACATTTTCTGGAACGTCCTTCTTTTAGAATCATATACTTCAAATAAACTCATGTTTGAGAACACTACATATGCGAGGAAGTCAAAGCATATGCAAACTACTGAGAATGACCAAAGGAAGAGTCGTGGAGGGTAGATATATATGCGGAGAAGAAGAGCAAATGTGCGAGGCTATGCATAATGTGTTTGGTGCAAGTTTATTGAAAAGAGTTAACTCTTTTGGTACGCGGTTGGTGATAGTCTATTGCTCCATCATAAAGAGGATGACCATTCCCCATCTCGTTTCTTCTATAAAAAAATCATTTTTTATAGTATAGAGTTGGATATTACTGCCAAAGAAAAAGTACCCCTCTTCCAAAACGACGATCCATCGGAACCCCATATTATCTGAAGGTACGTTTGAATTATGACTAAACTATACCATACCAGTTTCCTAGCTGGCCAGAAAATTTGGTCTATGTTTAAATGGTTGCCAACTTTTGGCATGCTAATGGAATACTACCAAGTCTAATTTATTTTTTCCGGTCAATGTTGACCATGACCAATTCATGGGTAAATAAGAACTCAGCCTAAATTTGGTAAAAAGTATTTTGTAGGGCAACCATAAGAATAAACCAAACACACCCTTAATCATGATTCTCACGTGTCAAAAAAGGTTCAAAGGAAGCTCGACACGAGAAGGTTGGATAAGTAATACCACACCAATTACACATGATCACTCACGAGAAATCTGCTGAACTTGAAACGCCATGGGCGCCATGAAAGTCGTTTACGCTCCCAAACTCACTAGAGCCTTTTTTTACAATTTTTTAAACAACATTTCCAAATCTAAAAACTTTCGATGTTATTAAACAAGTACACAAATATTCCTGGTACGTATGATACAAGTTTTGTAACAAAAAATATTATCTATGATCTTACAGAATGCAAACTTTTGTGATAAAAAACAAGTTTTTTATTCATTTTAAACCATAGGTTTTTCCAACTCCACCTCACTTTATTTTTCCGTTTTTCCTTTTCCCCATTTCTTTTCTCATTTGACCCAGCGTTATACAAGAGACCATAACGCATTAGGGGAGAGCGTTCTGTCCACGTGTCATTTTGTGAATTTTTTTGAATCAGGGTCAAGTTATTGTGAAATTTTCGCCCGAAACGGTTATAAATGTAAAATTTCACGTTGTGCATGCCCGTCCGGGTAGCTAGCAAAGTATAGACGACATGTTGATCATGCATGGAGTTTCGGGAGCATGTCATACTTCGGAACATGGCATCCATCATAACTAGTAGGAATAATTGGATATATTCCACAAGGGTTCTACTACTACATACGAGAACAAGACTCCGCCAAAAAAGGAAAAAATAAGAAGGTGAGCCCGATGCTCCACTGGATAAAACTCCGAGCTTAGACCTCTGTTGGTTTGCAATACTTCAGTTCAAACTTTCAACTTGGAAAACCCGTTCAAGGTTCGACAGTGGCGCAGCTTAGGAAAAGCCAAGAGGGCCCCTAGATTTCATACACAAAACATACTTCATCCTCGATGTCTACTATAGGGCGGAGCCTGGAAGTGCGAACGTGGAGGATCCCACCGGGAAAAGTATTGGATTATGCGGCTGAACGTCCCAGAGTGTACCATGCCGTGAAAATATTGTCCAAAATTCGTTACTATTATATTCCTAGTGCGTTGTATTCTCAACACCCGTATTTTCTATAATTTATTAATGGAGAATATTTTTCTAGTACTTAGGGAGTTTATTTTCCCGTCGTCATATGCAGTATTTATGTACTAAAAAATAATAGTTGAGATCACTACTTATGCACTGAAGCTAATTCACACTAGAACGATGTGGTGGGCGAGAGGAAGAGAGCATGGAGGGTATCTATATATAGAGAGAAAATGACCGAAGGTGAGAGTACACATGATACAATGAGTTTAAATAACAGTTTGTGCAAGTGTATTGAACAAGACTAAAGGTGTTTATAATGTGGTTGGTGCAAGTCTATTTCTCAAGATAAAGAAGATGAAAATTCTACACCTTGTTTATTCTACCAAAAATATTCTTTCTAGAACTTGCAAAGAGGATAATGTGCATCTTTCTACAATAAACAATTGATTTGGATATTTGTACCAAAAAAGAATTACCTCTCTTTCAAAATGACCAACAACCGGGAACTTAACGACGACAAGTGAGTGTGAACCCCAATTTTTTCTTAATGCTGATTCTCATGTGTCAAAAAAGGTTCACAGGAGCCACCGTGTGAGAAGGTTGGAATAAGTAACAACGAACTAAGAAGATATGTTCGCTCAAGTTATGTTTCTAGATATAAATTCTATCGAGTCTGTGATGGAAATCGTAGGCTCATAGTGGGCACACCGCAGACATGGGAATCGTGGCCGCCAATCCTCGTGAACTAGGATAAAATGTCTTCTAGTCCGTCTACCATCACGCATAAATCGCCCTAGCTAGGAATGTCCATATATAAATTTTACTTTCCTTTATGTTCGACAACTTACTGGAATTTCGGTATTTTCCCCTTGATCGAGCAAGTATGATCTTATTATGAGCATATTGTAATCATTTGCTCTAATATTGTAATTTCTCTAGAACTGAAGTTGTCCAACTACATTTGAAATGTATGTAATTTATGACATCTGAAAAGACTACGTTCATATGACGTGTGTGCCATTGAATAGCTCAGTTTGAAGATTTAAATAGGTTTCAACTGTTTTTATTATACAGTTCTCTAGAAACATGTGTTTCAGTCTACACATTTTAAAGTTTATGTATTCGCTATTCATTGTCTAAGATCATTAAAGGGTGTGGCTGATTCTCAGTAGAACGAAAATTAAGATAATTCCCAGTAATGTGACGGTCAAGGAGTCTCAGTTGCAACCCATGTAGCAATCCATGACTAATACGAATCATAAAGGAAATGCAACGGTTTGGGGCATTCTTCTTAGTCGCACACTTTCAATTGAAAAGAAACATGACAATTGCAACTTAACTTGCAACTCATAGGTGCACAAATCGAGATATAAACCAAGGATGTAGGACTCCAACAAACGCTAACTAATTCCAATCATTGAAAGCAATCAAAATTCCGAACTATGAGTATTCCTTGTTTCAGAAAGGAAGTCTGAGGCAATTTTAGCACTGAACTGAGGATACGTCCTAGGTTGAGAGCCAAGACCCAATTGCACGGACATTCCAGTTATTATTGCTAAGTGACGAGTACTACCCTCCACACCTGCGTACGTATGCCTGCTGTGGTCGTGCCTGCCTGCCTACACTCCCAGTTCCCTCACGGCTTTAAATTTACAGCCTGAGCAAGACACCAGCCACTTCCTACTAATACGAAGCAGCTTTGTCCAATACGACGGCGTCATGGAGCCTAGCAGCAAGAGCGAGTGACCAAACCAGTTCGCACGCTCATGCAGAGTGGCACATATGCACTTCCTTCTGTGCAAGTGCTCACAGTTGGTCTGCCAGATCCAAATCCGAGCGAGTGCAACACCTGGCCGTTGCTGCCTGGCCTTGTTTTGACCCTGCTCGCTCATGCGAATTTCGTTGCTTCCACATTCCCGGTGCTTCCTACTCTCAAACCACAATTTAGTGCGATTATTTTTTTCTCATCTTGTGTATAATTCTTATAGACTACTAACGAGCTTATGTCTAAAAGCACTAGCTACATGAGCAAGCTAATGTAGACTACACGACTAAGAGGTGTGAGAAGAAGAGAATGTGTGAGTACATATATATGTAGAGAAGAAGACCAAAGGTGAGAGCCAACATAAGTATTTAGAAAAATAGTTGGTGTTGAGTCACTAAAATTAGTTTTGGGCCCGGCTGACAGGAGTGTGGCCGTGTGGCCACGTAGAGCCTCAAATTTCAGGGTGAAATTTTCTATAGGGGGCCACTAGGAAAAAATTACTTGCAATCCTTCTAGACTTAGGGTGGAAACCTTAGGACTACTCCAACCGGCTGCTCTCGTGACTCCCCTCCCGTCTCTCTCATTGGGGAAGTCCTTGATCCTCGTGTGCCCTGGGCCAACCCGAGGTCCTCACAGGCGATGATGCCGCTCGGAGAAGGTTGAGGCAACGCGCCGATTTTTCTAGAGTAGATATTAGGTTTGTGTGTTACCCCTTTGTGGCGTTTTTTAGTACAGCGTCAAATCCCACCAGTCAGATCTAGGGTGCTCCAATCTCGATATTCTCTATCATAGTGTTGCGGTGAGGTGTTGTGAGCGGAGGAGTTGGGAGCGGGGATCTCTGATAATAAGGCGGCTGGTTCAAGCTTGACACTTGCGCATCCGGGATGCAGCTCAAGAGAGCTGGATTTCTTCCTCCTTGTGAAGCTCCAGTGGTTGGGGCTGAATCCCTTCTTTGGGGGATGCTGGTGTGGATCGTTGTACCTCAGCGCCTTCCCTCAATATTGCCGTCGCGGTGGCGAAAGATGGGGGACGGTGGCGTGATTCTTGGCTTCATGAGGAGGTCTTGCTGCAGATTTGAGATCAACACATGGTGTCCTTTATTCGCCACCATAAATTTGGGCTGATATCGCAGCCACTCCCGGCGTTGAAGGCGGCATCAGTTTAACCTCCATGGTGGAGGCTCTTTACAGGATTCCCGGCGGCACACACGTTCTTCCTCTCACAAGTACGTGTCGGGTGCAGAGAACGCGGCGGAGGGAAAGAAGGACCCCGTTGGCCTCCGGGCGAGGCGCTGGAGGAACGTGTGCGCCACCGCCGCTCGGAGGGTACGTACAAGCATGGAGGGGGAGGTCGCCCGTGTAAGAAGCTTCCACCAGAGGCCGAGAATTACTATGTGCTGCCACTGCTGCTGGAGGGGGAGGTCGTTGCCCCCGTGGGGGCGGTAGGGGCTCCGGGGGATGCAGCCTCAACAATCATCTCTAGCACATCCTATCGGCTTTTAAGCGCACCGACAACAATCTCAAAGGCTCCTCCGGCGCGACGGACGAAGGTCTTTCGGGTGCTATGGACCGCCTCTAAGCCGCGGTGGACAGACACGAGCTCGCCTGGGCGCTACTCTACATGGTCGAGCACAACTACCTCGGGATCCGGTAGAATATTAGGTTTAATTTCAGTTCTAGCTTTTATTGTGTGATGAACTTGTTTGAATCTCGCGCGGACTAGTTTGTTTAAATTTCCTCTATGATACCAGTATCCGCTAGAGTTGCTCTAACAGTGTACAGGTTGAGAGTTCGTTGGCGATGCTCAAATTTTCGATACTTTGTTTCTGAGATTAGTGCAGTAGAGTGGAGATATTCACTCGCGTACAAGTTATGGCGGGGTGTATTGGATGCGATCAATACTAGGCTGGACATCAATATACGGAGTTCCTCGGATCAAGTCTGGAGCAGAATAAAAAAACATAGATTTTACAACATGCTCACAAGACCTAGCTAGAATGTGCTGACCTGACAGGGCCAATTCGTCTCGGTGCGCGACGAGCACCGGCCAGTGTTTCTTTTATTTTTCTCTTGACGAATGATAATAAGGTAGTAACAAATGCCCCGTACTACGTCGTGCAAGTACGTGGACTGAGGACAGCGACGGCGTCATCAAACGATAATGGCGACACGAGCATGATTTAAGTGTACTGTGCGTATATCGATGGGTGAACCGATCGGTTGACGCAAGCCAACTCACATGCGGCAGGCTTCCACCGAATCCATGTTACAGTGTACAGCTTGAACGTTCATTTTTTTTATCTCTGTTTTCGAGTATAATGCTGGGGAGTGGAGATATGCTAACAAGCTTCGTTCTCAGTCATACAAGGAGCACAAAGATGCAAGTATGTGTGTGTGTGATTGCGTTCCAGTTCCACCAACGTGGAGGCAGCAAAACCAAACACAGAAGATGACAGGGTCACAGACAAGACGTACCAAGGCGTACGAGAGGCAACAGCGTCCGGATAGAACAGTGTGATCCATGATTGGGGCTGCCCTCCCGCTCGTCTACTGCACAAATCGCTCGCATGATGCTCCCCAGATGCTCGCTACCTATGCTGCACTGTGCTCACCGTCGCATCCTGGTCCCGGCTAATACAAGACAGCAGCAGAGGCCGTGTCTAATGCGACGGAACCCAGCAGCAAGCCAGCAAACTCTCTCGCATGCGTCAGCGCAGCAAGCCAGCAACTCTCGCATGCGTCAGTGCAGCAAGCCAGCAAACTCTGGTCGTCGAATCGGATCCGGGTCTGTGATGTTGCCCTAGTAGTCCAATAGCTATACCAATAGAGTATTGGATGCACCGGCATAAAATGCACCCCACTGGGCGATACAATATCGCCAAAGTTGCTGGACGGGTTCAATCTCGTGTCCGGCAACCCCATTTCGGTTGGCAACCGCGACAATACGTGCCACGTCAGTTGCTGACGATCGGAGCTGTACTAGCAGCGACACGGCGCGCTCAACGCGAGTTAGTGCGGCGAGGATGGGCTGTTCTGCACGTTTTAACGGCGTGGAGGGCGCAGAAGCGAAGTGACACGTCATCGGCGTTAGTGGCAGGTAGGGGAACCGATGCTCGGCGTTAGTGGCATCCACTCACTAGTGGAAACTGGGCCTTTCGTCCAGGGCTGGCCAAGTCATCCGTCCCGGTTCAGCTACGAACTCGGACGAATGTTATGTATTCGTCCCGGTTCATGCGGCCAGGCTGTGCCAAGCCATCCGTTCCGGTTCATTAGGGGACACCCGTCCCGGTTCGTGGAGAGTGGATTTCCCACTATTACTAGGATATCCCCTACCTATCCATGCCGTTCCTTTGTCTTGGGATAAGGGATAGCTACTTCAGACCAGCGAATCCACCAGATAGCTTTGACTTCCCTAAATGGTGTAACCTCCCGTAGATATCTCTCTCTCCCTAAACACGCATGTCCGGACCCACAAGCAGTGCCAAAAACACCCCTGGCTCGATTCATGCGGCCAGGACATGGGGACTTTTTCTCAAAAGAATCACATTTGTGGATTTAACAAGAAAACTGGATCCAGAATTAGCAAAAATATACACAAGAATAAGATGCGTGGATTAAACCATAACAAGAATATTTTAGGATTGGTGCACCTTCAAGAATTTTATAATTTATGTATTTATATACACAAAATTTGAATCCATGAATTAACATGAATATATGGTGCATTTTTAACAGATTTCACTTTAGCTTTTTTTTATAGTAAGAAGGCTAATTTTTTTTTATCAATGTGTTACCAAGAGTTTTAGATTTGTTTACTAACAGGAAATTTTGGGGTTCATGTACTAGCAATATTTTTTTAGATCATGCATTAGGGAAAAAATTAAATCATGTATTAACATGAATTTCGGATTTCGTGTATTATAATAAAAATACGTGAATCCATGCTTAGCTGAAGATACATGAATTCATGTGCTAGCAATATTCTTGCATTCATAAACAAAACAAATCTCCATGCATAAAAAATGCTTGGACAATTTTCGGATGATTGAGAAGGTTGAACCATAAAAGTATGGTTGTTTGCAGTAACAATACCTTTTTGTAATTTCATGTAGCAACAATAATTTTTCTCTTTCAGATTGATGTGCTAGCAACAAAAAATCATAGACATATGTTCAGACATCCATACAAACCAATTCCCATTGACATTACAGATCAAAAAATGGAATTATAATACAACCGTTTCTCATAACTATATCCAGAAGAAAAGGTAGGGCAACATTTTGGCAAAAGCAGTGCACACAGATTTCCGGTGAATGGACTACTGCAGCCCCATTTACATTGTATGAACGATGATCCAAAACTTGGAAAAGGCTACCAAAATATTATGGAATAAGGAACAAAAAAGAGAGTTCTTCAGATCCAGCCATCATATTTCTTCATATCCATTTTAGCAAAAGATTAGAAAAAAAGACGAGATGAAGAAAACATCACGTATCAAATAATGCATCCATCACAGATCCCAAAAAAATAAGATCCTAGATGGGAGGATGATCCAGATCGGAGCTTGCCGTCGCCATGGTTGCCATGGTTGGATACGACGCCGCCAGATCGGAGCTCGCCGACACGGCCACAGCGCAGCCATGGTCGCTTACCATGCGGCCTCCCTCCCGGCGGCCGGTCACCGGCGCGACCTCCCTTCACGCTACAGATGCAGTCTACCTCCAAGGCGCCTGCAAAGCTTAGATTGGCCGGGGGTGAGCTCTCTTCTAAGGCTAGTCCCAATGGGAGTAACTTCACTAGTAATATAGATGCCACTTAGGATAAAAAGCTGACGTGACCAGTAATTAATAAGGAGAGAGAGGATTGTGGTAACTTAGCTAGTTACCATAACATCACACCTTCCAATGCAACATGAGTCTACAAGCTAATAAATGCACTTTTGCATGACACAACTTGTATGTTAGTACCCATTGTGAAGGTAGTAACCTAGTCTAGAAAAATGTGTATGTTACTACTCTATGTTACTCTCCATTGTGACTAGCCTAACAAGAGAAACTAGGAGAATGGGGGAACGAGGGGAATTAGATGGGGATCGGTGGGGGCATCCGCACTACAACAGAACCCCCCCCTTCAGCAACTCATCGGTGCGTTGCCGAATGTCCATATAAGCGTTGGTAACATCTACACCAACGGATTTGGTATGTGTTGCCGTAGGTGGCGTTGCAAGGGTCTACGACAACACATATACCTGCGTTGGTAATCGACATGAAGAAGCGTTGTAGGATAGCAACTCATGTAGTTAGAGCTTAACAACACTTCATATGCGTTGGTGATTACCCTCCATGGATGGATTTTGAAATGGACTAAACAGACCATTGTGAAAGCTTATGGAGTTGCGAGCTAGTACACCTAACGGTAATTTATAAGTTGCAACAAGAATCATTTGTTCAATCATAAGAGATTGCACATGAGCTGCAATATGCTAAACAAAAAGACCGCATATATTAATTCAAATATGTAGCTTTACAAAGAACATGATCCAATGAATACAAGATATGTATTCCTGAAAATGACATTCTAAGGAACAATGTATAACTATCTTGTAGTAGCACTCTTCACGAACTTGGTCTGCGCATCTCAACCATGCGTCATCCCGTTTATTTTGGAACCTGAGATAATTAATATACCATTTGTGAGACAAAAAGTAGATTAATGAAATAGTAGAATTTAACTTAAGACCATGAAATAATTAGTCTTCTTGCACAGCCACTTCTCTGAACAAGGAAGGAAGTTGATGTTTTATCATAACTACAGAAAGGTCAAAGCAACCACCGCCCGAGTAGCTTGCTGATTATAGACGACACGTTGATCATGCATGGCGTTTCGGGAGCACGTCATACTTTGAAACATGTCATCCACAATAACTAGTAGAAATAATTGGATATATTCCACAACGTTCCTACTACTAGATAAGAGATGATGACTCCGCAAAAAAATGAGAAAGTGAGTGTGATGCTCTGGTGGACCATACTCGAAAGTTAGACCTCTGTTGGTTTGACATATTCCTGTTCAAACTTTCAGCTTGGCACTAGTAGGAAAAGGCTTATAGCCACCAGCTTAGCGCTGGCGAACAAGATTCAGGCTTTGCCAGCGCTATTACCGTGGACGAACGCCATTTCCAGTTCGCCGACGCTATATCTACTACCGCTGGCGAACAGACCGTCTCATTCGCCAGCGCTATGGGTGGGACCCCCCTGCGCGCGCACCCGCCCCTCCGTGAAACTACCGCTGGCGAACAGGCTCGTTTGTTCGCCAGCGCTAAGTTTACTACCGCTGGCGAACAGTTGTGCCCGTTCGCCAGCGCTAACATGTGGGCCCAGGGCGCATGTTAGCACTGGCGAGTTCGCCAGCGGTAACCTGTCAGATCTGCCATAAGTGGTACACCCACCATCCACTTTCCCCTCCACTCCCTTCTCCACCTTGTCCCCTCCTCTCTTTCTCTAGCTCGAAATTATGCCAATTTCCCCACCTTTCTACTCTCTTTTGAAGAAACTAAAATTATTTTAGTTGGTATATATATGTTTATCTTCCTCCTAACACCATTTCTACCCAAAGTTTTCCCTTCCTAGGCATCTAGATCTAGAATTACCCCCCATCTCTCCAAAGCTCCAAAATTCTCCGGATATCATCGTGTAGCCATCTATTCATTTGAGGTGGGATGAATGCTAATATATAATTAAATGAGTTTGTATATGAATTTTTTCCGGATACACGCGATATGCAATATGTGTGAAATTTCACCGGATTCAAATATGGTCGTGTGATGGAGACGTTAAATGTGTGCAATTTGTTGTGGAATGAAATTGAGTAGCCAACTATTGCCGGAATGTTGATTCATTTCCATCTCGGTATAGTTTGGCACTCCCTAATAATCTCCTATTTGTAGGAAGGTCATGTCGAATTTTTTCGTGAATACGACATGAAGTGAAATATTGGATATGAAAATGAGTTGCCACTTTGCCGGAATGTTGATTCATTTCTGTCTCGGCAAAGTTCGGCACTCCTCTAACCTCCAATTTGTAGGAACGTCATGCCGATTTTTTTTGTGAATATCGATATATATATAATATGTTTGGTTCTAATATTATATTGGCGCGCTCTCGTGCAGGCGACAAATAATGGTGGTCGTTAAGAGTGAACGTGTCGTGAATAGTTACTTGAGACACGCGACAGAAGACATGTTACAAAATGTCCGCAACGAGATACGATGTCCATGTCGGAAGTGCAAACTAGGGGGCTTGCTCAATCCCTTTACCGGAGACTTGCTCAGTCACCTCCTCAGGTATGGTTTCATGGATGGGTATAACAGTCAGTGGGTAAGTGATGATGATGATGATGAAGTCCATGGGGCGACGGTGGTAGGAAATGATGTGCAACAGGAGAATAACAATGATCGACAAGAACTACAACATGACCAAGATCAGCCTCATGATCCCGCACATGATCATGGAGAAGATGCTGAACAAGACGTGAAAGAAGACGAGGACACAGGGACACCCCTAACGGAAGTTGTGCGTGACCCTCATCTGAAAGAACTGCTTTTGAGAAAGACAACTAACTCGAAATCTTCTGCTAGAGAGCAATCTAAGCTGGCGCAACTACAGATAGACTCGAAGACACCGTTGTATGCAGGCTGCGGTCCGGGAGAGTCCCGCCTGAGAGTGGCGCTCGATGTTATGCAGATGAAGGCGAGATACAAATGGAGCGACATAAGCGTCGATGCAAGCCTGCAATACTGGCACGATATCCTTCCAGAGGGCAACACCTGTCCTAAAAGTTGCGATGAGGCCAAGAAAGTCGTGTGCCCCTTTGATTTACCTCACGAAAAATATCATGTGTGCATCAATGATTGCTACATTTATCGGAAAAAGGACGCGAACAAAACCATTTGTCCAGTTTGCAACGCCGTTCGATACAAGATAGGGAAGAAGAAAGCTCCTCGAAAAGTTGTGTGGTACTTTCCGCTCATTCCCCGTCTGCAACAGTATTTCGCGGACCGCAAGGAAGCAGAGCTCATGCGCTGGCACGCGAAAAGGAGGAATAAAGTTTTGAAAGATCCAAATCGGAGTGAAAAAGTAAATCTGACACATCCTTCAGATGCAAGTCAATGGAAAGCAATTGAGTGTGAATATGCAACATTTGGGGCGGAGGCAAGGAACATCAGGTTGGGTGTGAGCACCGGCGGACTCAATCCGTTTGGCAATCAGAGCAGCACCGGTAGCACCTGGCCCGTATTTGTATGGATGTACAACATCCCCCCCGGTTGTGCATGAAGAGGAAGTATATTCACATGAGTATGCTAATTCAAGGGCCGAAACAACCAGGCAATGACATCAATCTATACCTGAAGCTGCTTAAAGATGAGCTGGACACGCTATGGGCCGAGGAAGGGGTGAACACATGGGACGCCTTCGGTGAACAATATTTCCCAATGAGAGATGTCTTACTCTGTACGGTTCACGACATACTCGGCTACGGATATGTGGCGGGCCAGGTGTGCCGCTGACATAACGGTTGCGTGAGGTGCATGGATGACCCCACGTTTATGCAACTTCCGGAAGATCTTGGGTCTTCGAAAACAGTTTTCGTTGGCCATCGAAGGATGACCCCACGTTTACCCAACAAAGACCCGTGGGGAAGGCGAGCAGACCTTTTTAACGGTGAAGATGAGCTCCGTGGACCTCCACGTAAGAGGTGCGGCCAAGAAATATACAAGTTGCTGAATGATTGGAAGGAATGCCCAGAGCCGGGAAAGAAGCAAAAGGTGCCAAAACCGCTTCTGGATGTATGGAAGACGAGGTCGGTGTTTTGGGACTTGCCATACTGGCCCATTCTGGATACGCCTCACTGCCTTGATCTGATGCATATCACGAAGAATGTGTTTGAAAGTTTGTTTGGCACGCTGCTCAACATGCCGGAGAGGACCAAAGACGGGGTGATAGCAAGAAACGACCTGAAATATTTTGGTATTAGGGTAGATCTTCAGGGGGACACCCGGATGATGACGATGGCGATCAATCGTGTGATGAGGAGACGGAGGGTCGCAAGGCCAAAAGGGTTAAGAGGAATGACTATTACTGCCCCCCTCCTACGTCACTCTTAGTCCGGACGAGATCACAAAATTGATGATGTGCCTTCTCGGAGTCAAAGTCCCTAGCGGTTACTCAGGGCTAATAAGCACATTCCTCGACGCGCAGAAACAAAAGTTTAGCGGGATGAAGTCTCATGACTGTTACGTGATGATGACGCAGATACTTCCGGTTGTGATCCTCGGAATAATGGACAAGCACGTCCGGGAAACCCTGTTTGGCCTATGTAACTTCTTCGACGTGATATCTCGAAAGTCGATCACGGGGAAGCAGATCTCAAGGCTGGAGGAAGAGGTTGTCGTGATACTATGCGAGCTTGAGATGTACTTTCCACCATCATTCTTTGACATATGTGTTCATCTGTTGGTCCATATCATGGACGATATCATCCATCTCGGGCCGTTGTTCCTGCATAACATGATGCCGTTTGAAAGGATGAATGGGGTCATCAAAGGATTTGTTCGCAACAGAGCCCGTCCGGATGGAAGCATCATTCAGGGCTTTCTCACCGAAGAGTGCATCTCTTTCTGCACGAATAATATTGACGTGGAGGACCCTGTTGGTCTGCCCAGAAACAAGCACATTGGCAAGCTCGATGGAGTAGGTCACAAAAATGGACGTAGAGAAGTGCATGTGGATCGGGCTTGTCGACGCACCGACTTTAACAGGGCAAACTTAGTAGCTCTCCAACACATTGACATGGTCGATACTTGGGTGGAAAAACACAAGAGCTCGACTATGAAAAAGTACAGTGAACAAGGCAAGCGGAGGACCGAAGGAGAAATAATCAGAGAGCATAACTCCACTTTCTTGCGTTGGTTTAAAGATGAGATCGTCGCTAATCCACCGCCAAGGGATTGTGCGAAAAATAAACTATTGTACGCCTTGGCACATGGCCCAGCTCCCAACCTAGCGACGTTTCAAGCATATGATATCAACGGGTTCACTTTCTACACGGAGGAGAAAGACAAAACTTCCGATTATCAAAACTCAGGGGTAACGATGGAATCCTACACCGGTGACAAAAAGATAAGATACTACGGAAGGATCGAGGAGATATGGGAGCTTAACTACTCTGGAGAGAAGGTGCCTATGTTCCGCGTCAGATGGGCTAGGATGCCGACCGACAGAAAAGAAGACCAATACTTTACAACCATGGTTATTCCCGAAGCCGGAACCTCATCAAGCGCGAATGTCACAGCGCAAAATGATCCATGGGTATTGGCTAAGCATGTGTCCCAATGCTTCTTCATAACAGACCCCGCAAGGCCTAGCCGTGTTGTCGTGAGGAGAGGGAAAAGAAATATTATCGGAATTGATGGAGTCGTTGACGAGGACGAGTTCGACACGTTCGGCGACCCAAATGATGATGATAGTCATGCAACATACACAACAAGAAGAAGCAGAACAACTCTACCTAGGCATGGTCTTCCATTCAGAAGAAGAAGTCATGATGTGGGGTTAAATTATGCAACTGCGACCAAAAAAGGCAAAAAGATCAAACACTGAGAAACTATGTATATATCTGTCTGCCAATTGTATGCGACGAAACTATGTATATGCATGGATCAACTGGTCTGATGTGCACTTATTATAAATTTTATGTACCTTGTAATTCTGTATTTCAAAGGTGTGGACTTATATTATTTCAAACATAAAGGAAATAATGGAAAACAAAATAAAAAAATAGAAAAAATAAAGGAAACAACGGAAAACAATAGAACACATAAAAAAATATTGGAAACAAATAGAAAACATGAAGGAAATATTGGAAAACAAAATAAAACATTAAGGAAAACAATTGAAAACAATAGAACACATGAAGAAAACAATAGAAAACATAAAGAGAACAAGAGAAAACATAAAGGAAACAAATAGAAATCATGAAGGAAAATAATGGAAAACAACTAAAACCAAAATACTGAAAAGAGAAAACAAGAAAGAAAATATTGGGAAACAAAATAAAACATGAAGGAAAACAATTGAAAACATGAAGAAAATATTGCAAAATATATCTCCTAACCATAGAAAACAAAAATAAAACAAGAGAAAACATGAAGGAAAATAATGGAAAACAACTAAAACCAAAATAATGAAAAGAGAAAACAAGAAAGAAAATATTGGAAAACATATCTCCTAACCATAGAAAACAAAAATAAAACAAGAGAAAACATGAAGGAAATATTAGAAAACATCAAGGAAAACAAAAAATTTAACAATAAAAAACAAAAAGAAGACGAGAGAAAACACGAAGGAAATAATGGAAAACAAAATATAACAAAAATAAACAAAAATAAATCAATTCAAAGAAATAAATAAAAATAAAACAGTAATGTTTCTCAAGGAAAATTAAGAAAAAATAATACAGTAAATTATTTCAAAGAAAAATAAATAAATAAAAGGTAACGTTGGCGAACGTAGCTGCTGGTTCGCCAGCGCTATGTTACCGCTGGCGAACAAACTTTCGTTCGCCAGAGGTAGCATAGCGCTGGCGAACCAGCAGCTATATTCGCCAGGGGTAACCCCCACCTCTTCCATACAGAGACGTACACAGAGAAGGGCTGGGACTTAGCCGTTTTTCACGATCGAGCAAACGCGCGCCCGTTCCTCTCCTGTCTCCGGCGACTCTGTCCCGGCGACCACCGCGCGCCACCGGCCCTCTCCCTAACGCCCTCCACTCCTCCACCATACCACTCTCCCTAGCATCCCTCCACCCCCCTCCACCGGCCCTCTCCCTCTCTCTATTGCGCCCCAACCTCCCCTGCGGCTGCCACTCTCCATCGACGCCACGCCTGCTGCCCGCTGCTCCCTCCTCCTCCCCTGCGGCTGACGCACTGCCTCTACGGCGGCACCGCCGGCCTGCTGCCCGCTGCTACCCGCTCTTCTGCCACGCACAGAAGGTGCTCGACCAAAGTTCTACAGGTAATTTTTTTCTTAGTCCCGACCCCTCTACTGCACTACTAATGCAAGAAATGCACCACTGCTCGGGTTTTACTTACATCTGCACAGACCAGCCAATGGTTGGCCATGTGGGAGTGATACCTGTCTGCTCTGCCCATTGGAATGAAATCAATGTCCTGTAGTTCTATGTCATTTGCTCTTCTCCATTGGCATCTCCATGTGGATGGAAAACAGGGGGTTGTTGCTCTTCTCCATTGGCGTCTGCCTGATGATAGATTTGCGATGCCTATTCCTTCCCTTTATCGAAAAAGAAAGCGGGCACTAGTAGTATTGTCGTCGTCCTAGGCTAGCTAATGATGATTAATGCGTGAGAGGGACAATGATGGTTTCAGGCTCGATTGGTTGCTAATTAAGGGCATTGATGTCTGACCAAACAGGTAGGGTATGTACGTAGTACTTGTAGGCTGGGTCGAAAAGCGATTAGATCGATGTCTCGTGCTCAGAGCAAGTACAATAAGGTGATGTAAGCTGGCTATAAGGATTAAAGTAATATTTTTGTGATGACATGGATGAGAGAGAAGAGGAGAGAGAAGAGGGGTGGGCTCTCATGCAAGAGCCAGCTGCAGCACGTGCTCCTAGGCACCTTGTGAGAGTGAAAAGTGGGCCATAACTTAATGAAGTAGCACATTTTTATAGCCAACTATTGTACATGTTGGCTATAAGGTTAGCTATAGATGACATGTCAATTTCTTATAGCCGGCTGTTGACTCCACTATTGAACTTGCTCTCAATGGGCAGAGCAGACATGTATAACACTACTCCCCATTACTTTTGTGGTTTCAAGAATATGCATAGGCGGCTCCTAGCTAGCTTGCATATTCCTGTCAACTCGATCTCGATCTCATGCGTGCACGTATTTCTTTTGTGGTTGTATTCTTGCTGTTGTTGTAGTACAGTGAGCTGGTCCAGCAGTGGAGCCCCGTGCTTGGGCGCTTGGACCATGCAACAGTGACAGATGCTATATATAGAAAACATGAATAACAGCAGGCCTAAAAAAGATCTATATGGAACATGAGTGACTTTTTCCAAGAAAACTGAATTATACCCAATGTTTTTTATTCTGTTCAGCTCAATGCTCGCACATCAAGCAGTGCCACACTTTCATGGTTTATAAAATGATTAGCGTACACATATTTTTCCACTCATGCTAATATAGAAACCAATTTAATCATTCAAGGAATACATAAACATGACAATGATCATACTGGGGACGACTTAAGAATTAATTTAGCGTGCAACTGTTGGCCTTTCTGATCCATGCAAAGGAAACCATAGCCCTCACTGTTGGGAAAAGGTAGGACAGCGTCTTGCCAAAGAATGCATCGACATCATACTATTTTTTCCCTCCTCCGTTTGTGTTAGATTTTGTTGTTGAGATCTTCCTCTGAGTTAGGTGTGATGCACATGCTGGCCCATAATGATATGGTGAGGGCCATGCATCTTTGGTGATCATCATGTGCATGGCAATAGTGCTTGCTACCACACATTGCCCACTCTACCTTTTGTAGTTCTCTGTCATTGAATGCTACTCTTAGAACCATAACAGTTTAACACTACTCCCCATTACTCTGATAAAACCTGCAAGTTGCATAGCAATAATATTACTCTGATAAAACTGCTAGACGCTCCTCTGCAGTGAATATTGTAAACTGTGTATAAGAGTTGATATTGCATCTTTTAGGTATCCGCTGCAAGTTTCCTTCAAATTCATCCAGTACACGACGAAATACCTCTATGTCACTATGTGAAACTGTAGGTATTAACTTGTTTGTCAAACTGCAAAATTATAATGATGTTGCACTATCAACTAAGGCCTGGAAGCTAGTAGCAGAAAAGGAAATGAAATGTTGTTCTCAACAGTTAAATACCACCCAATGCCACTGATCTTTTTTTTAAGTGATTACGCATTATCTTGAATTTATGATGCATTTTGATTTCTGTTTTTGGTGGTTGGTGATGGTTGGTGTGATGGATGTGGTGTGATGGATGGTGGTGATGGATGGCGTGGTGATATGGATGGTGGTGATGGATGCTGGATATGATGTGTGGTCGTGTGGATATGTGCCCACCTTCGTGTGGATGACAATGATAATATCAGTGGTGGGATTATATAGGGGTGGAATTTTATGTGCAGGTACCCCACGTGAGGCCCTATTTGCCGGAATGTTGATTAATTTCCGTTCCGGAAATATGGGTACTCCATTTGTGATATTTTTCGCAAAGGTCATGCCAAAATTTTCCATGAATTTTGGCATGATCTTTGCTAAAAATATCACATATTAGAGTGTCCGAGAAATTTGGACTCATATGGGTTATACATCGTTTAAATTGAAGGATTTGTTGAAGTAATTTCAGGTTTTCTCTCCTTAATTAGATATGGCTCACAACGACGAGGCGGGTGGTTCTGGGATCGGACGCGGGAACGACGATGCGTGGCTTTCTATGCTTAGCGCCGGAGGAGGACCCGTAGATCTGCAACCGGAGCTAGAGACGCAGGGTGCCGATGCAGATGACGAGATGGACGAAACCATTCGAGCTAGAGCCGCGCACCGATACATCGGGCGGAGAAGGTCAAACCGGTAGTGGCACCGGGGATGCCGCCTCCGGTAGCGAGGCGTCGCGTAAGCGCAAAGAAAGGCGGCACAACATGCTCGCCACCATCCGGCAAGAGTTCACGGAAGTGGACCCCAAGAGCGGTGCTCCCATCGATCCGGAGATTTACTCTAAGGGGTATGGAAACCAGATAGGCTGCATAGCTCGAGACTTTGGAAACGTTAATACGGGCCAGCTCAGAGATAAAGAAAACAAGGCTATGGCCGCCCTGCTGATTGAGAAGCTGCACACGAGGTACAAGTTCCCGGATCCTTACGACAACCAGGACCTAAAGAAGAATCTGGTCAACTCGTTAGCACTGGGAAAGTTCACCAAGGCGTTTACGACTTGGAGATCCAGTTTGCGGGAGATGATTGCGAAGGGTAAGGGTTTCGATCAGATCCATAAGATGTGGCCCTTCATTTCCGAGGAAGACTTGGCCCAATTCAAGCTCGACAAACTCAAACCGGAAAGGGTGGCGTTGAGTAAATGGGGAGCTGAGTCCCGAAAAAAGAACATTGGCCCTCACACTGGTAGAAAATAGGCCTTCCATATGCCCCCATTAGTCCCCAAAATAATCGAACCGCGACCATAGGGGTCTTTAGTCGCGGTTCGGGAGGAGACCCGCGACCAACAGTCTGGGCGCAGCGAGCTCGGTCCACAGCTGGCGGACGGGAGGGGCTTTAGTCGCGGTTGGCCTAGCCAACCGGGACTAAAAGGTCCTCAGGCTGGCCCGAAGGCCTTTAGTCGCGGTTGTCCAGGCCAACCGGGACTAAAAGACCATCCCTATATAGGACTCACCTCGCTGCACTTAGCCACATTTGGTGTCACTTCTACTCACAATATTCACAAGGGGTGGTGCGTTTGCTTTTGGTTCCTCCTATGCACACAAGGTGTTCGATTAAATGCCCGAGAGCATGAAACACACATGATATGAAGTGTCCGAGCCGCACTTGAGCTTTGTCATTTATTTTTCCTCCACGATCGCGGTTAGCAACTTGAACCTTTCATGATTTGTATTATTTCTAGCTAGTTAGTTTAACAAATGCATGATGGTTAATTATATACTTTATATAATAATAATGCAGATGAATCGGCAATGGATGTACGGTCACCGACTCTCCGGCGAGTTCACTACGGGTTTGAAAGATTTCCTCGTAGTGGCAAATGCGAACAAGCACCGAGGTTTTATTATCTGTCCATGTGTTGAATGTAAGAATCAGAAGGGTTACTCCTCCTCAAGAGTCGTTCACATGCACCTGCTTCGGCACGGTTTCATGCCAAGCTATAATTGTTGGACAAAGCATGGATAAAGAGGGGTTAGAATGGAAGAAGATGAAGAAGGGGATGATATCTATGTCAACTATCATGAGGCTTTCGGTGATACTTTCATGGAGGATGATGCTGAAGGTGGGGAAGGGTTTGGTGAAGGTGAAGAAGAGGCACATGATGAGCCCGCTGATGATCTTGGTCGGACCATTGCTGATGCACGGAGACGCTGCGAAACTGACAAGGAGAGGGAGAATTTGGATAGCATGTTAGAGGATCACACGAAGTCGATGTACCCAGGATGCGACAATAGTCTGAAAAAGCTGGGCTGCACACTGGATTTGCTGAAATGGAAGGCACGGGAAGGTGTAGCTGACTCATGATTTGAAAATTTGCTGAAAATGTTAAGGAATATGTTTCCGAAGAATAACGAGTTGCCCGCCAGTACGTACGAAGCGAAGAAGGTTGTCTGCCCTCTAGGTTTAGAGGTTCTGAAGATACATGCATGCATTAACGACTGCATCCTCTACCGCGGTGAATACGAGAATTTGAATGAATGCCCTGTATGCACTGCATTGCGTTATAAGATCAGAGGCGATGACCCTGGTGACGATGTTGAGGGCGAGAAACCCAGGAAGAGGGTTCCCGCCAAGGTTGAAACGTCTGTTCAGGAACAAAGAGCATGCCAAGTTGTTGCGATGGCACATAGAGGACCGTAAGTCCGACGGAGAGTTGAGACACCCCGCTGATGGAACGCAATGGAGAAAGATCGACAGAGAGTTCAAAGATTTTGCAGCTGACGCAAGGAACATAAGATTTGGTCTAAGTACTGATGGCATGAATCCTTTTGGCGAGCAGAGCTCCAGCCATAGCACCTGGCCCGTGACTCTATGCATCTACAACCTTCCTCCTTGGTTGTGCATGAAGCGGAAGTTCATTATGATGCCAGTGCTCATCCAAGGTCCGAAGCAACCCGGCAACGACATCGATATATACCTAAGGCCATTAGTTAATGAACTTTTACAGTTGTGGGGCAGACCTGGTGTACCTGTGTGGGCTGAGCACAAAGAAGAGGAATTTGACCTACGAGCGTTGCTTTTTGTAACCATCAACGATTGGCCTGCTCTCAGTAACCTTTCGGGACAATCAAATAAGGGATACAAAGCATGCACGCACTGCTTACATGAGACTGAAAGTGTATTTTTGGATAATTGTAGGAAGAACGTGTACCTGGGTCATCGTCGATTTCTTCCCCGAAATCATAACGTAAGAAAGAAAGGTAAGCATTTCAACGGCAAGGAAGATCACCGGCTGAAGCCTGCGGAACGTACTGGAGCTGAGATATTTGATATGGTCAAGGATTTCAAAGTCATCTTTGGAAAGGGTCCTGGCGGACAATCAGTTCGCTGGGAGTTGACGGGCACGTAACCATGTGGAAGAAGAAATCGATATTTTGGGAGCTACAGTATTGGAAAGTCCTAGATGTCCGCTCTGCAATCGACGTGATGCATGTTACGAAGAATATTTGTGTGAACCTGCTAAGCTTTTTGGTCGTGTATGGGAAGACAAATGATACAAAGGAAGCACGGCAGGACCAGCAACTTTTGAAAGACCCAGATGACCGGCATCCGGAATGGTTTCAAGGTCATGCCAGCTACGCACTTACCAAAGAAGAGAAGGTCATTTTTTTTGAATGCCTGAGCAGTATGAAGGTCCCGTCTGGCTTATCGTCGAATATAAAGGGAATAATAAACATGGCGGACAAAAAGTTCCAAAACCTGAAGTCTCACGACTGCCACGTGATTATGACGTAATTGCTTCCGATTGCTTTGAAGGGGCTCCTACCGGAAAATGTTCGAGTAGCCATTGTGAAGCTATGTGCATTCCTTAATGCAATCTCTCAGAAGGTAATCAGTCCAGAAGATCTACCACGGTTACAGAACGATGTGGTCCAATGTCTTGTCAGTTTCGAGTTGGTGTTTCCACCATCCTTCTTCAATATTATGACGCACCTCCTGGTCCACCTAGTCGAAGAGATTTCCATTCTCGGTCCTGTATTTCTACACAATATGTTCCCCTTTGAGAGGTTTGTGGGAGTATTGAATAAATATGTTCGTAACCGTGCTAGGCCAGAAGGAAGCATCATAAAGGGCTATGGAAATGAGGAGGTAATTGAGTTCTGTATTGACTATGTTCCTGACCTTAAGCCGATTGGTTTTCCTCAATCGCGGCACGAGGGGAGACTAAGTGGAGAAGGCACGATCGGAAGGAAATCAACGATATGTATGGACGGTCATTGTATGACTGAAGCACACCACACAGTTCTGCAAAATTCGAGCTTGGTGGCTCCGTACTTCGAGCAACACAAGAATATTTTACGCTCGGACAACCCAGGGAAGCCTGAATCATGGATTAGAAAGGCCCACATGGAGACTTTCGGCAGTTGGTTGCGAAAACATTTAATGAATGACAATGATGTTGGAGATCAGCTATACATGTTGGCCAAGACACCATCTTCGACTATAACGACTTTCCAAGGGTACGAGATTAATGGGAATACATTTTACATGATCTCCCAAGATAAAAAGAGCACCAACCAAAACAGTGGTGTCCGCTTTGATGCAGCAACCGAGAATGGGCAAAAGGTCACATATTATGGTTACATAGAGGAGATATGGGAACTTGACTATGGACCCTACTTTAAGGTCCCTTTGTTCCGGTGCAAATGGTTCAAGCTAACAGGAGGTGGGGTAAAGGTGGACGAGCAATACGGAATGACAATGGTGGATTTCAACAATCTTGGTTACCTTGACGTACCATTCGTCCTAGCCAAAGATGTCGCTCAGGTTTTCTATTTGAAGGACATGAGTAGCAAACCGAGGAAACGGAAAGATAAGAAAACGATCAGTACATCATGCGATGATCCAAAGCGCCACATTGTTCTTTCAGGGAAAAGAAACATCGTGGGAGTGGAGGACAAGACAGACATGTCAGAAGATTATAATATGTTTGGTGAAATTCCGCCCTTCAAAGTGAACACTGACCCAAGTATTAAGTTAAATGATGAGGATGCTCCATGGATACGGCACAATCGTAAGAAAGCAGGGACACAAGGGAAGAATTGATGTGTAATAATTTATTGTACCAAACTTTGTTGAATGGATCATGTGAATTATATTATCTCTGATGTGTTTAAGACTAACTCCTTTGCAAAATATTTGAGAAAACGAGTGGACAACATGGAAAACAGAAGGGTACTTAAATATCTCAAAACCATGTGAGATAAAATATCTAATTTCATAACTTTTATTAAAAACAGAAAATAGACGCGCTAGCGCGCCGCAGTGTCGCCGGAATACAAATTCTTTTATTAAAAATAGAAAACAGACGAACACTACTCCTCGTCATCGTCGTCGGGGAACTCGTCGGTGACCTCCTCCGGGTCATCGTCGTCGCCGAACTCGTCGGTGACCTCCTCGTCGTCGTCGGAGGTGCATGATGGTATGTCCGAGATAGACCCCCACCTCGGATCGTCGGAGGCCTAGACTTCTCCGGCGTGGTCGGCCCGACGAAGCTTTTGCAGCATCTTCGTCCTCGCTTGACGAGCGGCATCTAACGCGAGGTTGCGTTCGAGGCGGCGCTCCGCCCGCTCAGCCGCGCGGGTCTGCCAAAGCTCCTCGTCGGCGCTCTCCTCCCCCGGGTTGTTCCGGTAATACTCCGGACGACGCGGTCGTCCCTGGCGTTGACTAGGCCCTGAAACGCGCGATGGCGGAGGTGGAGCTGGTCGGTGGCAGTGACGATCTACGGCTTCGGCGCCCTGGCCTCCGCTTACCAGACGGTGTGGCAGTTGTTGAAGTTCATCAGCGACCGCAGGCGGTTGAGGCGCCAAGCCGCCGCGTCCCAGATGCGGGCGGCCTCCGCCGCCGTCGCAAAGGAGCCGAGGGGGATGCGGTCGTCCCCCCAGCGGATATATGCGCTGAACATTCCGTTCTGCCGTGCTCGGACGCCGCGGAAGCCGGTGGTGCTGTTCCTCCTCGGAGGCATGGTGGCAGCGCGACAGTGCGTGGAGAGGAGTGGGCGCGTGGAGAGGAGAAGACGCGCTCGATGCGCGGCAGTTTATACCGCCCCCTCCTGGCCACGCGTCACAACTCCCGCGCCACGCGCCACCCTAACACAACCAAGAAAATAGTTGCACATTACTACCCACTCCGAGCTCAAAGTGAACACTGACCCAAGCATGGATTGATGTGTTAAAGAGGGGGTGTAGAACAAAACAATCGGTATCACCATCATACAACCCTACCGTGACTACTGGGTGCAATATGCATACCAAATGCACGGCAGGACGCATGATGGCGAATCCGGATGTATTGTATTTGCTCTATGAACTGAATATATGATGTATCAAACCTTAAAGGGGGATGTAGAACAAAACAATCGGTATAGCCATCATACAGCCCCACCGTGGCTACTCGGTGCATATATGCATACCAAATGCACGGCAGGACGTATGATGGCGAATCCGGATGTTTTGTATTTGGTCGATGAACTGACCGGTGTATGAAGGTGGGCTATATATAGGGTCCTCTGGCTCACAAAGTGTTGTGCTAGGCTTTTGATCCAACGGTTAAGAAACACCCTGGTCCAACGGCTCACAACAGCTCGAAAGAAACACACTGTAGCCCTGATCGAACGGCTCACAACAGCTCGAAAGAAACACACCCTGGATCCAACGACTCACAAGCGCTTGAAAGAAACACACGATCCGTGTGATTCTATCTGATTGGTCCAACGAAACACGAACCATTTAGTCCCGGTTGGTGTCCCCAACCGGGACTAAAGGGATATGTTTTCTTCTCGCTATATATATGTATGCATTGCCACACCATTGGCATAAACACATACAAACTCACCACTCTCTCATGGTTCTACCGTACTCACTCTAACTTTCATCCATGCGGAGGCTCTTTCCGCCTCGAACTACCCCTGCCCGCCCGGCTACAGCGTTCCCGCCGGTTGGATGCTGAGCGCCGGAGGAGTGCCGGTTCCTCCTCTTCCTCAAGGTGTGGCGCGTCGGGGGGTCATCACGAACCACTACTACCACGAGCTCACGCCGGAGCAGCGAAGGAATCCCAGTTGGAATCCTGACGACCGCCCTACTTGGGACGCCTTCTTCATTAATCGAAGTGCGCTCACCAGGTACGAGGAGAACGGTCCGCCTCCTTCGAATTCAACGAGGCCGGTCGTCGGCTGTGGTGGGGCGGCGGACGGACTCTTCAGAGCGTCATGAACTACATCAGGGCTGGCGATAACCCCCGCCTGCGCTACCCTCACGCCCAGACCTGGAGTCGTGATCCTCCGATGGAGTCCAGAGCACCGTCCGACGATAGTGACGACGACGGCGGCGACTACGACGACTACGAGTGGGAGTATTATATGCCTAGGCAGGAGTATGACTAGCTAGTAGATCGATTCACTCTGGCCATTATGTACTGCCTTGTTTATTTAGATCTATGCTCTCCGTTTAGATTTAGATCCAATCTTGCCATTATGTGTACTGTGCCTTGTTTATCTATCGAAAAGCATTTTAAAATGAATTAGTTTTATTTTTCTGAATTTTTTGACATATTATTTGTATTTTTAAGATTTTAAAATGAATTATTTTTATTTTTCTGAATTTTTTAATATATTATTTGTATTTTTAAGATTTTAAAATGAATTAGTTTTATTTTTCTGAATTGTTTGACATATTATTTGTATTTTTAAGATTTTAAAACGAAAAGAAAAAACACCTTTAGTCGCGGTTCGTGACACTACCCGCGACTAAAGGTACCCCTTTAGTCCCGGTTGGGGACACGAACCGCGACTAAAGGCCCGCGGAGGGTACCCGGAGGGGACCTTTAGTCGCGGTTGGTGTCCCCAACCGGGACTAAAGGCTGGCCCTATATATTCTCCGCGCCGCGAAAAACTTCTAAGGAGAGCAAACGCGCCGCAGAGACAGAGATCGGACCGCGCCGTCGCCGTCGTCGCCGTCGCCTGCACCCTTCGTCGCCGTGGCGGTTACTTAGACCCCGCGTGTGGTTGCACCTTCTCCCTCTTCCCTCGCTCGCTTGCCCTCGCCTCTCTTCCTCTCTGTAAGTACACGGGGAGAAACCATCGTCTCCTCCACTGCCGGCAGAGGGTCGCCGCCCCCGATTCTCCGTTGTCCGGCGCCACCTCGCCTCTCCGTCCACCTCAACGGCTTCGTGGTGAGCCCTCCATCTCTCGCCCCCTCTGGTTCGTCGTGGAGGCGTGCGCCTCCGCTTGCCGTCACGCAGGTGGTCGCCAGAGCTCCTTTGGTGACCATTTGGTCACCCGCCGCCATCTTCTGGTCGCCGGGACGACACGGAGTCGAACGAGCCCTCTCGCGCTCGCTCCCGCGGCCAGAATCGCCGCCGGCGAGCACCACAGTGCTTCCCCAGCCCGTCGCTGACGTCATAATGATGTCATGCTGACATTGGCGTGGGGCCTGGCTGTCAGCCCCTCGTTTTTATTTGAATTATTCCCTGAAAAGAAACAGTCACTGACACGTGGGCCCTCTCCTTTTTAAATTACAGAAAATGATAAAATCTTTCAAAATGAATAACTTTTATTTATTAATCAGAAAAATATAAAAAGTATATAGAAATGATCAGAAAACTAAACTTGCAAAATTCATAACTTGAATTCTGTTACCCAAATTGAGCAAACTTGAGCTCTAAAATTTTGTCTTAACAAAATATACACAATGGTATTTTATTTTGGGAATAATTGTATAAATTTGACCAAAAAAACATCAATTTTCTGTTCTGGTCATAAAAGAAAAGAAAAAAGAAAATGGCATAACTAATTAAATAATTATCCAAAAATTATGTTTAATACCTCAAAATGTTCAGTGAAACATTTGGCACATGTTTCCAACCTTATACATGCGGTTTGACATCTAAAGTATTTCTGTTTTTGTTGTTTTCGAAAAATGGCTGAAATGAAAGCAAAAAATTTCATGCGTGTTGACAAATTAATTATTACTACATGCAGGAGTGACATATGGCGGACGATAAAGCCTTGCCGCTTACGGATCAGGAGGCTGAAGGTTATATAATGGGCATCATAAACAACGAGATCCCTTATGTGCCGGGCCCAGAAGATGAGCAAGAAGAGGATGTAGTCTCTTCTTTTCTGAACCTTGACGATCAAGAAGGTGAAGAAACGGACATTGTCGATGATCAAGAGGGTGAAGGGACGGACATTGTCGACGGAGGTCAACCGTCGACAAACGACGATCTCGAATTGCAAAGACCAACCACCTCCGGGGAGGTATATATATACATTGATCCTCTCGTGATACAAACTTACTGAAATGTGAATACATATGCATTAACGCGCGCGATTATCTTTCTTATTTTAGCCCTCGTCCGGATCGAGTACGACAAATCGTGACAAATCCAAGGCGATGAAACCAGGAGAAACATATACCATCGAATTAGTCGGTGAAACCGGCAAGCCCCCACAGCACACCACAAAGTTTATCAACCAATGTGGAGTCATTGTTAGATACAACGTCCCGATCACCGTCCAGGAATGGAAGGAGCCAAAGAAGGCACGTCTTGGTTTCAGTTTTGTCGACAAGCGAACGAAAAAGGATTGCTGGAGAAAGCTTATGGTACATTTCATTCTACCTCCGGAATACAACAAAGTCGATGAATTCGGTAACGAGGTTCCAGGTGGACGTCATAGGAGGAGGCTAGTCAAAGAGTTCGCTCTTCAGAAGATGGCCGAACCATTCCGGAACTTCAAGAAAAATTTAACCCGTGAATATGTCAACAAGGGCAAGACTCCGATTTTCACTTGACAAAATGAGAAACTGAAAGATGATTGGACAAAATTTGTGAGGCAAAAGAAATCGGAGCATTTCAAGGAAATATCGAAAAAAAATAAGGCTAATGCGGATAAGAAACAGTACCATCATGTTATGGGGCCAGGAGGATACCGCCTTTTGGCGCCTAAGTGGCAGAAGATGGAGGACGGCATTAGGGTGCGAGGAATCCCTCTAGGTACTGAGGGATGGGACGAAATAGCCAAAATGTGGTGGCACGGGCATGGGGGATCGCTAGACCCGGAGACAGGGGCGTGTGTTCATCGGCAGAAAACGTTTGCTCCCACAAAAGCCCTTATTGACGCAATGACCCAAGCTCGACAGGGCTTGATCACGTTCAGCAGAGAGAAAGATGCACTGACAATAGCCCTCGGGAATGCTGAACACGGAGGACATGTACAAGGCAAAGGCAGAATGCCGTGGAAAGTAGGGTTTTCCCAGGAAAATGACCCGTATTGTTACAGAAGCCGTAAGAGAAAGACGGCCCGGGATGTAGATCTTTTGGCGAAGGTTGCATCGGAACTTAGTGAGTTGAAGCAGACCATGCATGGAATACTTGTGAAAGAAAGATCGGCTCCTGCAGGGCCGCATGAAGATCATGAAGCAGATCTCGGAAGCCAGCATCAGCGGAGAAGCGGCGTGGCTTCCACGGAGGCCCCGCCTGCAGGTGCTAATGCACCGACGATCGAGATTCGTGCACCGGAGCCTCACTACCCCGTGGATGATGTAAAGGAGATGAAAGAATGTGATCTGCATTATCCCGTGTGGAACATTTCCACGAAGGTAGCTACCGGAAGTGCTTTACCCTGTACACCTGGAGCACTCCACCACAACAACCCCATTCCATATGGCTATGCTCGTGTCACGGTGGAAGACATAGTCCAAGTGTTTGAGGATCTGGAGATTGACATAGCTACACCCGAAGGGGAGAGAAGACTTGGAGAAGTCAAGCGCCAGTTCATTCTATGGAAAAAGAAGTACATAGTGTTTGTAGGCGAGGCGCCAAGCCTAACAAGTCCACCCCCTTCGATGGTGATGGTGGTGGTGCTGGTTCACCTACACCTCCTTCACGCCATTCGACGCCGTCCCCCGATCCACAATCTCCGGCGGGTAAGCAGGCGTCGCCCCCCAATCCTCCTATGGCGGGTAAGCAGCCGTCACCCCCCAATCCTCCTCCGGCGGATAAGCAGCCGTCGCCCCCCATTCCTCCTCCGGCGAAGAAGCAGAAGCAGGCGGACAGCAAGGAAACCCGCTCTTGGACTATTAACTCGGAGCCTTATGTACCTAAGACCACACGGGTACCGGAACCATCACTGAAGCCTAGCCCCCCAAGGCCTTGGGAACTTAGTGAAGCTGAAACCAAATTGGCCGCGAATGCTGAGTATGAGAAATGGAAGGCCGATCAGAAGGCGCTAAGGGAGCCTAAGCCCAAGGAAGTATACCCTCCGAAGTTAAAGAAGTGGGCTACGAGTTTTTTGACGACACCGTCCCAAGCCAAGCTGAATATGCCTGACGACTATGGAAGTGAACTTCGTTGGCAAGCAGAAATATTGAAGGAGGAGAAAGAAGAAAGGAAAAAAAGCGGGAAACAAGTTGACCAGCTCAGGATGCAGAGTAAACAATCGATCCCCCCGCTCATAGTGAAAGCCGGTCCGGAACATGACCCCGAGGTCAGAGCAGCTGCGGCAGCAATTGGATTGACTGTAGAGAGTGCCATGACAAATGCGTCCGAGATGGGTTTGACTCTTCGTGCCTCGTTAGGCCTTGACGATGCGCCAGTAGGTGAGGTAGCATTTCAATATGTGAAGAATGGGCCTCTCGTCGAGCCTACTCTGGAAAAGAGTCTACCACCACAAATGCGAAATCTGCTACGTTGGTACAATAATTTCATATCATGGGCCGCCAAAGAATATGTTTATGTGGATGTTACAGAGCAGCATCACACCAAACGGTACTTTGTAGCAGTTGATATGAGTGAATTGTTCCAGCTGTTCAATCTGCGCGAGCTCGACAAATCTATCCTGAGTTGCTACGTTATGTAAGTGATTTATTTCTACCTCATCTCGTTCTTCATTGCCTGCACTATATATATATTGTCCTAACTATATTGTTGCGTACTCTATTATGCAGATTGAAGATTTGGGAATGCAAAATAAGAAACATCCATAATGTTGGGTTCATTGACCCACAAATCATTAATGGACATGTGTTACAACGTCACCCCGAAGACGTGGAGAAAGACTTGTACATGTTTCTTACAAAGCATCAACTCAAAAGTCATATTCTATTTCCTTACCATTTTGGGTGAGTGTTTCTCTCTTGTGCTCATTCTCTTTTGTTTACTCCATGCATGGTATGTCTAATCGATAAGTTATGCATGACTGTGCATGTATAACGTGTCCGCAGGTTCCACTGGATGCTGCTAAAAATTGAACTTCACACCTCCACAGTTTATATCATGGACTCTATGGATTCAGATGCAAAACTTTGGGCCCGACATGAGAAAAATGCTGCAAAAGTAATTATTTTCAATCATTTTCGCTCTATATCGATCGGTCTCTTTTGTTCATTTCCTAATATGCAGTAGCTAATAACTCCCTTGTTCATTTAATTTTCTTTGCACTGTAGAGTTTGGAGACGGTTCTCAGGAGAAATTGTCAGTGAATTCAAACATAAGCTAGATTTTAGAAAGTTAGTTAATGTGGATAAGCAGCCACCGGGGACCAATCTATGTGGATACTATGTTTGTGAGAACATCCGGAGAGAAACCTCTAAGAAGAAGATGTCGGATAGCTTGCGGAAGGCGACAGATAACTTGCGGAGGACGCTTAGTCCAGAAGCTCGCTTCAGACCAATTCAAGAGGAATTAGCAGGATTTTTCCTTAGGCATGTCATCGATTCTAAAGGAAACACTATATCCGACAACGACCATTCAAGATGACTTAGCAGGATTTTTCCTTATGCATCTCCTAGATTGAAACTTGTTCGGTTGTAATGTCATCCATCGTAATTGTGTATGGAAACTTGTTCGAAGTTGTATATGGTCACCCCGATTGAATATATATATTTATATATTCCTATTGAATTCTTCTTGTTTGAAATTTTGCATGTATATAGTAGCGTAAAATATATTGCACTGAAACTTCAGCAAAATTAAAATAAAACAAAAATAAAAATAAAGAAATAAAACAAAACAAATTAAAAAGAAACCAGTTTAGGGGGCTAAAACCCTAAACCTGCGGAGGAGGCCTTTAGTCCCGTCACCACGAGAACCGGGACTAAAGCTCATCCGCCCCGACGGACTCCTGGCGCCCACGTGGACGGCCTTTAGTCCCGGTCCGTAAGAGGCGCGACTAAAGGGGGTGCTTTAGTCGCGCATACTTAGTCCCGGTTGCGCGACCGGGAATAATGGCCTTTGCGAACCGGGACTAAAGGCCTATTTTCTACCAGTGTCACAATCTCGGAAGCCGGGGTTACCTTGGGAAGCAGAAAGTCTGGGCTAAGGAGGATGCGCAGAGAGAAGGGCCGAACCCATATGACAAGATCACCGACCCGCAGAGAAATTTTGTCAGGGCCCATTATAGGGAAGATCCCCAAAAGCCGGGCGATCTTGTGTTGAACGAGAAGGTCAAAGAGCTCGAGAAGAAATATCTCGAGGAAGAAGAAAAAGAACGTATATCTCAGTCTGACGCGAGGACCTCGTCGGCGATGAACAAGGACCCGTATGACACCCCTTTTATTAGGGCGCTTAACACGATGAAGGGAGTGCCCATTGACAAGAAGCCGCATCGTGGCCATGTGCATGGCCTCGTAAAGGGTCATCGGCATGCGCACTACTACCCGGACACTAAGGAGAAGAGAAAGGAGCGGAACAAGGTGCGGGAGAAGACGGTCAACGAGCTTGTGAACGAGAGGCTCAACGCGCTCCTCCCTACCATCTGTGCGTCCGTCGCTCAGTCCTTAGCGCCGTGGATGGCAGGTGGAGGACAAGGGCCGCTCCCCGAGATCAACATAGCCCCCGTCGTGGCGCCTGCTGCGCGGAACGTGGCCCCCGTTGTGGCGCATGCTGCGCAGAACGTGGCCCCCGTCGGGGCGCCTGCTGCGCAGAACGAGGCTGCGCCCAACCCTGAGCCGCAAGGTCGCAAAGATCCGTCGCTGCCGGCCCGCCACGTCTCTGCAACGCTGCAGCCGACACTTAGCGGTCCATCGCCCTTGTCCGAGCTCAATGCCCTCACGGTAATTCAGCGTCCACAGCTTAATTATATATTATGATTTGATTCGTGACGGCCTCAGTCTCTAACGACGATCGCGCGACGTTTGGCATGCCGACGAGATGGGATGCACATTGCTCCTTCGTGTGAACGGCGAGTTAAAGGACGTGGGGAAAGGAAAAAATCATAACACCTCTCAACCGCGTGTCCCACGGCGTGCGTATGCCCGATGACGTGTTCAGGGTCACATTAAGTCGGGTGCTCCCTGGCTGCGGTGCTCTCGATCCTCCGAACTAACCCCCCGCAGCCGACAGCGAGTTAAACATGGAGCAGTGCTTGGTTTGGCCATTGACATGGCCAAAATCACTAATTCGTTTGGAAAGTACTCCTGTCAACACTCCAACACCGGTCCATGGGTCGGGGCACCCAATCCAACACGAGGATTTCTCACCTGCAAAGTCCGTGCAACACGACAGCGACGATGTTGAAGATGAGAACCCTAATGACTACCTCGTCGACGATCCTTACGAGGGGGCCAGCCTGGATTATCTTGATGAACTTCTCTTGCCAGCGGAGGAAGCGGATAAATATCGATGCACAAAGCGTCTTTTCTCTTCTCAGGAACCGGCAGCCCCCGAGCAAGAAGTCATCAACCAGGACGCCCTCAAAGAGGCGGTCGCACATGTATTTCAGAATCAGCCTAAGAAGACGGCACGGAAAAGAACTAAGAAGAGTTCTTCCGTTGCATCGATGAGCTAACCGGTGGATAGGACCAAGTCTAACCCGCAGGTAGAAGGGGTATTGGACAGGATCCCCATACACGACTGGCATCAGATCCATGAGTTGGGCAAACCGATGCTTCCGCAAAGGTTGGCCTTCTTGTTGATAGGTGATATGCTTAGCGTCCATGACGGTGTTCAATTTATGGAGACGATGCTTCTTAACGGGAAAAATCCAACGCTGCCGGTTTTGATCGCAAAGGTGCCATCTACGGTGGGATTTGTCACTGAAGGCAACGCACGCAAGATCATCGTGAGATTTGACGATATTTTTCAGATGTTCCACATGAAATCCCTCCACTCGTCAATCGTCCGTCTATTTACGCTCAGTTTGGCGCATCAATTATCCATAGAGAATACCAAAAGCATCGGGCTAGCAGACCCCTACTACATGCACGACATGTACTTGAACAACCCCAAGGGTAGGGCAAAAGCGGCAAAGTACCTCGAACAAGTGTTGCTCAATAATCATATGCACAAGAGGATCACCATCCTGCCTTACTTTCCCGATTAAGTTATATTTCTCATCTTTACATATGTTTGCGCATATACAATTAATAGTGGTTACAACTTCTGAGGATTATATATATGGACTCCTGTTTTGCGCAGAAACAAATAGGGCACCCTCATCATGCTCTACCCGAGAGACGCGCACGCTGTATATCTCGACTCCGGGAGTAGTCTGAAGCAGAAGAGTTACTCCCTCATCAAGTCTGTTCTCAATGATGCTATGGACGGCTACATCAGGGCGGAAGGATTCTGCGACAAAAAAACAAAGTCAAGGCAAATATGTGTTCACACACAGAACAGAGTTCCCCTGCCCCAAGCAGGCGCGAGGCGGCCAAATGGAGGCATGGTACCTCATCCAACACATGACGGAGATCGTGAAGGAGCAACAAAGTCTACAATTCATGTCAGCTGTGGACAAATGGTCTCGCAGCATCGTCGAATGGTCTGATGCTGAATTCAGACAAAACTTTGGTCGCATCCAGCGCAAACTCTGCTCCATCATCTATATGGATGTAGTAACTAAAGACTCGCTCTTCCACTGGAACTCCCCACCATCTAACGATGAGTTGCGACAATGTGTGCTAGAGCAGGCTGACGAGAGACCATTTAACTCGTTAGAAGGGGTTCTTCCCTTCCCCCGGTGAAGAAATAGAAGATCGCAACGAGGAAGAAATGATCGACGGTATGTATTCGGTTCGGTACGAATTGCTCCTAATAAGAAATTGTGATTTTCTTTGCCGGCCTAATGCTTTTTATCTTGGTCTATAGAGAGATGAAGAAGTGGACGGCGCGCTGGCCCTAGCGAAAGATCGCAAGCGGACGCTGAAGCTAAACCGGAGGCGGACCACATATATATATATATATATATATGTGTGTGTGTGTGTGTGTTGTTTGTGATTGATCTATATCGCGCGTTGTATGGATGTCATACTTTTGTAATCGTTAAACTAATTAGATGGCTATATTTTTGGTTCGAAATCTTCCGACATAAACATGTACTATTGACATCGATGTGTATTAATATTTATGAGAAGGATGTTATTGAGATCGATGTGTTAATTTCGTTATCGATGGATCTCGGTTTGTGTATTGCATATACATATATGCATATGTATCTAAGAGTGATTTATATGTGTGAACTATAGAAATTACATAAATTACATGTATTTGCACCTGTATAGTATAATACAAGGAAAATACAAACTGTTATACGAAAATAACAGAAAGAATACAAACCTGGGAGAAAATAGTGCTGGCGAACAAAATACCTACCGCTGGCGAACGCGCACTGCACCACTGGTGAACACAGCGCTGGCGAATGAGGACGTGTTCGCCAGCGGTAACATATATTACCGCTAGCGAAGCGCTGTTCAATAGCGGTAACCCGCTACCACTGGCGAGTTAGCGCTGGCGAACAGCCCTTCGCCAGCGGTAGCCCTGTTTTGTTCGTCACTGGTAGTGTTTTTCCTACTAGTGTGGAAGCCCCATTCAAGGTTAGGCAAAGCAAGGGGAGGCCACCCCCGCAGGATTTCATACACACAACATACTTCATCCTTGATGTCTAATGGTGAGCACAGGAAGAGAGGAAGAGAACATGCAAGGGATCTATATATGTAGAGAAAATGACCAAAGGCGAGAGCATATATATAATATAATGAGTTCTTACAACAGTTGGTGCAAGTGTATTGAACAAGACTAAAGTTGTTTCTAATGTGGTTGGTGCAAGTCTATTTCTCAAGATAAAGAAGATGACAAATCTACATCTCAATTATTCTACCAAAAATATGTGCTCTAGAACATGCAGAGAGGATTGTGATCTTTCTACCATGAATAATTGATTTGGATAATTCTACCAAAAAATAATTACTTATCTTTTAGAATGACCAGGCCCCGGGAACTTAACAACGATCAGTGAGTAGGAACCCCAATTTTTTTAATCCTGTTTTTCATGTGTCAAAAAAGGTTCAAGGAGCCAACCCAAGTAACAATGGACTAAGTAGATACATTCCCCCAAGTGAAGTTTCCGGATATAAATTACAATACCATCGAGTATGTGATGGGAATCTTAGGCTGATACCGTGCAAACCGTGGAAATAAGTAACAACGAACTAATAAGATATGTTCGCTCAAGTGATGTTTATATATATATATATATATATATATATATATATATATATAGGACTAATTTTATATACTCCTGGGCGTACGTACTCCCATATTCAATATACCTCACATACAAGTGAATTATATCTCTTTGTTATTTTTTATATACCTCATTAATTATTCTAAGATACCTCAATACATTGTATACGAAACAAATATCATTGGAGTCCTCAGTATTTTCTATATACCATTTTTACGCACAGAAAAACAGTATATATGCAAATAATATGAAGTATATAGAATCTAGTGTAATTTTTCATAAAAACCTCTTTGGGGTATCTAGTATTTAGTAACGTAGTATATTAAAAGTCATAAAGAGGTATATCCAATTCAATTATGTGGTATATTAAACGTGCGGAGTACGTACACCCAGTTGTATATAGGACTCATATTATATACCCCTGGGTGTACATACTCTCATATTGAATATACCTCACATACGAGTATATTATACCTTTTTATTATTTTTTATATACCTACTTAATTATTTTTGACCAAAAATTATCATTAACATGTTCAGTTTTTTCAATATACTTTTTTAGTACATAAAAGCAGTATATGTACAAATAAAATAAGAACTCTGAAATAATTTTTTTCACATCAACTCAATTTGGGGTATCTAGTATTGAATAATAAAGTATATTAAAAATAAGAAAGAGGTATATTTGATTCTTCCATGTGGTATATTGAATCATGGCAGTACATACACCCAGGTGTACAGAATCATTTTCATATATATATATATATATGTGTGTGTGTGTGTATATATATATGTATGTATATATACATAGATAGACACCCTATTCATCACCCTGGGTGCAGATAATTTATTTTACACCCACAATTTTATTTTATGTTGCTAAGTCAAAATATTATATTACATATGTAAATATTTGCGTTCAGCTTGACATAATAAAAAAATCGGCGTAAAAAATTAAAAAATATGGTTCATAGCAACATAAAAGTCATAGAAATACCCTAAATATGTCTATTTTTGTTACTACCTCCGTTCCAATGAATAAGGCGCACACGTATTTCAAGACAAAGTTTGACGGAAAGATTTGAGTAACAATATCTTGACTATATAGTGCAAATTTGACATGGTTAGATTCATATTGAAAAACACTTTCTAATGATATTGATTTTATACCAAATACTATTATATATGTGGATTAATTCTTGGTCAAAGACAAATCTTGAAAAGCGTGCGCGCCTTATTCATTGGAACGGAGGGAGTATAATTTTGTAGCATCACGTAAATAAATTTTATACGACGTGGATATATTTTATTACGTTCTACTCGACATAAGGAACACGACAAAATTTACGTGACGTAAAAATCATGTACGGTTGCGGAGATAGAGGGTGGGTGTAGAATAACTATTCTATACCCTGGGTGTCAAATAGCGCGCCCTATTCAGCACCCTGGGTGCAGAGAACTTATTTTGCACCCACAATTTTATTTTATATCGCTAATTCAAAATATTATATTACGTATGTAAATATTTACGTTCCTGTTGATCTATAATAGAAAAATCGCCGTAAAAAGTTTAAAAAAAATATGGTTTCTAAAAATCATAAAAATAGCTTAAACATGTCTATTTTTGTAGCGTCACGTAATTTTTTTAACACATGGATATATTTTATTACGTTCTACTCGGCATAAGGAATACAACAAAATTTAAGTGACGTAAAAATCATGTACGGTTGCGGAGATAGAGGATGAGTGTAGAATAACTATTCTATACCCTGGGTGTCAAATAGCGCGTATATATATATATATATATAAATATATTATATATATATATATATATATATATATATATATATATATATATATATATATTCTGGTACGTGATCTACTAGCATGCATAAATCGCCCTAGGAATGTCCATATTTACATTGTACTTTCCTTTA
This sequence comes from Alopecurus myosuroides, assembly GCA_028641055.1. Classification (NCBI taxonomy): domain Eukaryota; kingdom Viridiplantae; phylum Streptophyta; class Magnoliopsida; order Poales; family Poaceae; genus Alopecurus; species Alopecurus myosuroides. The sequence goes on from JAPCYS010003674.1 coordinate 43,255, forward strand.
TGTTCGACAATATCCTGGAATTTTGGTATTTTCCCCTTGATCGCACAAGTATGATTTTATTATGAGGATAATTTCTCTAATATTGTAATTTTCTAGCACCGGAGTTGTCCAACTAATTATTTTACCTAGAATTTTTCGTCATCAAAATTATATGTAATTTATGAAACCTGAAAAGATGGCGTTTATATGATGTGTGCACCAGTGAATATCTCAGTTTGAAGATTTCAATAGGTTTCAACTGTTTTGGGTTATACAATTCCCTAGAAACATGGGTTGCAATCTACACATTTTAAAGTTTATGTATTCACTATCCACCGTCTAAGATAATTAACGGATGTGGCTAATTCTCAGTAGAATGAAAATTAAGTTAATTCCCAGTAATGTGACCGTCAATGAGTCTCAGTGGCAAACCATGTAGAAATATACACGACTAATACGAATCATAAAGCAAATCCAATGATTTGGGGGCATTGTTCCTAGTTTCAGCTTCACTTTCAATTTAAAAAAATCCCAACTGCAACTTAACATGCAACTCATAGGTGCGCATACCGAGATATAAACCAACGATGTTGGACTCCTACAAGTGCTAACTGATTCCAATCACTGAAAGCAGTCAAAATTCCAAGCTACGAGCATTCCTCGTTTCAGAAAGGAAGTCTGTGGTAATTTTAGCCCTGAACTGCGAATGCATTCTAGGTTGAGAGCTAATACCCAATTGCACGGACATTCAAGTTATTATTGCTAAGCAACGAGTACTACCCTCCATGCTTGCGTACATATGATTGTTGTGGTCGTGCCCACCTGGCTGCATTCTCAGTTCCCTCACTAGTAGAAAACTAGCCAAAGGATATTGCCTTTAGTACCTGTTCAATTAGGAACCGGTATTAAAGGGTGTCTTGTACCGGTTCGAACAGGGAGAGCGCTAGGCACGGTTAATACCGGTTTGAACCACACTATTGGTACCGGTTGGTGGGTATAACCGGCAACAAATGGTTGTGGCAACCGTTCGTCTGGTGCGGGCACCTTTGGTACCGGTTGGTGGCAAAAACCGATACCAAAGGGGTGTGGCAGCGGTACTGTGGCAACCATTCGCCTGGCGCTGGGCACCTTTGGTACCGGTTGGTGGCTAAAACCGGTAGCAAAGGGTAGAACGGTTTGCCTCCCGCACGCATGAAGTCGCGAACTACCCACAGTGCATGACATTTCTCTGTTTTGTACGGTTTGCCTCTCCTCCTCTCTTCTCCCTCTATTGGCTTCTTCCTCTAATCCTCTATGTAACCAATCACTCGCATTGAGGAGGTTCGCGCACATGGCACGAACGTGCTTACTGTCGTCTACACCAACGAGAGCTCCAACATGCCGGGTCATCTTGCCACGTTCGAAGGATTGGTTCAAAACGCGAAGGAACAAGATAAGTTCATAGGGCTTGATCTTGAGTTCACGCGCGATGCTAAGGAAGTTGCCTTCATCCAACTATGCTTCAAAACGAATGTCTTGGTCTTCCAATGGGCAAGGTACGTTTTAATTAGGGCTCTTGATTTATCCATAGGTTTATGATGAAAATTGTATAGAATAGCAACATGTCTGATCCCCATTTGAATCATATATGCGTGTGATATATAGTTAATTTAGTAGTGAATTAATTTTCCTTGGCAAAATCCGTGATAGAAGACATAGTTAGTTTAGTACATATTGGCAAATTGCATAGGATAGAAAATTGTTCCCATTTGAATTCTATATAAAAATCAATACTATTTAGTAGTGAATTAATTTTCCTTGTTACAAATTGGAAAATCCATGATAGAACATATATAGCAAAATGCATATTGGCAAATTGCATAGGATAGCAAAATGACATATAGTTGATTTACGGCATGCATATTGGCAACTTGCATAGGATAAATTGTTCCCATTTGAATTCTATATGAAAGATAAATACTATTTAGTAGTGAATTAATTTTCCTATTGGCATATATATTTATTGCTATGATTCTGAATTAACAATTTGTTCCATTCTAATTTGTTGTTGCAGTAGTGACAAGGAGTGTCCAGCTCTCATGAACTTCCTTTGCCGCAGCGGCATTCGTTTTGTTAGCTTTGATATCAATAATTACAAGATCAACATGAGGAAAAGCTTCAATATCGACATACCGGCTGCCTTCCACATTAATCTCCAGGACACATTCAGGCCTCAGCATGATAGGATTTTAATGGATCATATGGAAATCGATTTGATCGACGACTACTACACTGATATGAAGACCAAGACCGAGAACCACGATGAGTGGGAGACGACCCCACTTCACCGCAAGAACATTGAGTATGCCGCCATAAATTCTTACGTTGCATACGAGTTGTACCGCATTATTCGAGTGGTCAACCATTGGCAGCGTCACCTCATACCGCAAGCACCAACACTTGATGATGATGATGATGATGATGATGATGATTCGGACGACTATTACTAGTGTGTAGTGCTTGGGGGTTGATCTTGTGATCTCTATATATAATACTTTTATGAAGTGTAGTGATTGGGATTTATGTTCATGTTTAACTTTAAGTATGATGTGAGTACTTGGGATTTATGTTCTTGTGTTTGGGATTTATGTTCATGTTTAAGTTTAAGTATTATGTGAGAAGATTTCATTGTGATCTATGTAATCTCTCTCTATGATGTGAGTACTTTGGATAGGGGGTGCCATAACATTTGTGTACAAGTGTGCTATGGGTTTTGGATGACAGACACTGCACTTCGGGGTGTGACCTACTTCACCGGTATCAACTTCTCTCTAGGGAGTTTCATGACTTGGAGTTTCAAAGTACTAGATCAGAGAAACATTAGAAATAATTTATCAACAATTATGTTATACTTTTGTCTTCTGACTTTCTAGGACCTAGACTAACACAACCAAACAACTAGTTAGACACTTTTCAACCCCATATTGACGCTGGTACAGGCATTATTCGTATAAACCTGGTTTTTCTACAATGGGGCTAGGGTTTCATCGGAGAGTGACTCCGGCGTTGGGATCCCACCACAAGATAGGGGGTGCCATAACATTTGTGTACAATTGTGCTATGGGTTTTTGATGACAGACACTGCACTTCGGGGTGTGACCTACTTCTCCGGTATCAACTTCTCTCTAGGGAGTTTCATGACTTAGAGTTTGAAAGTACTAGGTCAGACAAACATTTGAAAAATTTATCAACAGTTCTATCATACCTTGGGCTTATGACTTTCTACGACCTAGCCTAACACAACCAAGCAACTAGTTAGACACTTTTGAACCCCATTTTGACGCCGGTATCGACTTTATTCGTATAAGCCTGGTTTTTCTACAACGTGGCTAGCGTTTCATCAAAGAGGGACTCCGGTGTTGGGATCCGACCACAAGATAAGGGGTGCCATAACATGTGTACAAGTGTGCTATGGGTTTTGGATGACAGACACTGCACTTCGGGGTGTGACCTACTTCACCGGTATCAACTTCTCTCTAGGGAGTTTCACGACTTAGAGTTTGAAAGTACTAGACCAGACAAACATTATAAAAATTTATCAACAGCTGCATCATACCTTTGTCTTCTCACTTTCTAGGACCTAGCCTAACACAACCAAGTAACTAGTTAGACACTTTTCAACCCCATTTTAACGCCGGTACCGACTTTATTCGTATAAACCTGGTTTTTCTTCAATAGGATTAGGGTTTCATCGGAGAGTGACTCCGGCGTTGGGATCCCACCACAAGATAGGGGGTGCCATAACATTTGTGTACAAGTGTGCTATGGGATTTGGATGACAGACACTGCACTTCGGGATCTGACCTACTTCACCGGTATCAACTTCTCTCTAGGGAGTTTCATGACTTAGATCTTAAAAGTACTAGATAAGACAAACATGAGAGAAATTTATCAAGAGTTAGGTCATGGATGTCTCATATTTGGATTTTTCTAATCTATTTAGACACATTATTTGTCAAATTTAAATTTACAGATTTACATATACGAATTATTAAATATTAAATGGAAAAAGAAAAATAAGTTAATTATGATTTCCATTTGAGAATATTTTAATTCAAAATATTATTAATGATTCATTTCCTTTTATTTAAATAATTATTTTGATTCATAAAATAAATGTGTATTATATCATAGTCTATGGGTTAATAGGATTGATAGGATACTATTGTCAGGTAAGTATCTCTTATTTGCAGGTAGATCATAGGGAAGGAACTGAGAAGTTAAGCGTGCTGGTGCAGGAATAGTGTGAGGATGGCCGGTGACCTCTGCGGGAAGTGTTAGTAGAAGGGAGTAATTTAGATTGAAATTAAGAATGCTTAGTGATAAATGTGAGTTTAAGTGTTTAAACAATAGAAATAAATAACATGGCAATAAAACGAATTTTTTTCAGAAAAAAATCGTAAAAAGAGAAAAAAAAATACAACCCTTTGATACCGGTTCGTGTTACGAACCGGTACCAATGGAACCCGGACCCGTGGGCTCCTCCTGGGCCACGTGAAGGCCCTTTTGATACCGGGGACCGTACTAAAGTCCGTTGGGCCTTTAGTATCGATTAATTAGTACTGGTTGTCCAACCGGTACAAATAGGCCTCTGGAACCGGTACTAAAAGCCCATTTTCTACTAGGGCCTCACGACTTTAAATTTTCAGCCTGAGCAAGACACCAGCCACATCCAACTAATATGAAGCCAGCATCGTGGCTTAGCACGCCACAACTTTGTCCAATACGGCGACGTCATGGAGCCTAGCAGCAAGAGCGAGCGACCAAACCAATTCGCACCCTCATACACAGTGGCACATATGCACTTCCTTCTGTGCAAGTGCCGATAGTTGGTCTGCCACATCCAAATCCGAGCGAGTGCAACGCCTGGCCGTTGCTCCCTGGCCTTGTTTTGACCCCGCTCGCTCATGTGAACTTTGTTGATAGCACATTCCCGGTGTTTCTTACTCTCAAACAACAATTGGTGCGATTATTTTTTCTCATCTTGTGCATAATTCTTATAGACTACTAACGAGCTTATGTCTAAAAGCACTAGCTACATGACTGAGAGGGGTGAGAACAAGAGAATGTGTGACTAAATATATATGTAGAGAAGAAGACAAAGGTGAGAGCCAACGTAAAGTATTTAGAAAAATAGTTGGTGTTGAGTAACTAAAGTTAGTGTTGGGCCCGGCCGACAGGAGTGTGACCCGTGTGGCCACCTAGAGCCTCAAATTTTGGGGTGAAATTTTTCTTAAGGGGGAGACTAGAAAAGAATTACTTGCAACCCATTTGGACTTAGGGTGGAAAACTTAGGACTACTCCAAACGGATGCCCTCGTGACTCCCCTCCCGTCTCTCTCATTGGGAAAGTCCTTGAGGGTCTGTTCGCGTGCCCCGGGCCAACCCGAGGTCCTCACAAGTGACGATGCCGCTCGGAGAAGGTTGAGGCGAGGTTTCTAGTGTAGATATTAGGTTTGTGTGTTATCCCTTTGTGCCATTTGTTAGTAGAGCGTCAGATCCTGCTGGTCGGATCTAGGGCGCCCCATTCTTGATATTCTCTATCATAGTGCTGCAGTGGCAGGAGGTGTTGCGAGTGAAGGAGGTGGGAGGGGGATATATGATAATAAGGCCGCGGATTCAAGCTTTACTCTGGTGCATCTGGGATGCAGCTGAAGAGAGCTAGTTTTTTTCCTCCTTGTGAAGCTCCAGTGGTTGGGGCTGAATCCGAGGAGGGACGGGTCCGGCGGCTTGTCTAATAAGCTCGAAGAGCTCCCTTCTTTGGGGGATGTTGGTGTGGATCGTTGGACCTCGGCGCATTCCCTCAATATTGTCGCCGCGGTGGCGAAAGCTGGGGGATGGTTGAGTGATTCTTGGATTCATGAGGAGGTCTTGCTGCAGATTGGAGATCAACACATGGTGGCCTTTATTCGCCACCATAAATTTGGGCCGATGTCGCAGCCACTTCCGACGTTGAAGGCGTCATCGGTTCAACCTCCATGGCGGAAGCTCTTTGCAGGATTCCCGGCGACACACACATTCTTCCTCTCCCAAGTACGTGTCGGGTGCAGACACCGCGACGAAGTGCACGAAGGGCCCCATTGGCCTCAGGGCCAGGCGCTGGAGGATCGTGTGCGCCAACGCCGCTCGGAGGGTGAGTACAAGCGTGGCCAGGGTCGCAGGCAAGTGTGCATTGAGCTCACCCCCTCCATGGCGCATCTGGCCCACAGCTCACACAACGGCCGAGTGGGTAAGTCCCGACGCCCGCGTAAGAAGGTGCCGCCAGAGGCCGAGGATTACTATGTGCTGCCACCGATGCCCAAGGGGGAGGTCGTTGTCACGGTGGGGGCGGAAGGGGCTCCTGGGGTGCAGCCTCAATAATCATCTCTAGCACATCTTATCGGCTTTTAAGCGCACCGACAACGAGCTCAAAGCCTCCTCCAGCACGGCGGACGAAGGTCTTTCGGGTGCTATGGATGCCTCCAAGCCGCGGTGGACGAACACGAGATCACCTGTGTGCTACGCAAGATCGTCGTCTCGAGCACAACTACCTCGAGATCCGGTAGAAGAATAGGTTTAATATCAGTTCTAGCTTGTATTGTGTGATGAACTTGTTTGAATCTTGCGCGGACTGGTTTGTTTAAATTTCCGCTATGATATCGTGTATCTGTTCAGGCCGAGCGAGTTCCATTCCGGAAAATATTTTTCCAAATCACCCTGAAGCTGTTTTCCGGTACGCGATTAGAGTATCCGCTAGAGTTGCTCTAACAGTGTGCCGCTTGAGAGTTGCTCTAACAGTGTGCCGCTTGAGAGTTCGTTGACGATAGTGTGCCGCTTGAGAGTTCGTTGACGATGTTCATTTTTTTGATACTTTGTTTCTGAGATCACTAGTGGAAACAACACCTTTCGTCCAGGGCTAGAAAAGGCATTAGTCCCGGTTGCATCAAAATTCGGGACAAATGCTATGCATTGGTCCCGGTTTGTGCGCCCGAGGCAGCAGAAATCGCATGAGGGCATTGGTCCCGGTTCGTTAGCAGGCATTTATCCCGGTTTGTGCCACATGCCACGTGGCACGTGGCAGGCGCAAGGGCATTGGTCCCGGTTCATGCCACAAACCGGGACCAATGCCCCCCTTCCCCTACATATACTGCCTCCCAGTCCCCCTTCCCGCTGTTTTTTCTTTGCTTGGAGGAGTGAGAGAGGTGGGTGCTAGTGTGTGTTATTTTACTATTTACCCGAGGTGTTCGACGAAATACCCGAGCCACACATTAGCTCACAGAAAATGGTATCTTCGACCGAAGTTAGCAAACTTATCTTTTTCATCTGTAATTGATACATAAAAAGTTATCTTTTGCTAACTTTTAATCGATGTACTTGCATCATGATTTCTGCTAGCCATGGTTCGCAGCCAAGAAAAATTCCCGGAGCCGTTCGAGTGTTTCTTCATTCGTGCTAACCATGAGTTGCAACAAAGAAAAGTACCCAATACCAGTTAAATTTCTCCGTGATTTGTGCTAATCATAAGTTGCAGTTGAAATTTGATGACATCACTTGACCGAGAAATAAACTACTTCTCGGTCAATAATCATCTTACCTTTAATTGTATAAGCATGAATCTTAGTGACCACATTAATTTGATGGGGTTTTTTAGCATCGAATTAGAAATATTTATTTTTCATTCGCTTGAGAAATAACTGGAAAAGATAAACTTCTTAACTTATTGAAACTCTGCAAAATATCATGCATATATACATATTAAGTAAAAATTCTGCCTTTAATTTTTGTCAAGAAATATGATAATTTCAGTTTTATTCACATTTCACAAATGAGTTATTGTACAAACGGGAATTACAATTTGCAAATAGTTGCGCCCGCACCCTATATCGGAGGCCCGCATCATGTTTAATTTTTTAAAATATTAATTAATCATCTTTGGAGTGAATCAAAATTACTTATGAAGCAAAGATCTTTACCGAGATTTTGCTGTTGCGAACATAAAAAAATGGAATTTAAGATACTAATTAGGAGTATATTTATTTTAATCACATATGGTACATTCTTAGAGAAAAATTATAACTTTACTATTTTACCTATTTTAAAGACATCGTTGTTCTCAAGGAAGTCCCATTTATGCTGTAGTAATCTCAAGTAATTTAAATTGAGAAAGTTTTTCCCTATATTTCTTTTTCCTAAAAAAGGTGGTTAGTTTTAGTTATGTTTTTCAATATACTTATCAAAATTTCTAAACATATATGTAACATCTTCAAAAAGGAATATTCAAAGCAGTGATCATGAGTGATAGAAAAAGAAATTCTAGATGTGACTATAATGAAAATATAATCTTTGGTGAACTCTATTTTCACGAAACATGATTGTTAACCTCCCACAATTTCACGCTCAAAGTAGATATTTAATAATATTAGGGACAAAAACATGTATGAAGAAAAAAGTAACATAATTGTGGTCACATTATTACAGAAAGGGATTATTTAATTGGCTGAAACATGAAGGTAGATCGCACTGTACAAATCAAAGGTTGCACATATGCCGAGATATATCTTTTAATTATTTGATGAAATCATATATTAGTTCCCTTTCTAAAAATTAAAATATGATCGTTTAATATCAACTGTCAGTTTTTTTATAAAAAATGAAAGGATGACCGTATCCAAAATCTAAAGCCCCTTAACAGTGTAAGAATTTTATTTATTTATTTCCTTAATTATAATGAAATTCACAAACTCATTTTTATCGAAAATTCACCTTCTTCTAGACATATTTATCATCGTAAGATAAAATCAGCCAGGAGGATTTACCCTTCATCGCGCCGTGTCTAACTGTTGTGAAGTCTGGCCACATCTATATATACTCCAGACGCACTGCAAAATACGAGGATGGTTGGAACCTGATAAACTTCAGATGATAATGTGAAAATCATTATTATCTAGGAAATTGAATTAATTTTTACACTGTGATGTTACGAAAATAATATTAATAGATTGTAGGTGGAAGAAGGCTGATCAGCGTTGCCAGCTTTCGGTTGATGATGAATGAAGGTTGCTCCTTTCGCATGCCTAGGACAAGTACAATGGTTCTATCTTAGCGATGCCACGTAGGATCATTGTTGAGTTGGAGGAGAGAGAAACGAAAAAGAGGTTTGCCTTCTCTTAACGAAGAGATGATCTCTTAGCACAATTGTCGCACCATATTTTTAGCAAATCTGCTTATCAGAGAAAATGCTAAGAGATAATCCATTATACATCATGTTTTTAGTCTTATCTAAAAATTTAAGATAACACGTCTTATCAACCATTATACATGCCCTTAGCGACGATTTGATTCGTCGTCCTGTACACCCGCCCTAATAATTCCCCTGGTCTGATCGTACATGGAGAAGTCGTGCTCCCATCGAGCATCCACATCGTTAGCTGCCTCCAACTTGCTTCCCAACTCCTCACTTTCCGCCAGCGTTAGCTGCTGCTACCTTTTCCTGTGTAGAACCTTTGTCCGACTACTCGCTGAAATAAAGTACGTACCTTTGGCGTAACTAATTTTCCGTGCAAATCTCACGGATCAATTAAGTCTGGAGCTTCTCATTTCACCCAAAGCGGAAGAAGCAAGCTGCAGAATCTCCAACATAAGAGCATCTCCAACGGCGGTGCTGTGCGCGCTCCAGAATCGAGTATGCCGCGCGGTTACTGATTTTACAGCACGCGCGGGGCCATAGCGAATTTAGATGCGCTAAAAAAATTAGAAATAGGTCACTAGAGATATTTGATTTAACAGGCGTGCTAGGGCGCCGCGGTTCGCCAGATACAGAAGTTCAACTGAAATTTAAAAAACAGAAAACAGACGAGCACACAAACACAAGCGTTACTCTTCGGCATCGTCGGTGAAATCGTCGGTGACCTCCTCATCGTCGTCGAAGGTGCACGATATCGGGTCGGAGATAAGCCCCCACCTCTGATCGTCGGAGGCCTAGACTTCGTCGGCGTGGTAGGCCTAGCGGAACTCTTGTGGCGCCTTCAACCTCGCCTCCCGGGCGGCCTCTAACTCTAGGTGGCGCTTGAGGCGGCGCTCCGCCCGCTGTGCCGCGCGGGTCTCCCAGATTTCTTCCTCGGCGCGGCGCTCCTCCGGATTGTTGCGGTAGTACTCGAGGACGGCGCGCTCGTCCCTGGCGGCGACAAGGCCCTGAAACGTGCGGTGGCGGAGGTGGCAGTGGTCGGCGGCAGTGAAGATTTGCGGCGTCGGTGCCCTGGCCTCCGCTTCCCGGGGGTTGCGGCAGTCGGTGAAGTTCATCACCGACTGCGGGCGGTTGAGCTGCCAGGCCGCTGCGTCCCAGACGCGGGCGGCTTCCGCCACCGTCGCAAACGAGCCGAGGGGGATGCGGTCGTCCCCGGAAGGGATCTCCCGCAGAACGTCCCGTTTAGCCGCGCTCGGACGCCGCGGTAGCCGGTGACGATGTTCCTCCTCGAAGGCATGGCGGTGCCGTCGGCGGTGGCGCGGCGGTGCATGGAGAGGAGAGAGCGCGGGAGTGCAGAGAGGGAGAGGAGAGGACGCGCGGAGAGAAGAGGACGTTCGACGCGCGCAATTTTGTACCCCGCGATCGAGGCCACGCGCCACAATTCGCGCGCCAATGCCCCTCCATGTCCCGCCTCGGGGCGCCCTTGGCATGTCGGTTCTTTTTCTCCAGATCGATCTGCTCCTCCGTTATTGCACCGCCGTGTGATCTTGTAGTGCTGCATTTTCTCCCGCTTCCGCGGTGACAACATATTGGGAACGCATGAGATCGATCCGTATTTTCAGAGATGACCAATAAACTATTGGGTCAGGGTGAAGAAACGGATGTTGACGGCAGCCATCTCTTCTCCTGATTAGGAGTCCGCTCGTCTTGGTAGATAGACCTCGAACATGAGGTGGAGGAGGTAATGACAAACCTCTTGCCAAGATGCTTGAGAAGGGTCGTACATGCTCTAGCTAGAGGTTCTAGGAAGGATGGCCCAAAGGCATGTCACGCCATGCTAGGGCGTGTTCTTTTATGTTTCCTACCTAGAGGTGTATTTATATCGTACTGTGTTTATTTGTTTCATCATCCATGGTTGGCCATATATTGTGGATCTGTTACAGACGTGTTGGACCCAATGTGATTTACCAAAAAAAAAAAAAAATCGAACACATGTTCTATACTTGTTTCAAAAATTTGACGGTTGTGATTTAAAGTCGTAGACATAATTTTAAGATCTAACTGTTTAGATAATTCGGATGATATGACTCAACGTGATGGCTCTATTAGACCACTTATATTTAAAAAAATTACAATCAAAAGCAGCGCATTGTTTAAGACCTGCATACCAAGGAACCCCATGCAGCGCTTCAGAGGAAAAAAATCTGGACGTCTACGAAGGAGTGTGGTTCGTTCGACAAATTCCTACCTCTATATCTATCTCTGAGGTGTTTGGGTTTTGCAAAACTCCATAGACATGCAGAAGAGAAATGCTATCCCCACTCCGACCAAGACACAACTTTTACCAAAAGTTTATTGTGATGTTTTTGTTCAAATAACAATTAAGGTGAAGCAGGGTCAGGAACAACGAATCTCTTTATGATAAACAGATCCATTTTGCAAGTTCGTTATTACGGGTAGTTCCTACAAAGAATCGGACTAATGAGGTATACAATGCTTGAATTATCGATGTAGATGCTACATAGTGGGTTCTCATCCTTCAGAGACTACGAGTGTAATAGGAGCATCCGTTGACAAAAGGATCACCCTAAGATGATCATCTCATGGCTATTGGGAACGAATCAAATCAGATGGTTCTATTTCTCAACCTTTATGACTTGCTCCTCCGGAACCAAGGTCGAAAGGATTGAGAAAGTCAGTCATTCACAACCACTGATGAAGGATTCCTCGAAAAGTTAAGGATTAGTAGTTCTTTTTCGAAATCGATTTCGAAAAAGAATGGATTCGGTCTTATACATACGCGAGGAAGGTAATCAAAAAAGAAAGAAGATGAGTTCTTCTTTCTTTTATGACTTAGGAGCCGTGCGAGATGAAAGTCTCATGCACGGTTTTGCATGAGATAAAGAAGCGAGGAATCCTCTTTTCAACTCTGACTCCCCCACTCCAGTTGTTGCTTTTCTTTCTGTTACTTCGAAAGTAGCTGCTTCAGCTTCAGCCACGCGGATTCTCGATATTCCTTTTCTCTTGAATAACTCTGAAAAGAGAGATTTCCTATCTTTTCTTTCAACTCAGGGGAAATACGATCGGGCGGCGCTAATTCGAACCCCTCAGGCAAAATAAGAACAACACCCACATTCAACCCTCCCTTTTTTCCATTAGCAAGAACTTGTTTCAATTGCATATCATAAGCAATTCGAAGAACTGCTTCAAATACAGTATCGGGAAGCACTACTTGCGGAACTTCAATATCCACGGGCTTGCTAGCTAAATGACAATTAGCACATACAATTCGTCCAGTTGCTTCTCGTGGGTTTTCATAACCTTGCTGCGCAAAAATGGGATATGCATTTGAAATGGATGTCTGAGTTAATACGTATATCATGATCGATACAGAAATCGATCGAGTCATCTGTTCCTTTACCCAAGAAAAAGTATTTCTATTTTCCATGTCCAATCGCGGATCCCTGAATTTCTACAATAAATTAGATAGGTAGCTAAGTTAATTTAGTTCCCTATACACGAGTCTGTTGTCATTCTACTACAACAGTTGTATTGGAATGATGAATACCTTAAGCGGGTAGAAATAGAAAGAATTTTGCTAAAATGGAAAAAGGGCTTTCTTTCTAAAGAAAGATGCTAATTTTATTAATATCAGGAAATTGAATGAATTTATGCTTCACTAATTGAATGATAAATGACTACAAGCGAAGGATAGACGGTTTAAACAAAAAATACCCAAAATTTCAAACAAGTATCTAGAATTACTGGAAAACTACAAACAAAAATAGTAAAAATTAGTTCATTAGGAGCCCATCCAAGATCGTTGTAGACCCAACGAATCACTAGTTCCCAACCGCGGGTGGAATGAAATCCAACAAAAAAATCAGTAACTAAAAGAATAAAAAAAGCTTTTATTGAGTCATTTAAGTTATAGAAGAATTCCTGAACCCAAGAATTTAAAATGACAAGTTCCTCTTTACTCAGAAAAAAGGAACCACTTAGAATAACCAAACATATTATATTTGTCGCGAAATGCAAAATGATATGGAGATGATCCTCATTATCCATTTTGACCAATTGTATTATTTCCTTGTGTATCCCTATAGGAGGTTTTTGTGCATGTGTCTTTAGTTTCCCTTTTATCATCTCTTCCAAGAGAGAAAGTTCTTCTAATTCTATGAATCTTTCTAGAATCCTTTTCTCTTGAATACCCCGCCGCTGCATGATTAACACCCCCACGCCGTGGAGCGCCTCTCTATATATAAGCATGCATGCATTGGACAGTAATGGTATGGATAAGCAGAATACAAGGAGGAAGCCAATTAGAAATTAATGCTGCATGCAGCCAACGTAGCTAGTGAGGGGCGAAAAGGTCCGTTTAGCACTAGTTTAGCCTCCTCCAGAGAATACACATCTGAGTTTGAGAATTTCAGGGAAAAGTTATACGCATCCTATTCTGGTCTGATCAGGAGGGAGTAGCACTTTCCTTCCTTTCCGCGCATACATAACAAGTTATGTAACCCCAACATGAGAGGTTGATTAGAGTACTATTGTTGATATTATAAACGCAATAAACATAGAAAAAATCTTAAGGTTTCCTACAAAAGACTTGATGCCCCTTTAGATACGCAGCCATATAGGCCCTTCGTAATGTATTCTACTCCCTCCGTCCAGGTCTATAGGTCATTATCCCAAAACCATTTTGTTCTGTAACCCTCTTCCCTCTAGGCACAAATCGCATTAACTCTCTCAATTAGTGGCTGAATGCATTTCTCACCAATGCATGCAAGATTTTAGGACCAATCAATAACATTATTGGTCCCAGAGATTAACTATTTGTGACTTATACACGAGGACGGAGGGAGTATCTTAGCACGCTATCCTAGGTGTAAGTATAATCTAAGAAACAACCATTTTAATGCATTGTTTCTAATAGATTATATCAAGTTATGTATCATTTAATGATTTTGGCCTAATACTTGTTTGTGATTGGGCTAGCAAGCTTTTCTTTGCCTATGATCTGGTGCAAGAGTTGTAGCTTATATAAGATACAACTACAATTCTTTTTTATTTTATTTAATAGCTAGGGTGCCACATAAGCGAATTCCCTGTGATACCGTGCTAATATACAAGCATTACAGAAGGCCTAACCCCTTGAGCTCATGGGGTTCACACGGCATGAGCATTAATGCAACTTGCTGACAATATATAGGGTTAGGGTTGGGGTTAGGCCCTAACAATTTCCTAGCGTTTGGCACAGAACTGATATAGCTCTAGATCATCATAGCAAGCATGTATGTTCTATACATCAACAAGCAACTAACCATTTCTAGGGTTCCAAACACCTATTTATATGGTTTCCAACAACCGAATGGGGCAGATTTTAGTTGGACAAAAACAAAAGAAAGGGGAGAGATTACCTTGGACATTCAAGAAGAGACGAAATCCACGGAGAAACCCCTCCAATTTGGAGGGATTGCAGGGGAAATGAACAAAAGGTCATGAGAAGAAGCGGCACGTGGTTGAACTAAAGGAAGAATAAGTGGACTCGGGAGTGGAATGGGGGCTAGGTCACTTAACGGTTCAGACGCATAACGCCCCACTCCAGGGCGCTAAACTTTAAACTTACCCATCGTGGGACCCGCATGCTGACCTTGCCTGGTCAATAATGTCATTGTCCTAGTGTTATACAAGAGGCCACAACGTGTTAGGAGTGAGCGTTATGTCCACATGTCATTTTGTGAATTTTTTGAATCGGGGGTTAAATTGTGAATTTTCTCTAAATGGTTATAAATGTAAAATTTCACGTTGTGCATACCCGAGCGGGTAGCTTGCTAATTATAGACGACACATTGATCACGCATGGCGTTTTAGGAGAACCAAACTCGGAATTTAGACCTCCGTTGGTTTAACATATTTCAATTCAAACTTTCATCTTGGAAGCCCCGTTCAAGGTTTGACAATGGCGGAGCTTAGGCAAAGCAAGAGGAGGCCCCCACAGGATTTCATACGCACAACATACTTCATCCTTGATGTCTAATGGTGAGCGTAGAAAGAGGAAGAGAACATGCAAGGTATCTATATATGTAGACAAAATGACCAAAGGCGAGAGCATATATATAATATAATGAGTTTGTACAACGGTTGGTGCAAGTGTATTGAACAGGACTAAAGTTGTTTCTAATGTGGTTGGTGCAAGTCTATTTCTCAAGATAAATAAGATGAAAATTCTACATCTCCTTTATTCTACCAAAAATATGCACTCTAGAACATGCAGAGAGGACTGCGCACCTTTGTACAATAAATAATCGATTTGGATATTTATACCAAAAAATAATTACTTATCTTTTAAAATGACCAGGCCCTGGGAACTTAACGACGATCAGTGAGTGGGAACCCAAATTTTTCTTAATCCTGATTCTCATGTGTCGAAAAAGGTTGAAAGGAGCCACCTCGTGAGAAGGTTGGAGAAAGTAACAATGAACTAAGTAGATACATTTGATCAAGTGAAGTTTAAGGATATAAATTACAATACCATCGAGTCTATGATGGGAATCTTAGGCTGATACCGGGCACATGGTGCGAATCAGGTCAGCCAATCCTCGTGAACTAGGAGAAACTATCTTCTAACATATCTACCACTACGCATAAATCTCCCTAGGAATGTCCAGATGTACATTTTACTTTCCTTTATGTTCGCCAACCTGCTGTAATTTCGGTATTTTTCCCTTGATCGTACAAGTATGATCTTATTATGAGCATATCCTAATCATTTGCTCTGATATTGTAATTTTCTAGCACTGAAGTTGTCCAACTACATATTTTTCCTAGAATTTTCCGTCATAACAAATATATGTAATTTATGACATCTGAAAAGATGGCGTTCATATGATGTGTGGATTTCAATAGGTTTCAACTGTTTTGGTTATACAATTCCCTAGAAACATGGGTTGCAATCTACACATTTTAAAGTTTATGCGTTCACTATTCACCGTCTAAGATCATTAAAGGGCGTGGCTAATTCTCGGTAGAATGGAAATTAAGTTAATTTCCAGTAATGTGACCATCAACGAGTCTCACTTGCAACTCATGTAGAAATCCATGACTAATACGTATCATAAAGAAAATCCAACCGTTTGGTGCATTTTTATAGTTTCAACTTCACTTTTCATTGAAAAAAATCAGAATTGCAACTTAACTTGCAACTCATAGGTGCACTAAACCAACGATGTAGGTCTCCAACAAGCTCTCAATTAATCTCAAATTTACTAACTCCAATCACTGAAAGCAGTCAAAATTCTGAACTACGAGCATTCCCCATCTTAGACAGGAAGTCTGAGACAATTTTAGCCCTGAACTGCGAACACGTTCTAGGTTGAGTCCCAAGGCCCAATTCCACGGTCATTCGAGTTATACTTGCTAAGCCACGAGCACTACCCTCCACACCTGCTTATGTATGCCTGCATAGTGGTTGTGTCGCCTGCTTGCATTCCCAAGATCCTCACGGATTTAAATTTTCATCCTGAGCAAAACACCAGCCACATCCTAACTAACACGAAGGCATCATCGTGGCTTAGCATGCAACGAATTTTTCCAATGCGACGGAGTCATGGAGCCTAGTAGCAAGAGAGAGGGACCAAACCGGTTCGCATCCTCATGTAGAGTAGCACGTAGGCACTTCCTTCCGTGCAAGTGCCGGCAGTAGATCTGCCAGATCCAAAACCAGAGAGTGTGACGCCTGGCCGTTGCACCCTGGCCTTGTCTTCACCCTGCTCGCTCATGCGAACTTTGTTGCTAGCACATTCCCGGTGCTTCCTAGTCTCAACAACAATTGGTGCATTTTTTTCCTCGTCTTATGTAATTCTTATAGACTATGAACGAGCCTATGTCTAAAGCACTACCTACATGAGCAAGCCAATGTAGATTGCACAAGAGAGAGGGTGAGAACAAGAGAATATGTGAGTACAAATATATATGTAGAGAAGAAGACCAAAGGTGAGAGCCAACATAAGTATTGATAAAATAAGTTGGTGTTGAGTCATTAAAGTTAGTGTTGGTCCCGGCCGATAGGAGTGTGACCCATGTGGCCACGTAGAGCCTCAAATTTTGGTTGAAATTTTTCTACAGGGGGCACTTGAAAAAAATTACTTGCAACCCATCTGGATTTAGGGTGGAAACCTTGGGACTACTCCAACCGTCTGCTCTCGTGACTTCTCTCCCGACTCTCTCCTTGGAAAAGTCCTTCAAGGTCTCCTCGTGTGTCCGGGGCCAACCCGAGGTCCTCACCGGCGGCGATGCTGTAACATCCCAAGTATGAAAAATAGCCATTAGAATGTTTGCTCTCTGTTATTTTATGTTTTGCATCATGACACCATGTTCATTGCATTTGTTTTGCTTTGTTTTCCAATTGTTTTCCTTTGTTTTCTATTTGAATTTTCAAACCAAATTCAAATATTTTGTTTCATACTTGTGATGTTACAATTTTCCAAATGAATTATTCAAAATAAAGCAATTAATTGTTTCCCTTAAAGTTGTAATTTCAAAACTATTGATTTGTTTCTAATCAATATTTCATTTGATACCAAAAACATTTTCAAATTCAATTGAAATTCCAAACCAACATTCAAATAATTGTTTCATACTTGTGCTGTCACAATTTATCAAATGAAAATTCCAATTCAAAACATTACTTTGTTTCCACTAAACTATACCATTCAAACTATTAAATGGCTTAAGTTCAATAATTGAATTGATATCAAATTCAATTAAATTCAATTAATTTCCAAACAGCAACATAAATTAAAGTTATTGGGAAACCAAAAGGTTGCACATTGCTGTTTTTATAATAAGTAACTCATACAATTTTTCCTAAGGTTTCTAATCAACAAAAACCTTTCCTTTTCTCCCTATTTCCTTTTCAGCAAAAAAAAATATAAACAGAAGAAACAAAATAAAAATAAAGAAAAGAGAGGGGAAAGGGCAGGCCAGCCCATTTGGGCCAGCCCACCAATTCCCCTGGCCTGCTACCCCCACTCTGTCTTCCTCCTCTCGTACGACACCCCATCCAGGGCACCCACGTCGATGCAGAGAAGGGAGCAACGGCCAGCAGCTCCTCCCCCTCCCCTTAAAACCCTCTACCTCCATCTTTCTGCTCTAGTCCCCTCTGCCCTAGTCCTCTCCTCCTCTCTCCCTCTCCCCCGCCTCCATTTTCTCTCCTCCCACCTCCATCTTTCTGCTCTGCTCCTCCCTCTCTCTAAAACTCCACACCGAAACCCCACCTCCTCCCACCGGCGATCGCCGTCGACCTGGCCCCCCTCCGAGTAGGGTAGGCGCGGGAACGGATTCCCCGCACCACCCTCTACCTCATCGACCCCTCGGCGCGGACGGGGAAGGCCCGGTTCGCCGCCGCCGTCGAGGTTCTCGCCGCCGGCCACTGCAGCTGCCCGAGCTCCTCATCGCCTCCGTTTCCCCACGGTGACCACCCTTGCCCTCCTCCTTTCCCTCTATCAGTAGCCACAAGCACACGCACTACGCAGCAGCAGCAACACGCACACGGCGCCCCTCCCGCGCTCGTTCCAACTGCCGCAGGATCGCCGCCGGCGCCCTGTAGTTCGCCCTGGCGAAGTTCATAGAAACTGAACTTTTGCAGTTCAGTTAGAAAATCACGCGACCTGAACCTTAACCCCCCCCCCCCCCCCCGATGCCCTTACCTGACAAGCAACAGCAATCCACCGCAGTGGCAACAGCCGCTGCGCGCGCAGCAGGGGGTCGTGGGTTCGAATCCCACCCCCGGGATTAAACCCCCTTTTTCCATCTTATTTTTCCAGGCCCAAAACAAACCCCTATTCACAGAACAGTCCTTGCTAATTTTATTCTAGGTCCCTGTAAATTAATTCTAAGTCCCTGGATATTGTTTAAAATGGCAGAATAATACCTAATCTTGAAATTGCATAAATAATTCATTTTAACTCCAATTTCAACATTTTAAATATGTTTTCCACTCCAAATTAAATTCTCTACCTAAATATAATTTTTTTTACTGTTTTGAATATTTTAAATTGGTGAAATATTTGAATCCTTGTTTAATTCATTTAATTTTGCAAAATTCATAACTTGGGCATAAAAATTCCAAATTCAACAAACTAAATATGTTTTCCATTCCATTTTTCCTGAAATTTGCAAATATCAACTTTGTTTGCTGGTTTGAATACATTAAATTGCTGAAAACAACTGTTTCTTATTTAATGCAATTAAAATTGTCAAATTAATAACTTGCTCATTTTAAATCCATTTTCAACAAATAAAATATGTTTTCCATGCTAAATTAAACCACCTTTCCAAATATAAACTTTGTTTCATGTTTTGAATAATTAAAATTGGTTAAATAATTTAAACCTTGTTTAAATCATTTAAAATTGCTAAATTCATAACTTGGTCAAATTAAATTCCTTTTGAACATATAAAATATGTTTTCAAACCATAAAAGTATAATCTTTTCAAATATGATTTTTATTTAATGTTTTGACCAAATAAAAATTCAATTAACTTCAAACTTGAATTAAATTCATTTAAATCTTGTTTAAACTTGTTTAACTCATAAGTAAATTATTATAAATCCTTTTTCCACAAGTGAAACATGTATTCCACCTAAAATTTTGTGTTCTTTTCAAATATTAATTTTGTTATCTATGTTGAACAATTTAAATTGGTGAAAACAACAAATGCTTGTGTAACACCTTTAAGAAGCAAATTTTCATAACTTAATAAATGAATTTCCAAACTTGGTAAACCTCATTTCAAATTGTTTCCATTGTTGTTTTTTTTCTGTTTTCCTCATCCATGCATCATGCTAATCCACTTTCACATGTTGTTTAGTTGTAGATCATCTAAACCAACCTTAATTCATGGGCTTTCCATATGCAATCCAAATTGCATATGGGTCCATTTAATTATGTTACCATGTCAACTACTTTATTCTGATGCATCAATTACATTGCCATGCATCATCCCATCTTTGTGCATTATGCCATGTTATTGATTGTTTGTCTCTCTGCGTTGTTTGTTTGCCTCTTCTCGGATAGACGACGACGTTGAGACAGACGATACTTACGACACCCCTTCTGAGGATCTAGCTCATTACCAGGCTGCTGAGTTTGCAGGCAAGTATTCACTCACATGAACCATTGTGTTCCTTTCCACATTGGATACCGATACTTTCCGTTGTCTATTCTGCTAGCCCTATGAATCGTTGCTTCTGTTACGAACCTATCACATGTTATCCTTTAACCCTGATATAGCCTCACCTCCACACCTATAACCCCATTGCTTGTTGCCCGTGTCTTACTAGCATGCTTAGGGTTGTTTTGCTCGAGTCTGTTACCCGTTACTTTCTGTTACTATATTTCTTTATGTTCTGGGGCTCGATGTTTAAAAAATCAACCTGTTAATGTTTGAGGAAATAATAATTTGATGATAAGGCACCGGCAGGAGGCCCGACGTGGTTTTGAGGCCTGCTAGTGTCAACCCTAATTAGGAAAAGGGTCTTGTCTACTGATCCATGATGAGCGCACTAACCGCATGTGGAAAGCGTGTATGGGCGCCCCCCTCAATTTGATTCGATTCGCATCTCGTCCAAATCTCCACACTTAGTTCGGGCTTTCCATTTGATGCATGCATGTGCAGGTGCGAACCCTTGGCGCCAGGGTGGAACTTTTGTAGTCGGCATTTAGGGCGGCGTGGTCTTAGAGTGCTATGAGGATTTTCGCACCTGCACATGCATGCATCAAATGGAAAGCCCGAACTAAGTGTGGCGATTTGGACGAGATGCGAATCGAATCAAATTGAGGGGGGCGCCCATACACGCTTCCCACATGCGGTTAGTGCGCTCATCATGGATCAGTAGACAAGACCCTTCTCCTAATTAGGGTCGACACTAGCAGGCCTCAAAACCACGCCGGGCCTCCTGCCGGTGCCTTATCATCAAATTATTATTACCTCAAACATTAACAGGTTGATTGTTTAAACATCGAGCCCCAGAACATAATAGAAATATAGTAACAGAAAATAACGGACAACAGACTCGAGCAAAAACAACCCTAAGCATGCTAGTAAGACACGGCAACAAGCAACGGGGTTATAGGTGTGGAGGTGAGGCTATATCAGGGTTAAAGGATAACGTTTGATAGGATCGGAACACAAGCAACGATTCATAGGGCTAGCAGAATAGACAACGGAAAGTATCGGTATCCAATGTGGAAAGGAACATAATGGTTCATGTGAGTGAATACTTGCCTGCAAACTCAGCAGCCTGGTACTGAGCTAGATCCTCAGAAGGGGTGTCGTAAACCTCGTCTGTCTCAACGTCGTCGTCTATTCGAGAAGAAGCAAACAAACAACGCAGAGAGACAAACAATCAATAACATGGCATAATGCACAATCATGGGATGATGCATGTCAATTTAATTGATGCATCAAAGATAAGATAGTTGACATGGTAACATAACATAATTAGATGGACCCACATGCAATTTAGAATTGCATATGGAAAGCCCATGAATTAAGGTTGGAATAATTGTTTTACAACTAATCAACAGGTGAAAGTGGATTAGTATGATGCATGGATGAGGAAAACAGAAAAATAACAACAATAGAAACAATTTTGAAATAAGGTTTACCAAGTTTGGAATTTTATTTATTAAGTTAGGAAAGTTTGGTTCCTTAAAGGTGTTACACAAGAATTTGTTGTTTTCATCAATTTTAATTGTTCAAAACAGATAACAAAATTCATATTTGGAAAGTACACAACATTTTAGGTAGAATACATGTTTCACTTATTGAAAAAGGATTTAAGATGAATTAGTTATGAATTAAACAAGTTTAAACAAGATTTAAATGAATTTAATTCAAGTATGAATTTATTTGAATTTTTTTTTGTTCAAAACATTAAACCAAATTCATATTTGAAAATTTTATACTTTTCTGGTTTGAAAACATATTTTATAAGTTCAAAAATAATTTAATTTGAGCAAGTTATGAATTTAACTATTTTAAATGATTTAAACAAGGTTTAAATTATTTACCCAATTTTAATTATTCAAAACATGAAACAAAGTTTATATTTTGAAAGGTGGTTTAATTTAGCATGGAAAACATATTTTATTTGTTGAAGATGGAATTAATATGAGCAAGTTATTAATTTGGCAATTTTAAATGCATTAATTAAGAAACAGTTGTTTTCAGCAATTTAAATTATTCAAAACAGCAAACAAAGTTGATATTTGCAAAGTACATGAAAAATGGGATGGAAAACATATTTAGTTTGTTGAATTTTGAATTTTTATGCCCAAGTTATGAATTTTGCAAAATTAAATGAATTAAACAAGGATTCAAATATTTCACCAATTTAAAATATTCAAAACAGTAAACAAAATTTATATTTGGGTAGAGAATTTAATTTGGTACATAATACATATTTAAAATGTTGAAATTGGAGTAAAAATGAATTATTTATGCAATTTACAAGATTAGGTATTATTCTGCCATTTTATTTATTAGCTAGGGACTTAGGAAAAATTAACAGGGATCTAGAAAGAAATCTACAAGGACCTGTTGGTGATTCTGTCAAGTTTCTGTATCAACAAAAAAAAGAAACAAAAGTGTGGTTTAATTTGCGGGAGGGGGACTCGAACCCAAGACCCCCTGCTCGTGCGCGCCGACTGCTGCCAATGCGGTATGCTCTGTGTTCGTTGACAGGAGAGGTGCGGGGGGGGGGTTAACCTTCAGATAGTGGATGTTTTTAACTGAAACTGCAGGTGCGGTTTCTGAACGTTTGACAGGGAGGGCGGCCGCCGGCGGCGACTGCCGCGGCTCGTGGTGCTGCTGGTGCCCGTGGTTGCGCGCGGGCGTGGTGCTGTGACCGTGTACCGGTGCAGAGAAGAGAGAGAGGCGAGGAAGTGGTGCTCACCTCGAGGGATTCAGAGGGAGGAGCACGTCGGGGTGGAGTAGGTGGCGACCGGCGACAAGAGGAGGACGGCGGCGGCGCCTCTAGCCTTCCCGGTCCTCTCTGCGGGGTCGAGGAAGAAGAGAGCGCCGAGGAGAACCCATTCCCGCCGTGGAGAGCTCCCGAGGCAGTCCCCGGCGACCACCACGCCCTCTCCAACACGCATCCATGGCGGTGTTCAACAGAGAAATTCAGAACAGAAGGATCAAGAGAGAGAAGGATCGCGGGGAAGAAGGGAGGTGGCGGCGCAGATGGAGGAAGAGGGAGAGAGGAGCTAGGGGAGAGGAACCCTAGGGCTAGTTATAGGGGGAGGGAGAGCAGGTGAGCTCCCTGCCAGTGGGGGATCCCCCTCTCTCTGTCCCTCCGTACCAAGGAGGAAGAAAGCGACAGGGAGGGGTACGCAGGCCTGAGGGGGAGAGGTGGGCTGGCCCAACTGGGCTGGCCTGCCCCTCTCTCCCTTTGGTTTGGTTTTTATTTTTTGTTCTATTTTCTTTTTTTTGCAGATTTGAACAAGGAGGAAAAGAAAGGTTTTAGTGGTTAGAGAAATTAGGGAAAAATTTGTGTAAGTTAATTAGGGCAACAGCAACATTGTGCAACCTTTGTTTTTCCAAAAAAAATTGAAATTATTTGATGTTTGCCATTTGTTTGAAATTGAATGAAATTTGCTATTAAATGAGTTATTAAAAAGACCCATTTAAATAGTGTGAACCCTTAAGCTTATTTGAAACAATAGATTTATTTGTTTTGGTAATTTTCATAAAGTTCAAAATGGTTGCTGTTTGGAAACTTAATTCAATTTGAAAGGAATTTGAATTAAGTGAATTTGCTATTAAATGAATTATTGAAACTTAAACAATTTGATGGTTTGAACTTTATAGTTTAATGGAAACAAATAATGGTTTTGATTTGAATATTCATTTTGGGAATTGTAACATCACAAGTATGAAACAAAAGGTTTGAAATTTGATTTGAAATTCAAATAGAAAAACAAGGGAAAACAAAGGAAAAACAAGGAAAACAAAGCAAAACAAATGCAATGAACATGATGTTATGATGCAAAACATAAAATAACAGAGAGCAAACATTCTAATGGATGTTTTTCATACTTGGGATGTTACAAAGTACGTCAATGGAAGTATCTGGATTTCTATGGGATGGTTTGCGCAGACGATGAATAGTAGAGAATGGTTTTCACACGTTTACGTGTTGGCCTACTCATATTGAGATGCGGGTGCCGGTATGCCCCGTAAGCCATTTATCTACTGTTTGACGGACTGTGAGTATCCCCTAGAAGTCCGGGTGCGACAAATGGTATCAGAGCCTGTCTGCCTGTAGGATCCCTTTTACTGGTCGCAGTTGAGTCTAGAAACTATTTTGTAGCTATATAGGAAAAATGAAACGTGAGAGTAGGAATTCTGTTCTTTTTCTTCTTTCCCCACCCACCCTCCCTTTTCTGGTAAGGAAGTGCAACGTTGTTTTCTCTTCTCATCTAAACTTTCAAGTTAGGATTTCACGAATCCTGGTTTCTCTAGGATAGTTATATCTACTAGACCATAGGAATGGAGGTGGTTGTGACATGATTTATCATGTTGCCTACTCACGATTGAGAACGCAGGCGTGTAAGCCCCGGAAGCAAATCCTCTATTCCTTAAGCAGTAGATATTGATCCTTTAGAAGCCCGGATGGGTTCTTCCGTAGTACCTCAGGAGTGTTTTGGTCTCGTGTTTTCCCGATGTTGCTTCGATATCCTGTTCTTCTCAACATCCTTTTCGTCCGTTCAAACCTTGTTGTTGCTTTCTACTTCAGTTCTTCTACCGGCGTCTAATCAATAACTCTGTTCCACCCTTCTGGCCAGATAGTCTATTCTCCAAATGAATCAAGTTCTATTCAGCTATACACCCTCGATACAAAACCTCTACCTTTACTCGAACATGTTCCGATGGTTTGCGAATTCCCTGACGTCTTTCCAGAAGAGTTGCCAGGAATGCCTATCGTCTTGAACTTCCAGAAAAACTATCCAAGGTGCACGATGTGTTTCACGTGTCACAGCTCAAGAGGATCTTTGCAAGAAGTATCCGGACCTTTTCTCTTCTCAGTAGGAATCTCGGGGCGCGATTCCTTCAAGGGGGGGCGTTTTGTAACATCCCAAGTATGAAAAATAGCCATTAGAATGTTTGCTCTCTGTTATTTTATGTTTTGCATCATGACACCATGTTCATTGCATTTGTTTTGCTTTGTTTTCCAATTGTTTTCCTCTGTTTTCCTTTGTTTTCCTTTGTTTTCTATTTGAATTTTCAAACCAAATTCAAATATTTTGTTTCATACTTGTGATGTTACAATTTTCCAAATGAATTATTCAAAATAAAGAAATTAATTGTTTCCATTAAAGTTGTAATTTCAAAACTATTAATTTGTTTCTAATCAATATTTCATTTGATACCAAAAACATTTTCAAATTCAATTGAAATTCCAAACCAACATTCAAATAATTGTTTCGTACTTGTGCTGTCACAATTTATAAAATGAAAATTCCAATTCAAAACATTACTTTGTTTCCACTAAACTATACCATTCAAACTATTAAATGGCTTAAGTTCAATAATTGAATTGATATCAAATTCAATTCAATTCAATTAATTTCCAAACAGCAACATAAATTAAAGTTATTGGGAAACCAAAAGGTTGCACATTGCTGTTTTTATAATAAGTAACTCATACAATTTTTCCTAAAGTTTCTAATCAACAAAAACCTTTCCTTTTCTCCCTATTTCCTTTTCAGCAAAAAAAAATATAAACAGAAGAAACAAAAAAAAAATAAAGAAAAGAGAGGGGAAAGGGCAGGCCAGCCCATTTGGGCCAGCCCACCAATTCCCCTGGCCTGCTACCCCCCACTCTGTCTTCCTCCTCTCGTACGGCACCCCATCCAGGGCAACCACGTCGATACAGAGAAGGGAGCAACGGCCAGCAGCTCCTCCCCCTCCCCTTAAAACCCAAGCCCGAGGGCTCCCCTCTGCCCTAGTCCTCTCCGCCTCTCTCCCTCTCCCCCGCCTCCATTTTCTCTCCTCCCACCTCCATCTTTCTGCTCTGCTCCTCCCTCTCTCTGAAACTCCACACTGAAACCCCACCTCCTCCCTCCGGCGATCGCCGTCGACCTGGCCCCCCTCCGAGCAGGGTAGGCGCGGGAACGGATTCCCCGCACCACCCCTCTCATCCCACGGGCAAGTCCCGGTTCGCCGCCGCCGGCCACTGCAGCTACCCGAGCTCCTCATCGCCTCCGTTTCCCCACGGTGACCATCCCTGCCCTCCTCCTTTCCCTCTATCAGTAGCCACAAGCACACGCACTACGCAGCAGCAGCAGCACGCACACGGCGCCCCTCCCGCCCTCGTTCCAACCGCCGCAGCGATCGCCGCCGGCGCCCTGCAGTTCGCCCTGGCGAAGTTCAGAGAAACTGAACTTTTGCAGTTCAGTTAGAAAATCACGCGACCCTAACCTTAACCCCCCCCCCCCCGCGATGCCCTTACATGACAAGCAACAGCAATCCACCGCAGTGGCAACAGCCGCTGCGCGCGCAGCAGGGGGTCGTGGGTTCGAATCCCACCCCCGGGATTAAACCCCCTTTTTCCATCTTATTTTTCCAGGCCCAAAACAAACCCCTATTCACAGAACAGTCCTTGCTAATTTTATTCTAGGTCCCTGTAAATTAATTCTAAGTCCCTGAGTATTGTTTAAAATGGCAGAATAATACCTAATCTTGGAAATTGCATAAATAATTCATTTTAACTCCAATTTCAACATTTTAAATATGTTTTCCACTCCAAATTAAATTCTCTAACTAAATATAAATTTTGTTTACTGTTTTGAATATTTTAAATTGGTGAAATATTTGAATCCTTGTTTAATTCATTTAATTTTGCAAAATTCATAACTTGGGCATAAAAATTCCAAATTCAACAAACTAAATATGTTTTCCATTCCATTTTTCCTGAACATTGCAAATATAAACTTTGTTTGCTGTTTTGAATAAATTAAATTGCTGAAAACAACTGTTTCTTATTTAATGCAATTAAAATTGTCAAATTAATAACTTGCCCATTTTAAATCCATTTTCAACAAATAAAATATGTTTTCCATGCTAAATTAAACCACCTTTCCAAATATAAACTTTGTTTCATGTTTTGAATAATTAAAATTGGTTAAATAATTTAAAACTTGTTTAAATCATTTAAAATTGTTAAATTCATAACTTGGTCAAATTAAATTCCTTTTGAACATATAAAATATGTTTTCAAACCATAAAAGTATAATCTTTTCAAATATGATTTTTATTTAATGTTTTGACCAAATAAAAATTCAATTAACTTCAAACTTGAATTAAATTCATTTAAATCTTGTTTAAACTTGTTTAACTCATAAGTAAATTATTATAAATCCTTTTTCCACAAGTGAAACATGTATTCCACCTAACATTTTGTGTTCTTTTCAAATATGAATTTTGTTATCTATGTTGAACAATTTAAATTGGTGAAAACAACAAATGCTTGTGTAACACCTTTAAGAAGCAAATTTTCATAACTTAATAAATGAATTTCCAAACTTGGTAAACCTCATTTCAAATTGTTTCCATTGTTGTTTTCTTTCTGTTTTCCTCATCCATGCATCATGCTAATCCACTTTCACATGTTGTTTAGTTGTAGATCATCTAAACCAACCTTAATTCATGGGCTTTCCATATGCAATCCAAATTGCATATGGGTCCATTTAATTATGTTACCATGTCAACTAGTTTATTCTGATGCATCAATTAAATTGCCATGCATCATCCCATGTTTGTGCATTATGCCATGTTATTGATTGTTTGTCTCTCTGCGTTGTTTGTTTGCCTCTTCTTGGATAGACGACAACGTTGAGACAGACGATACTTATGACACCCCTTCTGAGGATCTAGCTCAGTACCAGGCTGCTGAGTTTGCAGGCAAGTATTCACTCACATAAACCATTGTGTTCCTTTCCACATTGGATACCGATACTTTCCGTTGTCTATTCTGCTAGCCCTATGAATCGTTGCTTCTGTTACGAACCTATCACATGTTATCCTTTAACCCTGATATAGCGTCACCTCCACACCTATAACCCCATTGCTTGTTGCCCGTGTCTTACTAGCATGCTTAGGGTTGTTTTGCTCGAGTCTGTTACCCGTTACTTTCTGTTACTATATTTCTTTATGTTCTGGGGCTCGATGTTTGAACAATCAACCTGTTAATGTTTGAGGAAATAATAATTTGATGATAAGGCACTGGCAGGAGGTCCGGCGTGGTTTTGAGGCCTGCTAGTGTCGACCCTAATTAGTAAAAGGGTCTTGTCTACTGATCCATGATGAGCGCACTAACCGCATGTGGGAAGCGTGTATGGGCGCCCCCCTCAATTTGATTCGATTCGCATCTCGTCCAAATCGC
Organism: Alopecurus myosuroides; assembly: GCA_028641055.1. Taxonomy (NCBI): domain Eukaryota; kingdom Viridiplantae; phylum Streptophyta; class Magnoliopsida; order Poales; family Poaceae; genus Alopecurus; species Alopecurus myosuroides. The sequence continues at coordinate 71,888 of JAPCYS010003674.1, forward strand.
CACACTTAGTTCGGGCTTTCCATTTGATGCATGCATGTGTAGGTGCGAACCCTTGGCGCCAGGGTGGAACTTTTGTAGTCGGCATTTAGGGCGGCGTGGTCTTAGAGTGCAATGAGGGTCCCCCTTTTCTTCGTGGGGGCTCGATTAGCTGCGCACGCACAGCATGTGGTTCTTTGGGCTTGATGCGACGAAGAGTTGAGTTGTGTTGAGTGCCCCGCTTGGTGGAAAGACCATTCCATCTGGCGGGTTATTCTTACGTGTACGGCCAAATTGGTGCACCCCTGCAGGGTAAATCTTCTCGAGAAGCCGTGTTTTTCCGCGGTTATGGATGACTTGGTGAAAGTACTGGCTAACAAGTACTCAGAACAACTTACACCTAACTAATGATAACTTGCCTAGTAATAGTCTTATTGACACAATAAATTGAACCATCATTAATCCAACTGTGTGAGTTATCCTCGGATTGCTTCTTTGGATAAGGGGCGAGATCCAGGATGGGTTTGTTTGGAGTTAGTTGTAGTTGGTTACTATACGCTATCTTATCTCCTTTCTGTTAGCCGGAAGTTATAGTATGTATCTGTAGTTGATTAGTGCAGCCCGCTGCCGCATCTTTTGTATCACCCTTTCTTCCGTTGAACCCAAAGCATCTGTGCTTGATGTTGTCGGGTACACTTTGGTGAATTGTGAGTCTTGCTTGCCAGTACGTTTATGTACTGACCCCTTTGGGGTTGTGGTTTCCGCAGACTACGTTTCCGAGGATCCCCATGGTGGCTACTACGTGGAGTATGACGAGGCTGCTGACGAGTAGATAGCGGACCCGGGCAGGATCCGAGACTTCGTGGATGGGCTCCGTCTTTTCGTTTCCGGCCTCTTAGGCCTGTTTGGATCTTGTCTGTACTCAGACACTTTGGATGTTTCCGCTGTGTTGTAATGATGAATTGTTGGTACATGTGTCCTCTGGATGATTGTATTTGCTATCTCTGCTCTAGTGAGAGCTATTTGCAACTTATTTCTATTTATTTGTGTCTTAGAGATCTGTTGTGATATCAATTGTTCAAATGCCGTTGACGTACCATGTGTGTATGTTATGAAGTACGTCAATGGAAGTATCTGGATTTCTATGGGATGGTTTGCGTAGACGATGAATAGTATAGAATGGTTGTCACACGTTTACGTGTTGGCCTACTCATATTGAGATGCGGGTGCCGGTATGCCCCGTAAGCCATTTATCTACTGTTTGACGGACTGTGAGTATCCCCTAGAAGTCCGGGTGCGACAGATGCCACACACAGAAGGCTGAGGCGAGGAGCCAGTTTTTCTAGTGTAGATATTAGGTTTGTGTGTTGTCCCTTTGTGGCATTTTGCAGTCGAGGGTCAGATCCCACCGGTCGGATCTGGGGTGGCCCAATCGCGATATTCTCTGCCATAATGCTCTGGTGGCAGGAGGTGCTGCGAGTGGATTAGTTGGGAGAGGGGATCTCTGATAATAAGGCTGCTGCTTCAATCTTGACTGTGACGCATTTAGGCTGCAGCTGGAGAGAGCTAGATTTCTTTCTCCTTGTGAAGCTCTAGTGGTTGGAGCTGAATCTGAGGAGGGATTGGTCTGGGCGTCTGGCGGCTTGTCAGAATAAGCTCGAAGAGATCCCTTGTTTGGGGGTTGCTGGTGTGGAGTGTTGGACCTTGACGCCTTTCCTCAATATTGTCGTAGCGGTGGCGTGATTCTTGGCTTCACGAGGATATCTTGCTACAGATTAGAGATCAACAGATGGTGGCCTTTGTTTGCCTCCATGAATTTGGGCTGATATGGCAGCCACTCCCGATGTCGAAGGCGGCATCAGTTCAACCTCCATGGCGGAGGCTCTTTGAAGGATTCCCGGCGGCACACACCGTTCTTCCTCTACCAAGTGGTCACCTCTCGCGTGAGACAAAGAATCGCCGACGGTGGAGTCCTTGTGACAGCGGTGGTGAAGAGGATGACAAAGGGCCTAATTGCTTTTTTTTACCACAGGGTCCTCAGTGCAAAATGACAGGATTGTTCTGCAATTTCTTTTACTTCAGGATCCTTTATGGAAACTTGTAATCCCACAGATACTTCAGTGCAGCTCTAGGCCCTTCTGGGCATTTCCCTGTTCAAAAAAAATATTCAACTGGTTGATACAATATGGACACGAAATACGAACATGTCAATTAGTTTGGATCACGAGGTGGACTGACGTCCGTCCATTCCTTTCTATGGCACCCAAAAGGACCACCATTAAGGTCCATCATGTTTTTCAATCCCACCGTTTATAAAATTTTAATAAAATTTTGAACTTCAAACAAGTTACATAGGAGGACATAAAATTAAAACTACAGATGAACTTGTACATCAAAATAAAATTTGAAACCCTTGAACTATGATTTTGTCTACTCCTCACTGACCGGAACTGAAGGGGCCGACTCTGTTTGTTCAGGACGCTAACAGGCAGCAGAGCTTCTCCCTAAGATGCATCATTAATTATTTCCCGCGACTCACCTACCATACGCACAGTTGCCTACCTCCTAGTGCACAACAATGGCGCTAGATTTTAAATTTAAAACATAGTTCACAATCTTACATAATCATCGGCGACTTTTATTGTAGAACTTATCGCTCGTAGCCATAGGAGTCGTCGGTACTACAAACATAGATTATTTGCATATTGAACGCTCACCTAGAAAGCATCTAGAGCGCACCTTCTTGCGGCGGCACGCTCGACTAACGCCATAGTCCATAGAGACGTCAGGCTAGACTCCGCCACCTCACACTCTTCCTTTGTGTAGCGGGCATTCTCCTGAGCACCGGTACGTGGCCTCCTCTAGTGTATCAACGTAAACATCATTTTTGTGATGTTCGTAATAATTAAGACCTGATCTCATCCTAGTAGAAGTCATTTTTTATAGTAAGAGATGCCCAATGTTCATGAACTCATTTCATTTCTGCCTCGAAAACATGGTTGCATAAATATAGAATATAGATCATGATGACACAACAATAAATATATGCGCACATATTGTATGTGCATCACTTCATAACCTTAAATTGATGCAACACAACTCTCTAATACTCTCTAAGAAAGTTGGGTGCTCGCACTTCCACACTGGCCTTTTTAGGGCCCGTTCCATACATAAAACCTAACCGTCCTTACTATCGGACCAAACACTAGCTTCGCTCACCACACTGTACATTCCACTACAGGGGCCCTCCCCTCCCCATCCCTTCTTCTCACCATCTCACATGGGCGGCGACATCGGATATTCAGAGCCACTGCAGCCGCAATTCCGCGTCGTCATCGTGCAGACTTGGGCTGAAGTCCTCGAGCCGGAAGTCCGCGTCGTTGTCATGCTCCCGGCGCCACCCCACCCCTCTCCCTTTAGCTATGTGCCTTTTACAAGATTCTCTCAGCCAACCCGCAGGATCACACCCTCCTTGAACCGCTCACTGGCCCTGGCGGACCCGCCGAACAAGCTATGTCGGACTGGAGGCTGGTGTCGGATGGTGGCTTCTGATCCGGAGCCCGCCAAGTCTAACGCTGGAGTTCAAGGCGCGAGCATATGGGCGTACCTCAGCGGCCATCCAACGATGTAGATGGTGTCTCCTCATCCTATGATCCGTATACCGAATATGCCAAGGGGAAGGGAAAGCCTCTGCAGTGATCCTCTCCGGTATGTCCTTGTCTTTTTTTGCTGAACCTCCATCCGTATGTTTTGCTGAAGCGAACTTGTCCGCGTGTAGTGTACAATATGTGAACTTGACTATATTTATTATCTAGTATGTTTCCCCATGATGATCGATGATTTGCATATGTCGTGGATAATCTATTGTATGGTAGTTTATTTTTGAGGGGTGGAATTTGTGTAGAAGTGGTCATTTGAGGGTTTGGTGGATGCTGTTCGCGGACAGGGTTTCTACGTATCGGATAGATATGGAGCCAAATTTGACAATTCCGGTTGAAGATGCTCTCATTTGAAAATACAGTGTTCATATTTATATGCAGGTCTGAGTAGGCTTTCCACTTTGTCCAATATCAAATTCTACCAAAATATATGCTTCAATTCTAAATAGCACGTTCATATTCACTATCCACATCCTCTTAGTATTAGATCTGTCGACACAATTCGAACTCTTAACCGTAAAGCATTGCTTGTTTTAGAGAGTACAAATCTGAAGCAATCGAGTGGTCGCATAATGATAGATCACTCACAAGTAGCGGCCCAAGCCCCAATAAGGGTTTTATTGTCCCAAGTAGAGGCCCAAGGCCACCGAGTGTTTTTTTCTCTTGGATGAACTTGGACAAGGGAACCTTAGTAAAATGTTGGTCGCTGCCCTCCATATCTGCATGGCAGAGCCGGCGCCATCTCTGTGTAGCGGACTTAATGGTGGCAGGCGATCATGGTATACGGCTTGTGCCAATGGAATAAAAAACACTAGAGTTTATAACATGCTCGCAAGACCTAGCTAGAACGTGCTGACCGGACAGGGCCAGTTCGTCTCGGCGCGCGACGAGCACCGGCCAGTGTTTCTTATTTTTCTCTTGATGATGAATACGTCGTGCAAGTACGTGATCTGAGGACAGATGCGGCGTCATATCTGTGTAGCCGACTTATTGGCGGCACGGGCATGACTTAAGTGTACTGTGCGTATATGGATGGACCGATCGTTTGACGCAAGCCAAGTCACATGGCGCAGACTACAATGCTGGGGAGTGAAGATACTCACGGCGAGCGCGCAGCCATACAACGTTCATAAAGATGCAAGTATGTGTGTGGCTGCGTTCCACCAACGTGGAGTCAGCAAAACCAAACACACACCATGACACGGTCACAGACAAGGCGTACCAAGGCGTACTGGAGGCAACAGAGTCTGGATAGAACAGTGTGATCCATGATTGGGGCTGCCGTCCTGCTCGTCTACTGCACAAATCGCTCGCATGATGCTTCCCAGATGCTCACTACGTATGCTGCACTGTGGGCTGCCCCAGTGCACATTCGCAGGCACATTCTCAGGCCATGGGTACATGTATATGAAGGGGGCAATTATTTTTCAATCGATTTAGAAAAGAAAAATTTGAAGTCATAGCAGTCTAATGATGATCTTCTTACCACTGTTTGTATTTGTACAAATATTGGTGACCAGATTTGATGGTTTCTTTTTTGGAGGAACACAATACAAACGCAAACGCTCATGTACACACACGCATACACCCACCCCTATGAACGCACACACGCACACCGTACCTCTATGAGCACCTCCGAGACGGGGACGGAGCTAGAGTAATTCATGGGTATGCAACGAATACCCAATATTTTTCTTTAATCTAGAACAGAAGTGATGCTTATGTGTATCTTATAACAAGGAAGGAAAGTGACGATTCCCCACCCCCGAGCCGCCTAGGTTAGGCGACACGGGGGGCGACTGCACGGCCAGGCCCGACTCCCTCACCTCACCCCTCTCCCTCGCCGCAGCCGGAGGACCCGCCGGGCGAGGCCCGGGCGGCGAAGGCGGTGGCGGGGCCTCTCTCCCCAGGAGGCGTCAGGAGGTGGCCGCGGTGACGAGTTCCGGCGCTGCTCGGCGGCAGCGAGGTGCTGCAGTCCATGGCGGCGAGCTCGGCGCGCCGGCGTGGAGGAAGGGAGCGGCTCTCCCTTGGTGGAGTGGCCCTGCAGTTCTGCCGGTAGCCCCGGGCTCGTCCGTGGGGTTGGGGTTGTGCTGCAGAGGCGTGGTGGCGCCCAGATGCGGCCGCTGCTGGGCACCGTGGAGGCGTCGGCAGCGTCCCAGTCTCTTGGCGGCGCGGCGGCGGGCTGGACCTCCACCATCCAGTCCCGTCCGTTGGTGGAGATGGTGGACCGGCGGTCGGCACATCCAGCTCCACCGATGGTATGATCTGCCTTGCCTCTCGACGGTGATAGCCTAAAGGCGGCTCCTTTCTTTGAGTGGCCGATGGAATTGGGGGTTGTCAGCAGGGGCCGGGTGAAATCCTTGCATAACGCTGACGACGGCGACGCCTGCGGGCGCCGTCACCTTCTTGGAGGCGTCGTCATGGCCCCTGACCGTACTTCCCCGCCAAGAACACCGGGGAAACCCAAGATCCATCTTCGGATCGGGCAGCGGCGACATGGCGGTGTCGTCCCCCTTCTTGAAGGCGTTGCTTAGGTTGTTTATGGTATCCTCGGTGCGTCGGTTGGTGCCGGTGTGGCTGTCGCTTAGAGCGCGGGTTGCTAGAGCGCAATGTACGCTGCTGCGAGGTCTTCTTGGCCAGCGCCTTCTCCAGTTTGGTTTGGTCCCGCCGCTCGTCTGCCGACTCTTAGGCGCTTAATGGTGGGTGGTGTGTCGATTGCTGCTGATCCGGAGTTGGAGTTGGTCTGCTGGAGTTCCCTTCTTCGGTTGTGACACGGTCAAGGAGCTCGGTGTTTAGGCTCCTCGCTATCCATAGTGGGAGACGGTGCAAGGCGAGGCATTGGTGTTTAGTCGATGTGGATTGTGTTGTAAGTCGTGGCGTTGAGTTTGTATCGTGTAGCCATAACTGGCGTTGTACAGGCCGTCGGCCTTCTTCTTCTATGAAATATGATACACCTCCCAGGGTGTATGCTTGAAAAAAAACAAGGAAGGGAAAATTGTATATGCATCTTTCCCAATCTTTTTCGGATACGAACGGTGTTACACGAGTTTTCACAATATCTTCTCTTCTGAATTGAATGTGAGCCGGTGTGGGCGATCTCTCGCAATAGGCCGCAACCTGTGTCGGCGATCCAATAGGACATGTGCACAGTTGTCGGACACTCTATTGGGACTGTGGGTTGAGATGGTCTTAGCTCTTCGTTGGTTCTACATGGTTTTCCATCCTTGTATTACATCAAAGCAAGCAAGAAGATGTGCCGATAGCTAAAAACAAGAACAAATGCTCTTCAACTCCTAGAATATAAAATCCTCCAACACTACTTGTCCGACGTCACATCGGAGAATAGTGCCCAAAAACTATTCTCCATCAAGAATAGGCCTGACCAGCTAATTCCCGAAGCCTCCTAGTCACCCATATTTCACACTAGTTTTTCTTTTGAGAATCATTATCTACTAAATATTATATACTACAAGTAAACTCATGTTGGACAACACTACTTATGCGAGGAAGCCAATGCAAAAAACTACAAAAAATGAAAGGGATAAGAGGAAGAGAACATAGAGAGTAGATATATATGTTGAGAAAAAGATCAAAGGTTGGGCTTATATATAATGAGTTAGCATTGGTATAAGTCTATTGACAAGATTAAATTTGTTTTGAACATGTTTGATGCGACAGTGTGATCCATGATTGGGGCTGCCCTCCTGCTCGTCTACTGCACAAATCGCTCGCATGATGCTCCCCAGATGCTCTACCTATGCTGCACTGTGGGCTGCTCCGACTACCTTCTGGCTTAATTTTCAGCCGAGCCACAGGCCCAATCGCATTCTATTCCGAGCTCAGCAGCAACAGCGAGCCACCAAACTGGCCCGCGCTCTCTCGCCGCCGGGTCGCAGAAACGGCTCTGGATCCGTGCTGTTGTCCAAGCGGAAGTCAGGCCTGTGCGCTGCTCGGGTAGCATGTTAATTACCGGATAGCGCGTTCCGTTTCGAACCAAAAAAGAGGTGACATGTCAATCATGCAGATCTACGTCTTTCTGATAATTTCTTTATTCTACAAACCTGCGGTTTGGAATCTCATAAAGGATGCAATCGAGACCGTGAAAAAAGGATGTAAGGGCACGTACAATGGTAGAGAAGACACACCTTCCCTTAGCTATCCATGTCATCTAGAGAAGGAAAACATATAATTTATACAATGCATTATCTCTTATTGCTATCCTAGCAATTAATGAGAATTAATTATTTTTGGTAGGAAATTGTGTGTCTAAGAGAAGATATATTGTACAATAGAGAGAATAGCCTTCTCTTATTTTCTAACAGATCATCCCTTAGCTAAGAGAAGGCAACTTTCTTTCTCTTAATTCTCTCTTCTCCAACTAAGCAAAAATCTGACGTGGCAACGCTAAACTGTACATGCCCTAATGGCCAAAATCTGAGATCTGAACATTTGCCCACCTACCATGGCACTGCAAGAGGACGATGTATACAATTTGCAGTGATTTGATTTAACGTGGAGACGCAAGGCTATTGCAACACCAGGACCCTTTCCCCACTCGAAAAGCAACAAAACCCTTTCCCCACTCAAAAAGCAACAAAACTCTTTCCCGATAAGGAAAGGAGGCTGAGACATGATCAAAGGGAATGAAACACCGCTTTTCGACCGGCGCATTCTTAGGCCATGGGTACATGTATATGAAGGGGGTGATTATTTTTCAATCGATTTGGAAAAATATATTTTGAAATCATAGCAGTCTAATGATGATCTTCTTACCTCCGTTTGCATTTGTGCAAATATTGGTGACCAGATTTGATGGTTTCTAGTGCCGACTTAGAAATAGTTATTTCTCATTTGCCTGAGAAGGAACAAAAAAATTCTATATGCATGCTTCCATTAGCTTAAAAATATACATCTTTAAGTCTAAAAAAATGCTGAAAACTTGTGCATTTAGGTGCGTGTTAGATAGGGAGTGTTCATGTGTTAATTACTATAGAACAATCTGGCTCCAAAGGAGAGGATTCTAAAAATTAATCTACTAAAATTGACAGGTTTTCATGGAAATTTTCAAAATATGTTCCACCATGCCTCTAGCACTAGACTACCATGATCACACTCTTAACTGTCTTGGTTTATGACTTAGCCAACAGACACATATTCAGCTTTCGTTTCATGGTTTTGATTCGTAACCACATAATCCCATAAAGCTCATAGGTCTCATGCACCGCTCATGAACAACTATGGAAAATCTTGGCAACTCCTAGATTCGTACAGTAGTAGGCGGGGCAAAAGATTTGTAGAAGGTGTAGTCAAATGGAGAAATGTGTTGGATAGAGTGGCATATCGTCCCTAGCTAGCGAGCTTCTGAGCACAAAAACACCGACATGATTTAATAAATAGCACATTCCTGGTACCTCCGGTTCTCAAAAACTCATGTTTCTCTTGTACTAGGTGTGTTTATTTTCCTTCCATCGTATGTGGCTCATATAGACTACCACCAAACTTATGCCCGACATCGCCGGTTTTGTGAGAAAACGAATATAGACTACATGAGTGAGAAGAAGAGAATGACAGAAGATATGTATGTAGAGAAGATGAAAGACTATATAATTACTTAGAACAATGGTTGATGTGAGTCTATTGTAGAAGGATAAATTAGTTTAGTTAGTGCAAGCGGCCTGGGACATCATGTGCACATGCCTACTTAACATATTTAGTTTCTGGCTTACACATGAAAAAAGAACACAACAATTATGTGCCTCATCTCTTCTACTAAAAATATTCATTTCAGGACTTGCGGTGACGACTTTGTGCATCTTCGAGTTTATTATAATCAAATATGAGAAGAACACTAGCCCAGAACAACGAGCACATGATGTTGTTCTGAAGTATGAGAAGAAGACGTATTCGATGTTCAAATAAATAACTAGAAGCTTCACACTCTCTAAACAGTAGTATCAATTAGCTTGAGCACAATAAATGCGTGGAGATGAAGGTAAACTAGACATGTTCCTGTAGAAGGGACAACCATGATAATCCCTCCATTTCTCTTTAGTCTACGTATTAGGTTTGCTAAAAGTCAAATTTCCTAAAGTTGGACCAACTTTATACGGAGAACTATAAAATTTAACAATACCAAGTCAATATCATATGATTCATCATGGAATATATTTTTATATTATACCCATTTGATACTTGAAATATTAATATTTTGTTCTATAAGCTTGGGCAAACTTTAGAACGTTTGACTTAAGATAATCCTAATACACGGAGTAAAAAGAAACGGAGGGAGTACTACTTACCAACAACTAAAATTGTTTTCACGAAAAGACAGTTACAAGGTTTAGTTTCTGGTGTAGACAAATCTACAAGACCTTTACGAAAATTTTCTATACCTCATGAGTTCCAATATATGTTACAAATATAAAAATGGGCCAATTTCTTATAATTTGTAAGGTTTAATAAGAAAATTAATTTCCATCATAAGTTTGTCATACATATGTGTTTTACTATTTATGTAAATCAATTTTCACTCGAAAGTATTCCATTGGTACATTAACGCTACTAAGGTTGTTGTTGTCCAGTTACATGAAGATATTAGCTTGCCACAGTAAAAATTAAATACATGTTAACTTGTGAGAAACCACGTCGTCCAAGTGGTGTGGTGATGCTACAAAAAAGTTACTAGGACTTTAGAATAATTCATGTGAGCAAGAGGCAAGCGTAGATTGGATAGATTTAACAATGGGAGATATGTAGGAGCGACTTAACAAAAATATATAAATAATAATAGTACATCTAGTTTGAAATAGAAAGGATGGAGACCTCAAGCTTCCAAAAGACGATTATTCATTGTTATTTTATTGTGATCCAAAGTTATATAAAGGTAAAGATAAATGAAACTTCGGACGGAGCGAAACGAGACCCGTCGCTGGAGGCTTAGGACCGAGTTGTTACCGGTTTGGATACGAACTCTACCTTGTCTAGGGTTTACCCACTTTATATATCTCTCATGTAGCCGGTTTGGGATAAGTCGCAAGTTGTAAACCCCCTGCATTTGTAACCGCACCCGATATAGTGAAGTTCTTCTGGCTCACGCTTGTGGTTTTTTCTCTTTTTATTGGAAGGGTTTTTCACATTAAAAATCCCGTGTCCCGTGTATCGATCTCTTTCGTTCATTGCTATTTTCTTGCTATCGTTTATAACATTGATCAGTAAAAAAAATTAAACCAACCGAAACATGAATATTTTCTTAAAGCACTCCACAATTTTTTGGAAAACATCAACTTTTTGGCATGCCAATGGAACACTACCAAGTGTAATTTATTTTTTTAGTCAATGTTGACCTTTTCAGGGGTACATAAGAACTCGGCCTAAATTTTGGCAAGACAAATATTTGGTAGGGCAACCATAAGAATAAACCAAACACGCCCTTAATCATGATTCTCATGCGTCAAAAAAGGTTCGACGGATTGCGAGAAGTTTGGAGAAGTAATACCACACTAATTACGCATGATCACTCATGAGAAATCTGCTGAACCTAAACTTCAAAGCCTATGGGTGCCATGAAAGGTCATTTACTCTCCCGAACTCACTAGAGCCTTTTATCTTCATTTTTTAAACCATATTTCGAAATCTAAGAACTTCTGATACAAGTTTCGTCGAGTTTTTTTTGTTATCTGTGGTCTTAAAAAGAGGAAACTTTTGTGATAAAAAAACAAGTTTTTTTTTTAATTCATTTTAAGGCCATAGATCTTTTCATTTTTTGTAGCCCAAAATTTCTAGTGTTTTCCGGTGAAACTTTGCAGATCGTTAGATCATATAAATAAATATCCAAATACCCAAAAGCCTAATGTTTTTTCCATCTCAGCTATTTCCTGGGTTCCATGCGTCCAGCCAGCTCGAGCGATGAGGCAGCACAGAAGTAAACACCACATGAGACGACAGCGTCCGGCCGGAGAGAGTTGTTCGCATCCACGTACGAGAGCAGTGAGCTCCACTGGCCCGGCCCGTCGGTATCCGGCGACCGGTTGTTGATGATTGGGACTGCCAGCAGCGCTGCACAAATCACTCGCACAGTCGCACGATGCTCCCTGCCTGCGTATGTGCACAATGTGCTGCCTGCACCACCGTCTTCTGGCTCAATTTTCAGAGCCACGGCACCAATCGAGCCCAGCCCCGTCAAGACTCAAGACGTCACCCGCGGTCCTGCCGGATTCCGCCCGGAAAGCTTTGCTACTATCCGTGACGGATGTTGCAGATCCGAGAGAGCGCGTCAACCGGCCGTGATTCCTCTGCCTGTTTTCACTTCCCCTCGCTCGCGCGTCACACGACGCCGTCTGCACAGCGCCTGACCCGGTTATCCCCGTGCACAGAAAAAAACTCTGATCGGTCGTCGTTCTCCAGCCGAGTGAGCGCGCAAGGAGAGCGCCGGAGCGGCTCCGAGTATGCGCTAAGCCCAAGAACAATAGCGTAGCCGGCTGATTACTATATACACATGCCATGTCATCTAGAGCCACCAAAAATATTAAGATGTACAATAGTCTGGCTACTAGGTTGTTTCTAATGAATATTTAAAATATTTAATCCCTACATGTGGTTGGTATTTACTCTGCTTGCATGCAAGAGATAGAGATGAGAAAGAGCCTGCTCTATAGCCGGCGTCTGGCTGCATGCGAGCTGTACACTCTCGATTCTTGTGTTGCAACCCGACGATACATGAAGAGCCGGCTCCCTTGTCTCTCCTCGCTTCTCTCTCCTCCATGTATAATTTTTGCTGATGCGACTAGGTGCTATTGTACTTGCTCTAAGAGCATCTTCAGCCGTTCAGCCTACTAGGGCCAATTTTCGGCGTAAAATAGCGCCTTCTGGGGCTATTCGGCGCTATTCTCGCCCTGGAGGATCGACGGTTCCCAGCCGCGTACTCACGCGACACGGTGAGATTTGGCTAAAATTTGACAAATTTAAACAAGCTTGGACGAAATTTACGCGATTTATATTAATAAAGTGCCGAATATAGGGCAAACTTATACGGAGAAGATTCAAAAATTTTAAAAATACAAAACTACGCGGGATCACTCGTCGGCTCCATCTTCGGGACGGCATAGCTGTAGCCCTGCCCGGGGTCACCGCCATTGCTCGGACCTCGCGCGGTGTCGTCGTCGTCCAGCACGATGACGCCGTTCTCCTCGCGACCGCGTCTCCGGGCGGAAAACTCCTCTAGGAGCGCCGCTGCTTCGCCACCTCGTCAGCGATGTGGTCCTTGCCGGACCATGCGGGGCCGCCTCCAGGTTGAGCTCCAGCTCGTCGTCCTCCTCCTTTTTCGGCTTGACGAACCGAACCTAACCCCTTGGCGGCGACGAAGCGCGGCGCTTGCTGATGACGACCCGTCAGGCGTGAGCAGGCAGAGTAGAGGAGGGCTCGGTCTTCACCGGGCGCAGCTCCGGCGTTCGACCTCGGAAGACTGCAACGAGGAAGATGACAATTCTGCCGCCATCCTTCTCGCCACCCAGGGGCCACCCGCACGGCGTCGAGAGAAACTTGGCACCCGCGGCGGGGGTGGGGGTACTCCAGGCGAGGTACGTTGTTGTTCTCGATGTGCGCGAGAACAGCGTCGAGGGTGCGGCCCAGGGCGCCCCACCTGCGGCGCGGGTGGGGGTACTCCAGGCAAGGGACGTTGTCGTTCTCGATGTGCGCGAGAACGGCGTCGAGGGTGCGGCCCAGGGCGCCCCACCAGAGGCGGCGACCATCGGAGTTGCCGCGCGACGGCGCAACTAGCTCCTCGTAGGGCGCCAGTTCGTCGTCGCGCCGCTCCTGGAAGTAGACCACCCACGCGCCGTCGTTGGCGGGTGTGGAAGCGCGGCTTGGCGCGCTGCGCCGGCGTCAGGCGGGCGCGCTCGTCATGGATCGCGGCCACAAAGTCGTCTCCTTCGGGGACGAGGGGGCATCGGTAGCCCGCCCGCGCTGAGCCTCCAGTCGTCGGGCAGGCGCATATCCGGGGGCACCGGGTAGCCCGCCTCGTACAGGAATCTCGTCTCCTCCTCGCGCACCCACCACCTGCCAAAGCCGTTGGGCGTGGCGCCGTCTCCGGGGAAGCGTGCCGCCATCGCCAGTGGAGAAGTAGGCTTGGGCAAGTGTAGAGGGGGATCTGGGCGAGAAGAGAGGGGATTTGGGCGAGCAGAGAAGGACGACGACGGTGGGGAGGGGGTTTATTTGGGCGAACGGGGGGTGGCTGCGACGGTGCACCACCATTACGTCGCCGCGCAAGCGATTCGGCTGCTCCACTCGGCCAATCCACGCGGCATCGGCATTAACGCGCACAGGAGCCAAGGAGGGCGAAGCTCTCTCTCTCCGACATTGAGGGTCCACGCGGTGGAAAAATTACGCGGGACTTCCTTTCGCGCAATTTTCCCTTCATCCGGCGCCCGAGTTGCCGTCCGGTGCGCTGGGTTTGGTCTTGTTTCGCGGGGCGATGTTTTGGCCTAATCCGACGCTATTTGGTCTCGTGGGGGCGCGACTAGGGAAAAAACAGGCGCTGACGAAAAATAAGTGGCCCTAGGGTTCCTGGGGTGGCTGGAGATGCTCTAACGGCGTGACAGTCTGACCTACCGGCATTATGCTACGGTCAGAGTGAACGTCAAGCCTGTGCTGTGCTGGGCCCGCCCGCCCGGCCGGGTAACTTGTTAATTATTATAGGTGGCACGTTGATTATCCATAAGCTTTTGGGAGCATGTCGAGCATAGGCGCATGGCATCGATTTGACTAGGAATTGCTGGCCATATCGGTTTACTATTTGGTTCTCCACCTCCAATGCTCCTTTTATTTAAAATGAAACAAAAAAAAACATATTTGCATGGTTTTAAAAATCTAGAAAAATTCCACATGTTGTTAATAATGTATCTCATAAACGGTTAAATTCTCAGTTTGAAAATATTTTATATTTTCTAATCTAATCTAAACTTATATTTGTAAAATGGCAAAATTGGTAGATACATTAAATCTCATCCGTCAAACATGACATATCAAACGGCCTACATCGATCCAATTTCAGCTCGAGTCAACATATATTCAAAATTCCCGAAATTACTAGCACTGCCACCGCTTATATAAGTAAAAAAGAAAATGATTCCTTCCTTGCGCACAATAGAAACGAATCGACCGACGGCAAAAAATCGCCAAAAAAAGAGCACCCACTGCCGCCGCCGGAGAAAACACGCATCGCGGCCCATGGGCACCGCCACTGTCCTCCTCGCCTGTGTCGCCTTGGCCCTCTGCGCCCCAGCGTGCGCGCACCTCCTGACCTTCTGCTCCAGGCGACCCGATCCCCGTAACACTCAATCCCTATCGCTCTCAAACCGTTCTTGCTCGGGTAGAGGTGAGGCCGGGAAGAAGGCCGCGCTCCCGGCGGCGGCTGGAGGAGAGCGGGCAGCATGGTAC
This sequence comes from Alopecurus myosuroides, assembly GCA_028641055.1. Classification (NCBI taxonomy): domain Eukaryota; kingdom Viridiplantae; phylum Streptophyta; class Magnoliopsida; order Poales; family Poaceae; genus Alopecurus; species Alopecurus myosuroides. The sequence continues at coordinate 86,956 of JAPCYS010003674.1, forward strand.
CGGGTGGCGGCGGGAATCACTGGTACAAGCGGTGGTGCGGCCATGGTCGGCCGTGCTGGTGCAAAGCGACTGTCTAGTGGCCTGGCGCGGAGAGGAGGCCAATGGCCGAGGTGGTGTAGTACAGAGGTGGGGTCGACTTGCCGGCGGCCGGAGTTAGTCCTTCCCCTCGACTAAAAGATGCCTCATGTTCCTGACATCCCTCGCCAAAATCCTATTGATAGGGTTCATGGTGGGGAATCGAATTCTAAAACAATTCAGAGACTGCTCATGTGCTCATAGATTTATTGAGGATAAATAATCTTTTCAGTTGATTTAGCAACTATATTTGTCCATGAGCGGCGAGCGCAGGAGGCACACCTATAATTGTCTAAGCAGAGGCATACTACTTTGTTTCAGAGAGATTCCTCTCTCTGTCACACTAGTGGAGAACGGGGCTTTTGCTCACTGGCGAGCACCCCTTTCGCCCCGGCTCTGCTACCACCCGGTGCAAAAGGCTGCAGAGGTGGGGCCAGGGCGAGAAGGGCGCGTGGTGTGGGGGTCTTTTGCCCCGGTTTGAGCCACAAACCGGGGCTAAAGGCCCGCAACGAGTAGCTCGCGTCCTGGGGGGTCTTTTGCCCGGGTTAGAGCCACCAACCGGGGCAAAAACAAAACACTATATAAACCCTGCCAGCCCTCTCCTCTCCTCATGCCACTCACTTTGGAGGACATATTATAGTTGTGTGGTGTGTCCTCACTTGATTTTCCCTCCTATGCACAAGAGGTGTTCGATGAAATGCCCGGGAGAATAACGCCATCTCAGCTCGCAGAAAACAAACAAGATTTAATTTGTCCGAGCCACACTTAATTAAATAATCTTTCTCGTCCTTCTTTCCTCCTCGGTCGAAGCACCAACTTTAACCTTTCATTTGTCGATGTAACATTGGTAATTTCTCTATTCAAGCTGTTCTGTAACAGTTCTTAATTAATAATCATATAATGGAGATGAACCGGCAATAGATGTGCGTTGACCAACGCTCTGCCGCGTTCATGAATGGCGTGGGTTATTTTCTCGAGGTGGCCTAGGCAAACAAGTGGAGTAATTTTATATGTTGTCCATGTGCTGTATGTCGGAATCAGAAGAAACACTCTTCTCATACAGTCATCCACTTCCACCTGTTTCAATCCGGTTTCATGCCCGGCTATAATTGTTGGACCAAGCACGGAGAAAGAGGGGTTATGATGGAAGACAACAAAGAAGAAGAGAATGATGGAAACTATCATGACATGTTTCTTGAATACGGTGCCGGTACTGGAATGGAAAATAACGATGAAGTGGAAGCAGAAGACCGGGCACCAGATGAGCCTGTCGATGATCTTGGCCAGGCTATTACGGATGCAAAGACAGAAAGCGGTATTGAAAAGGTGAGGGTGAAGTTCGACCAGATGTTAAAGGATAACAAAACATTGTTGTATCCAAATTGCGAACACGGGCAGAAAAATCTGGGCAGCACACTGGAATTACTCCAATGGAAGGCCGAGAACGGTGTGAGTGACCGCGGATTTACAAAGTTGCTGCAAATAGTGAAGAAGCAGCTTCCTAGAAACAATGAACTTCCCGACAGTACATACCAAGCAAAAAAGCTTGTATGCCCCCTAGGATTAGACGTGGAGAAGATACATGCCTGCATTAATGACTGCATCCTCTACCGCGGTGAGAAGTACGAGAATTTGGAACAATGCCCGGTATGTGATAGTGCAGATCTTGCACTCGATGGGATACCCCAAGAGGAGGGTGTGATGAGCACAACGGTAGGAGTTTTCCCGTTAATTAACAACCAAGGTTATCAATACATTAGGAGAAGGAGGACCTTCAGAAGGTTGATGCCACTGATGGTGATGCTGTCGCTTGACCGGTGTCGGCAACAACGTGGAACCTGCACACAACACAACCAAAATATTTTGCCCCAACGGTACAGTGAGGTTGTCAATCTCACCGGTCTTGCTAAAAACAAACATTAGACGTATAGTGTGGAAAACAGTTGTATGCCTGCACAAAGTAGAGAGAGCAGGAAATTGTTGTGGTTTGTTTAACAGTGTGGAAAATGGACCGGGGTTCATAGGCTCACTAGTGGTGTCTATCCATAAAAATAACATGCTGGGTGAATAAATTACAGCTGGGCAATTGAAAAATAAAGGTTGCACCGTAGTGTACATTATAACATGATGATTACTATGATATTTAGTGCGGTCATTACAACAAGATACATAGACCGACATCCATCTGCATCTATGACTAATAATCCACCCTCAGGTTATCATCCGAACTCCCTTAGGTATTAAGTTGTGAGGAACAGATAATTGCATTAAACAAAGTTTGTAATGTAAGCAATGATTATACACGCGGGTACTCTCACCGCTGGTTTCTCCCTAATGGCAACATCACATCCTCCCCCTTCACGTTTCTGTCACTCGAGCAAGGCAACAAGGAGGCATGAACCCACTATAAAGCATAAATACTCCCTCTTGGAGTCACTAGAAACTACTTGGCCAGAGCAACCACTAGCAACGGAAAGCATGAAAGATCATAAAGAGCATATGCAATAAAGGCTATAATCAACTTGGCATAAGGTCAATATTCATCGGATCCCAGCAAACACAGCATATAGAATTACATAAGATCGATCTCGATCATGATAGGTAGCTCACGAGATCTAAACATGGAGGCATATAAGGAGGAGACAGCCATCTAGCTACTGCTATTGAACCGTAGTCCAGGGATGAACTACTCACGCATCACTCCGGAGGCAGGCATGGTGATGTAGAAGCCTCCGGTGATGATCTCCTCTCCGGCAGGGTACAGGAAAACAGCTCCAGAACCCTCCTGATCTAGGGTTGACGGTGACGGCGGCTGCAGAACGTTTTTGGGGATTTTGATCAGGTGCTTAGGGTTTTCCATCCGGGGGGATTAAATAGGCGAAAGGGCAGAGGCGGTGGAGGTCCAGGGGCCCCACACAACCCCCTGGCGCGGCCAAGGGGGGGCCACGCCACCCTATACTGTGGGCCACCTGATGCCCCTCTTCGTCTCCTCTTCGATATTCTCGATGCTTCCGGGGAAAATAGGACTTCCGGGCTTCAAACTTTCCAATTTCGGGAATATTTCCAGAACAACTTTTCTGAAACTAAAACAGCAAAAACTGGGAACTAGCTCTTGGCATCTTGTCAATAGGTTAGTCCGGAAAATCTATAAAAATGACGTAAAGAAGGGAGAAAACATGTAGCAATTGGCATAATATTATCATGGAGCATCGGAAATTAGGGATACGTTTATGACGTATCAAGCATCCCCAAGCTTAGTTCCTACTCGTCCTTGAGTAGGTAAATGACAAAATAATAATTTCTAAGGTGACATGCTACTAACATAAACTTGATCAATCTAATGTAAAAGCATACACACGCTGAGATCGTAAAACTTTAAACACATGCATGATAAATAAAACATGAATAATAAAGCATAGCAATTACTCAAATAAAGGATCATGAATAATAATGCAAAGAAAGGTAGACGTTTCTTTCAGGTATAGAGAAAGCATGGCAAAGCGATATTTCGATAGTCCTTAAGAGTGGGGCAAAACATAAATGCCATGACACTTTCAAAGCTCAAGAGGAAGACTAGAACAAATGCTATCACATCATGAAGTAATTATTGATATTTATAGGGACAAATGCACATAGAACTCAGAATGGCAAAAAATGCTCTCTCAACTGTTCATAAAGTTAGATGATGGAGACTCAACCTAAAGGTAAAAGAAAGACCCTTCGCAGAGGGAAGCAGGGATCACTCATGTGTTAGAGATTTTTATTTTATAAATCAGAGGTATTAAAAGTTTGACATTTGTGGAGGAATGTCTATATTTTAGGAGGGATGTATGCTAGTGTCATCGAATGGTAAACAGACAATATAGTATGTCACAAGCCAACTGGATTCACAAGAGCGGCTCCCATGGTGAATGACGCAACTGGTGTAGAAGGTCATCCCTCTTTCTCTTTTGTTTACACAATTATGGTTTGACTGATATGACCAGGGGCAAAATACAGTGAAGAGAATTTGTTTGTATTAATTTGGGGCTGGGCACCCTGCTGTCAGCTCCTCTATCATTTGGATAAGCGGATGAAGCCACTAGTCCAGGGTGTGAAATCCAATCAACAAGTGAGATAAAGATTCTCTTTTGACGTCCTCATGAGCAAAACAAGAACACAAAGCAGGAATAATTTTGAAGGTTTTAAAGGTAACACATGAGCAATTTACTTTGGAATGGCAGTTAAATACCACATGTAGATAGGTATGGTGTACACAATGGGAAAACTTTGGTTTAAGGGAGTTTGGATGCACGAGTAGAGCTCATGCTCAGTACAGGTGGAGGCTAGCAAAAGACTTGGAGCGACAAATCAAGAGAGCATAAGAGCCATAATAATGCATAGTGACATAAGCATCGTTAATTAAAGCAACCAAAAACACATTAGATACTATCACACCTTTTTTTAAATCTTTTTCTCAAAAGAACACCAAAAGAAAGAGATTAAGATGCAAATGCAATAATTGGCAGAAATCTGTCAAAACAGAACAGCAGGTAGAGATTGATTTTTTCCAAAATCTTCTGTTGCTCAAATTAAAAAGTGGTCATCTAAGAAAAGTTGCGTATATAACTCAGGATTAAGCACAAAAATCTCAGGTCATTTTTTTCTGTGATTTTTAACGGAATTAATAGTGGACAGCAGAAATCTGTTTGCTGCGCAGAAATCCGAAATATAGTGTCAACTTTACACTAGAAGCTTTACTTGGCTCAACAAAAACACAAAAGAAAAGATGCAGAGGGGTTGCTAAGGAAATAGACAACACCCAGGTGCAAATAACAAAAAATAAAACAAAGGAAAACTGACTGAAAAGAGAGAAATAAAATGGGTTGTCT
>JAPCYS010000564.1:0-11798 GCA_028641055.1 Alopecurus myosuroides
AATAGTGCCTCCCAGTACCTTGCCTAGACTTAAGAAACGGTATGTTAGTAAAGAAAATATAACTGGCCATAACGTAATTCATGCTACAAATAAGAAGAATAAATTACTTCACTTGTTTCACGGGTGATAGACTGAATACTTGGCATTTGTACGCACACACAGTTGCAGAATATGAAAGCCAAAACATTAAAACATCTGAGAAAACTGTCTCTATGTGCTTATATGTACAAGTAGCAGGCCAATATGGATCTCCTCATACAAATATGAAACATGGAGTTATCTTTGTAGAAACAAGCAGCATCTATGATAATGCAGTATGCAACACAGCGAAAGAAACACACACTCCGAAGTAGTCTCCTATGCTCCGCTTCCAGAAGTTAAATAAGTTATTATAACTAAAAGGATCTAAAAAAGGGGGTCGTTTTTAAATCCCCTGCGAAAATAGAGCATCAAACATCTAGTGAATTTAGTTGGTCATATGTCGTGCAGATTCCATTTGAGTTATAAGCAAATTTGTTCCCCGTTGAAATTAATACCTTGCCCTTTGCATAGAGTTCAGCTCCAACTGAATTTCCTCCAGAGATGTAACACCTTGGCCACGAGAATCAAGTTTATATTCAAGATCTTGGACTTGTGGTTCTAATTTCTGTGCACATGCCTGTCGATAGTATGCAACTATGCATTGGCTGTAACAAGACTTCCACTCCATCCCTGCCCATTTAAGTTGGGCGAGAACACTGACAAACTGCAATGTATCGATAACAGAAGTCATAGAAAAATAGGAAGTAATCATAAAAGATGGTTGCGAAAATGGCACCTCTACTGCTGTGTAAGTACTCCCTCCGTTCCATATTAGATGACTCCCACATAGATGTATCTACTATCTAGACATATTTCAATACTAGATACAACTATAAGAGAGTCATCTAATATGGAACGGAGGGAGTAGGTAAATAAGGTATGATTTACTCACCGGAACTGTGTTTATAAAATATTCAATTGAAGTTTTCTCAAGTGACAGTGCTCCTATCTAACATGTGGCTGTAAACTAGAAGATGTGCGACCAAAGTAATAATATTTACGAACCCTCTGAAGAGGATGAAACCATTCCATATCCTAGTCTCAAAGAGCATAATATCTTCTCGAGTAGCAAGTTCCATACTTTTACAACAATTTTAAAGATTGATTTATTAAAAGTTGACACTTGACATGGAAGAAAATATCACTACGTTTATGCCTCAGAACTGGGGAATCGTGATTGGGAACCATAGTGAGCTTAGCAATATTCCAGCTTGGAAGAAATTTGGTGAAGAGAAACGTGTGTCATATAAGGCATTGTATTCTACTGTAATCCTTATTTTGTGTATGAGAAATGAAAATAAAGTGGTGTCAATAACAGATGACTAACATCTTCGAATTTTTGTGGCTTCTCATCTTGACCCGCCAAAAATTGTTCCAAATCCTTCTCTGCTGAAGGTATAGTCTCTTTCCCTAGCTTCATATATTCATCATAAATCACACAGAGATCATCCAATCGCTTGAGAAAGTCTTCAGAAATTGATTTCACCATTTCCAGCACTTTTATGTGATATACGGAACTTGTACCTGTTGTCCTTTGCTGAAAGATGCAACAAATAGCAACAAGAGAAAATGCATCCATCATATGTACAAAAAAAACTCTAATGAAACGTAAATGGCAACATGCTATTAATTACTAGATCACCCACCTTTTTTACAAACCAGTTCTCTTCATCAGGTGTGAAAGCATGATCACAACAAGGGCACTTGTGAGTATCACGGGATTTTTTTCATAAGGGTCGTACATTACTCACATCCACTTTGCAAGATTGTGTACTGCCTGCATATAGGAGGAAAGCACTGACTTTAGTACATCGGCATGTGCCTTACATAAATAGCTACAATTATGGATACCTACTTTCTTTGTTTATCTCTATCATCCATAGCACCCTTCAGGATCTTAGGGTGCGTGTTGATGTCAACAAAAACCTTGGTAACGGATTAAAGTTTTGAGTTCAGATGCTTTCTCTTGCCTGCACAGAAAGATTAAATTTTATAAGTGGCATCCAATATGTGGCACAATTGTTCCAGAGGCAGCACCAAGATACAACACATGAGTACCAGGAGCGTACGTAAGACAACACATCATAAACTGCTATACCAAAAATGAATCTAATTTGCACTGGAACCGTGACCATCAAGGTTTGCAAACAAATAAGAATGCAATAAAAGGCACATTGAACTTACAATCCAGTGTTGTCAACACTTCCAAACTCCTTAACATCAGTTTCAGCTTGGTTGCAGAACATGTTATTAGCATGAACTGAACCCACACCACCCATGATCACCAAAGATAAATTTGAAGCAAATGTTGCAGAATACTTTGACCAATCCATGTCTAGCTATAGCATATCACAGGAGGATAATTTTCATTTTAATTCCTACAAAAATAGCAAGAAAAATCCCACAATCACTTCCAACAGTACATGCTATTTACAGAAAGAGGGACAAAATTCTTCAGAATTCAACTAGTTCGCCAAGACTGGGACTTATGCAGTACCATGTTATCTGTCAACAACATGAGAAAGAGTTGTGTTTGCATGTCAAATATTCAGTAGCACCAAATTCATGGTCCAATCCAAGCACCACGAGACTGAGAGCATGAATCTAGCTGACAAAATGAGGCTCGTGTACCTAATTAGTCCGACCTGGCGACCTGGCGACCTGGCTCCGCTAATCGCAGATAGAGGAGGTAGAAGTAAATAAGCTTCTTCACCTCCAGCGACTGCGACACCACATACTTCACCGCCTGTGTAGCGCGTTTGCAGATCAGTTGAATTCAGCCAAGGTCCACGCCATGGGATAGAGGAGAGGGAGGGGAGTTTCCGAACCGAAGGTGCGGGAAGAAGTGGGCGTCCAGGAGGCGCTCGAGCGCGTCGAGCTCGTCGGCGTCCGAAGCGGGAGTCGGCGGAGGTGTCGTAGAGGCAGGGATCCCCATGCGCGGATGCGCCCCCCCCCCCCCCCCCCATCCACGGAGCCGCCTGCCTGCAGATCGACGTCTCATGATAATCTACCGCGCCCCAACTCTCCCTGGCCGCGGCGGCGAGGCTGGGAGACGCAGAGCTCGACGGCGGCGGAGAGGTGAGAGAGAGGCGAACGGAGAAGGCGGCGTGCGCTGCCGTGACCACTTCTAGAAGACAGAGACGTCCAACGGTCATCCACAACCTGGGCCGGAAATTTAGAGGTCCTGCTGGGCTAGGCCGATATATACGTGGGCGCACCAAGGCGACTCTTGGCCCATAGGAAGGGCCGAAGGAGGAATAGTGGAATTCGGGGAACGCCTTTGTGCAGTACACTCCCCTAAGAGCATCTCCACTGGTCCGCCATGAGTCCCCGCGGCGTTTTTTGCGCATCCGCGAAAAAATATTCTCCCAGTCGAGTACCAGGGAACCAATTTTCGCCGGATTGGGCCAAAACTAGCACCGATGGACTCAGTCTGAACCCAGCGCACCGGGAAAGTTGGAGGAAACGATGCGAAAAATAAACACGCCAAAATCCCGCCGTGGGTCTCTCCTGTTAGCGAGAGAGATGCTTCGTTCTCCTCGCCAAATCAATACTGACCCCGGGTAATCCAATCGGTCACGCGGGGTGGTAAATGGCGGTCCAGCATAGCATCGCGTCAGTTTCCCGCCCACACGTCGGCGCACTTCCGCCTCTTTGCCTATGTATAAAAAGCTAGCGGCGGCGCCGCCCAGGAACACGCTCGCCATTTCCCCTCGCCCTTTCCTCATCTCCTCGTCTCTCTCTTCTCCTCGAGCTCGTCGAACAATGGCGGAACGCTTCCTAGGTAACAGCTCTACGGTGAGTGGGTTTGGCCGTCGGTAGCTCTAGGAGTGGGAGGCTCGCCTTCTGTACCAGGCGGACTATCCAGCGCCGCCAAACGTGCGAGTCCCCTCCCGCTGGTGCCTGAGCACCACAGGCGTCCCCGTCCCATCGTCTCCAACAGGTTCCTGCGCGCCGCCGAGATTGCCGTCATCAGGTGGCGGCTGCCCGAGGAGGCACACGACGACCCGCGCTGGGCGGGGGAAAACCACGCCGTGTGTACGATGTAATTCGAGCAGAGGCATGAACGGTTGCTCGCGGCCACCACCGGCGCACCGGCGCCGCGCGGCCTCCACAACTCATAGGGGCAGTTCGAGTGGTAAGGAGAACCCGACCGCACCTTCGATGTCGTTCTCTAGCATATCGAGAACGACAACACGTCGCGGCTGCCGTACCCACCGCCATCGGTGTCCCGCCACTGTTCGTGGATCCCGAGGTGCATGGCCTCGGGGTCTTCCTCGTCCTTGTCCTCGCGCTCCACCGGTTCAGCGCCGTCAACACCTCTCGTCCCGATGAAGCCAAAGCCAGAAGAGGAATCGTCCTTGCATCGCCGCACACTCAGTGGAGCCCTCGTCATCAACGAGGGGCAGCGCGACCCTTCTCCACCCAGAGGCCACCTGCGCCTCATCAAGCCGAAGAAGGAGCGTTGGTCCGTCCCACCGCCGGAGTACGTCAACTCGGTCGTGCAGATGACGACGGCAGACAACCACGCAGAGCTCAGGACGGTGGAGGAGGCCTTTCCACCGCGAGGACGCGTGGCGCGAGGGTGTTCTCCCGGCAGAATATGATGCCGCCCTCATCGAGTGGTCCCGACATCAGTACCTCAAGGAAGAGGTGGCGCGTCGTCGTCGCCTTATGGCGTGCTCGGCAAGCCCGATACGACATCGGGGTCATCATCCTCGACGACAACGAGGCCGAGTGTGCCAGTGAAGAAGCGTGGCGACGAGTTCGGCTAGGTCTGTAGTCGCGCCCCAAAGGAGGAGCCACCGAGCGACTCTGACTCCGACGACGATGGTGACTACACCTAGTTCTTCACCACACTCGGCCTGTGAACTAGGTTTAATTATGTTCTTTGTTTTTTAGTAGTAATCACTGACTATATATGAAATCTCCTATATTTCGTCAAATTTGCCTAAATTTTGTCTAACTTGCATTCCATTTTACATTTCGCCCTGGGGACACGGCTGGGACCCCCCGCCCCCATGCTGAAATTAGCGCCGGCACGCCCCCAAGCGGAGCAAAAAAAAAACTCCCTTGGGGGGCACAATGACTGGAGATGCTGGAAGTTCCTCCGCAATCTGCCCACATCTAAAGAAAATGGGGAGCCTCATCCTCCCCGGTGATCTACGAGTACACCTGATCTAGTGCACATAAAGTATGGAATTCTTACACGGGGTTCTCTAAATGCCGCATTTGAATAGAATGGAGGTGGTGGCTCTAATTTTGTGTTGGTAGATTGAGAGAAATAAAGTAAACTATGGGGAGCATAAGCTGTTCACTGGGGAGTTCGGGTTTATCTCTATCAGATTCGTAAAATTGATCAAACCCGTAAATTTACAGTTTTGTTTCAAAAAATGCATCGAATATATCCCGTAAAATAGGGTAAATTGAAAAATATTTTACACCTCTTTTGATATTATCACCCTTGTATCCCATATCTCTATTTTTAGAGTCGATTTACTCCCAAACTGAATAAACTGGAGTCGATGAACGCTCCCATAGATGTTGACGTTGACGACTCTCGAGTTGGATTCCAGGATGAGGAGGCTCGATTGAGGCGTCAGTCTTTGAGTCCCTACAAGGAGGTTCGATTATGACTAATTTGTTGAGAAATTGTGGCATATACTTGCAGCCTCATGGATGAACCTCCATGTGAGCACCTCCATGTCCAAGCACCCCCATAGGATCACCCCCACGAAAGTAGGCGGGGGAGGTCGCGCTAAGAGGGCCAAGCGAGGGTCCGAGCCAGACAGGGTTGGATGTTCTCACGGACCATGGAAGCACCTCCCTCGGAGCACCTACATGGCCAAACTTGCACATGGGAGCACCTCGACGGGAGGTGGAGGGTCGTGACGAGGGAGGCGAGTGCTAGGAGGTGTAGGCGAGAGCCCAAGACGTGCAGGTGCGGCTAGGAGTCGGAGCACTTCCTCCGTCCATGCTTTGTTTGTATGTAACATATAGACTTGTTCGGGAAGATGAAGAAACTAAAAAAAAAATAAGATATTACAGTATGTTTTTATGGGATTTCTTCTACCGACGCTTTTTTGGTCCATACTTGAAATGTGTGAAAGGACATTTATGTACCTAATCTGTTTGTAATGTTCGTTAACAACATAATAAATATCTCACCTTGTGCTAAGTTATTTAAGGATCATTTGATAAGAAGCACAAGACAATGATGGACCCCTCGTGATGGATCAAAGATCGAAGATGATTACCCTAGTAGATTTAGCGTCATAACTTAGCTAATAGGATAGTTGTTCTATCAAGAGGGGTTGCTCTTTGGAAGCAGTGGGAAAATCATTCATGTATATCAAATACACCCTAACACCAGCTCTCGTGAGGTTGTTACAGAAAGTGTACTCATATGAGAACTAGATTGTGAGGTGATATGTTGCAAATGTATCTACAATTTTCGATACTCCATGTTTTTTTCTATCCAATACCTTATGTTATTATCATGTTTTGACATGTTTCCCTTCGTTTTCTGGATGTTTTCATCGACTAACCTATTAAAAAGATGCCCCAAGCCAGTTGCTGTTTTTTTGCTATTTTTCTATTTCAGAAAAGTTTTGAAGGAAATATTGTCAGAAAGGGCTAAAAATCCACGGAAGATTTTTTTACCTGGAACGAAGAGGGAGTCCAAAGCAGATCCAGAGGGGAGCCAGGGGCAGTAGGAGGGTGCCAGGCGCGTCCCCCCCTAGGCCGCGCCTGGTGGTCCCGTGGAGATCCTGGCCACCGCCTCTTCGCCTATAAATTGCCTTTAACCCTAAAACCATCGGGGACAGAGTTATTTTCTAAAAACATACAGAGAGGCGCCGTAACCTTGAAAGTCCAATCTAGGGCTTCTGGAGTCCTGCTCCGACACCCTTCCGGAAGGGGGAATCGTCACCGGAGGCCTCTACATCGCCATGATCGCCTTCGGACAGATGCGTGAGTAGTTCATCTCAGGACTACGGGTCCATAGCAGTAGCTAGATGGTTGTTCTCTCCCCTATGCCTCCATGTTTAGAGTCTCGTGAGCTAGCTCACATGATCGAGACCACCGTTATGTAATTGTGCATGTTGTGTTTGTTGGGATCCGATTAACCATGAGATTATGATTATATTGTTCATGTCAATCTGAGATGCTTCACTTGTATTTATACAGAGTTTTAATCTTGTCTTGCAACGCTTTCTGGTGTTTATGATTACCTTGGCCACGTAGTTTTGTTTTTACCTCTAAGAGAGGGTTTATATGCTAGATAGTGGGTTCATGACTCCTTGTTGCCTGCGCTTGAGTAACAAAAACATGCGGGGGGATGTGATGTTTCCACTAGGGAGAAACATCGGTACTCTTGTCTACAGATGGGAACCACTTCTTATATTATGTATGCTGGATAGCTTTATTGAGATGGACATTTAGATATGGATGCATGCTGGATAGCGGTCCATATACCTTGACGTAATGCCTACAATGTTAGAACTCATGAAGTATATCTCTTCATAATAGTATTGTTATATGTTCATGGTTTGTCAATTGCCTAGCTGTAATTTATTGACCCGACATGTTTGTTTTCTTTTGAGAGACACCACTAGTGAACCTATGCCCCCAGGTCCTATATTTGTCATAATTGCAACCTTCTTTTAAGCACTTTTTATCATTGTTTTATTGTTGTGTTGTTTTTTTTTTACTTTAATTACTTTCCAAGACTCTATACGTTTAATTCTCTTGATCAGCAAGACTGCAAGATTGACAACCTTCCGGAAAGTGGGGGAAAGAGAGAGTGTGTGCTTCTGTGCAGGTTCCATGCTTGGTCAACAGCGGTAAACGGCACTGTTGATACAATTAACCTTGTTCAAGACTATGAAGTCCTAATGTTTGAAAAACTCTGGTTCCACACTGGGGGAAAATTTACACTAGACTACATAACGGGCGTGTGATCACGTCAGCATCATGAGGTCATAACTTCTAAACGAAGTGTTGTAAGGATTATGGAGTAAACGATAGGCGCGAGTTTACCTAGTTTCGGCCCCTCTATTTAGGGTATAACCTACTCCTGCTTCTTTACTACTGATAATTTGAGGTCTCGATTACAAGGAGCGATTATGGCTTCATCAATGTTTCGAGAACTGTTGCTATAAACTAGAACTTGATTTCTACGTCCCAGAAATCCACCTTATATAGTGGACGTATTCCTGGGTTACAGAGAGATCCGGGTCACCCAAGTCGGAGTCTGATACGTCCCAAATATATCAATAAATTTTCATGCTCCATGCTTGTTTTCTACCAATTGTCCTATGTTTTTTCTATGGTTTTATATTATTTATTGCACTAACCTATTAACGGTTGCAAAGTTCACAAGTTCTTGTTTTATACTTTGATGTGTAGTAATTAATTGGATAATGACAAGAAAACATAAAAGGACCCTTATTGGAGAAGGACTCTGACTTTCCTGAAATCTGCCCACCAACAGTTTTTAGAGATCGTCAGTTTCACCCCCAAGGACTAGTCAAATGAAGATCAAATTTCCTATAATGTTGTTGGAAATTTCCATAGCGTCCGTTTAAGCCCAAGAACATCCCGATCGTAGTTTGTATGCGACATGTTGACCTGTTTTACTGGAGGCCAAATATCTGATTACGAGGTTACGAGAATCGGTGACGCGATTGAGTCCAACTCTTATTGATTCAGCCAAGCCACGACTTTGGGGCCTCATGGGGCCTTATATGGGTCCCAAGGAATGTTCTAGATGTGCCCAAGAGCCATTGGATCAAGGGGAAATCCATCGGAGGGCCGGAGAGCATTCTCCCATCACATATAAGGAGAGCAAAAACCCTAATTTTGGGGCAGCCACGAATTTTGCTTTCCCCATGGCCTCATCTCCATGGGGGAGGGCTCATATACAGCACCAAGAAGCCATGGAGGAAGGGGCTAAGGGGTTGCGCTCCCCCATGATGGCCGGTCGGCGCAGGAGGAGCCCCATGCGCCGCCAACGACCGTCGGCGCCGCCCTGCACCTCACGTGCTTCTCCTTCTCCGTCTTCTCCGCCATGATGCCGCCTTCACCAACACATCCATCATCATATCCTCTATAGCTACAGCGGTCCACTCTCCCACAAACCTCTGTAATCCCCTATGTAAACATGGTGTTTGATGTTATAAATTATTTGCAGATGATCTATTGCATCTATGTCATGTTTTTGTAGTTCCCTTTTGTCATATGATTGATTGTTGAATCTCTATGGATGGTTTGAGCTATATATTGAATTTGTTACAGTATTATGGTGCCCATCATATGTTCATGGTTTGCATCTATGTCATGTTTTTGTAGTTCCCTTTTGTCATAGTATGTGGAGAAAGCTAGAGGGTGGGACGCTCGAGTGATAGAAACATGATCCCCAATCTAGTGATCGAAGCATATGGGATAAAGAGGACCTTTTGATCTTAATTCTATGGTTGAATATTTTCACGTCAATGTAGCTTCTAATAGTTAAGGATGTCTTCTAGAGTTCCAATCTTAAGTACTTGCAATCATTGTATAGTGAGAGCTTGTTAGCTTTGCCTCTCCCACATAAAAGAGGAATATCAACCTTGTATTTGAGTATTTGATAATGGACAATTCCACCACACGTTCCACCACTTTTCCACACTCATACTTTTGTTAATTTAGTGTTATTTATTGCTGCAGCAACTAACATTTATTTTCTTGTTCTTTATTGTCTTGCAATGATATCCTTTCATACACGTTTTGTTCCCATAGTTTTATTTTTTATATAATGCAAACGTTTGTTGTGCGTAGAGTTGTATCAAAGGTTGGTAGAACTTGAGACAATACTAATCCTACCTTTAGCTACTTGTTAGGTTCTACACTCTTACTTACCGAAAAGGCTAGAACTGATCCCCTACACTTGTGGGTTATCAAGACTTTTTCTCGCGCCATTGCCAGGGAGCAATAGCGTGGGGTGAATGTTCATGTGCGCACTTGATTGTTTTGTCTGTAAGTGGTTTTTTCTTCCAGTTATAATTAGTTTTATTTTCAGTTATTAGTTGTTTTCTATCTTCAGTTATGGATAGGGAACACGAATTTACCAAAAAAATTAGTTCTACTTTCTATCTGAAACTTTTTTTAAAAAGAGAAGTGATTAAAAATATGGATAGGGGTCGACCTTGAACACTTGTGTTCATGCCTATGGAAAAGTGCAAATCTTTTCATGGAAGATTCTCAGCTAAAAATATGTATATTTTTTCTATATATCACTATACCATAAAAATAAAGTGTATAGATAATTTCTAGCTTGTTTATGATGCAAGTTTGTTGCTTTGCTGCCCAGAAACAGTTTTTTGTGCTCCACCGTAGAAAATTTTAAAAATCACCAGAACGTGATAGTTTTTCTTGAGATTAAGGTCCTACTTGTTATCTATAATTCATTAGCTTTGTTTTTTCTATTTTTATTTATGAAAGTATTCGTTTAGTTTTTATCTTTACAAACTATCTAGTTTTGGAAGATTGATGTATTTATTTGTATTGTGCTTATACAAGATGTTTATAATTTTTATCATGATCAATAGAAGTTATAAATTGGTTGGTATACAGTGTCTAATATTGAATGGAGTTCTTGCAATTTTCCAATACGTGTACATGAGCGAATTTTATTTAATGAATAATAACCCTTCTAATGAGTTTTTTGTCAAGTTTTATGTTAATGTAGTATTTAAGACCCAATAGAGATGGTGATACGAGATGAACGAGAAGACACTAAATCTCACACTTGGGGATACCCAAGTGCACCCCCATGACATATTCAAGAAGATTCAAGCATCTAAACTTGGGGATGCCCAAGGTATCCCTCCATTTTCCTCAACAACTATTAGTTTGACTCATTTGGATCATTAATATTGCTTCACATATTATGTGTTAGTCTTGGGTTGTATTTTGATATTATGTTCTTCTTCCTAGTTTCAATTTTACTCCTATTATGTTCTTTTTTTCTTCTGGCTCTTGTTTTGGTTTCTTTTCTTTCTTCCTTTTGCTTTCTTTCGCAAATTGAAAACAGCAAACATATTTTATTTCCTTTTGCTTCTTTATTTGGTTCTTCCTTTGAACTCTATTTGGTTTTTTACTTATGGTTTTTATTTGAATTTTTCCCTTATTATTCTAGAATTTTTTTTACTTGTTTACCTTCTGGTATCTTAGATTTTTCATAAATAAAATGCCTAGCAAAAAGGTGTGGGAGGTAACCCACTTTTTTTTTGTTATTTTTCTGTTTTGGAAGTTGTTACCTCTATAGAAACTTCTCCTTATCATTTTTATTTTGTTATTGTGCCAAGATTAGCCTATAATAGAGAGTTGGTATGATTTGAGGAAATTGTTGTTTTCTGTCCAGATTTTTGCGCTTCACCAAAAACCTCGGTTCTCTCATACAGAACCCGAGGAAATTTTTATAATTTTTTGGCACATGACCCAGGTTGATATCTAACTTTCATTAGTTTCCCACTTTTTGATTTGAGCAACAAAATATTTTCGGAAAAAATCATCTTTACCGATTGTTCTGTTTTGACAGATTTCTGCTAATATTTGCATCTGTGTCTTAATCTCTTTCGTTTGGTATTATTTTGAGAGGGCCGGAGAGCTTTAAAACAAGTTGTGACATTATATAATGTTTTACTTAAGTGTGATAATTATGTTGAAACTGCACC
>JAPCYS010000737.1:0-219700 GCA_028641055.1 Alopecurus myosuroides
CCTGTAATGTGAATTACTTTGAGTGTGGTGTGAAGGAAGTTTTCAAGGGTCAAGAGAAGAGGGTGATATAATGAGATCAAGAAAGACAAAGCTTGGGGATTCCCCCGTGGTTCATCTCAGAAAATTCTAAGAAGACTTAAGTGTCTAAGCTTGGAGATGCCCAAGGCATCTCCTTCTTCATCAACAAATTATCAGGTGACTTCTAGTGAAACTATATTTTTATTCGGTCACATCATATGAATTTTACTTGGAGCGTCTTTTATTTTTTGTTTTCTTTTGTTTTATTTTGTTTTACTTGCTGCAATAAATATCTTTGGAACCTATCATTCTTGTTTGGGAGAGAGACACACTCCGCTTTTTCATTTGAATACTCGTTATGCTTGTATTCTTAGTTTTCTTCTAGTTGTTGCAATCTCTTTAGCTCCTATTTTTCATGCATCTCTTATTCAGAGCTATTAGTTTTAGTAGATTTATGTTAGTAATCTCTTGCTTAATTTCTGTATCATTTGGTGATTTTGTGTTAAAAAAATATATTGAATGGTGCTTGATGGAAAAAGAAAATGCTGCATGTGGTAGAATTTATAACGGTGCAAAAAGAAGCTTGTATAGACTGTGGCTAGACCTTTTCATGTCATGTTAGATGTTATTTTAATTCTATGACTAGTATTTATTTTTGTAGCATGACCTGTTTCAAATAGCTGAGAGTGCTTAATGTGCCATTGAAAGAATCATTAGTTGTTTTTATCACGTTGAAGCTTAAATTTGTGGTGTTCTCCTTTGAATGTTTTATTTGGTTGGCTTGGCACATGCTTAGACCATGTTTATGACTATAAACCAGTCACTTATAGCCTCTATGATAATTTATTTTTTGACTTGTAATAACACTTTTTTTTTGATTAATAATGTTTTTGTCGCTATGCATGATTATGACTATTATGCTCTCTTGATTTGTCGCTCCCAGTCTTTGCTAGCCTCCACCTTTACTGAGTATGAGCTCTACTCGTGCATCCAACTCCAAAAAACCAAAGTATGCCAAATGTGTCCACCATACCTACCTACATGTGGTATTTAACTGCCACTGCAAAGTAAAATGCTCATGTGTTACCTTTAAAACCTTCAAAATTACTCTGTTTTGTGGTCCTGTTTTAGCTCATGAGGACGTGAATAGAGAATCTTTATCTCACTTTGTCGAGACATCGTAGTAATGATCATGGACAGGGGTGCCATAAGACTACTAGTAGAACCGCGAGGGGACGTGGAAGAACTGTAAACGAGAACACCGAGTTTACCCAGGTTCGGTACGACGCAACTAGCCGGCGTTCCTACTCCTGCAATCTTACTAAATCAGGGCTGAAGCCTGAAGTATACATAGTACAATTGTGAGTATGGTTTCGCTAACTCGGTGAGGAGGAACTTCGCGGCGAGTTGTCTTCTAGCTAATTGTGTACCTCTTTTTTCCTTGCTCCTGTCCGACTTTATATAGATAGCCGGACTAGGGCTTACAAGAAGGAAACCTAGAAGACTACGGAAAATATCTATCTTGGAAAGTAAGAAATACGTCTTCCCCTCCAAGTCACACCACTTTCGGTCGTGGTCCGGGTTCTTCTAGAATCCAGCTTCCTGCGCGCCAGCTTACTAGTCAGCCTAATGGACTATGCTCCATTGCCCGTGGGCCACCCTAGTAACCCGGCCTTCGGCCAATGCCGGATATACCCCTATTTGGCATATATCCGACATTATCCCCCAATAAGGATTAAGATTTCGTTCTGCCGTCCCTTGTTGATTTTTATTCTCTTTAGAAATGTCAGTGTTTTGTCTTGATTCTTCTTTCAACAAAATCCTTCAATGCCAAACTCGGATTCACCGAAATCCGGCATTTCTTCCGCAAATATTCATGGAGAAGGAAACTGTGACGCAAGCGATGAAATCTTTCTTACGTCACGAACATCGGGGTTCAGTCAAAAGCTTAAACCCTTATCTCTGATAGATTCTTGCGCGAGAAACGAGGAGATAGCAATAATCACCCTGCCCCCTTGTTTTCCGGATTTTCAGACGTCACACGCATCAAACATCCAACTCCTAAAAGAGCTGTTGGAGCCAATCTAAATGCATCTGGGCTATAAATAGACGCCTCGGGATCGCCGGCTCACCTTCCGCACCTTCTTCCTCCTCGAATCTCCAGATCCCAGAGCACTGCCACTCCCAGTCCTTGAGCGAAAGAACACAGAGAAAATGCGAACCCGAGCCCCGAATCCTCACCGGAGAAAACCATCGGTGGTACTTTCTGACGGTTGCGCTGTCCGCAAATGGACACCGGAAACTCTCCGCGCGCCACCGAGATTGCCAACATCGACGCCACCATCGAGGACCTCATCCAGGACCTCGACCCCGTCGTCGGGGCTTCTTCAAGCTTTTCTGCAAACGCATCGGAGGCGCCCGCGAGCGCATCGATGGGCGGGGATCTCATTCCCGCTGCCGGAACTATGCCTCTGCCTTCGGCCACTCCTCCTCCTCCTCCTTCCTTTCCTGTTACTGGGGAGGGGGAAACTTCAACTCGCGACGGCGAGAACACGACGACCATCATCACTGCCAGAGGCGAGGAAGATGATGAGGGAGATGACGGAAACTGGAGCCACTGCAACGTGGCCCTGACTCTTCTCAAGGCCATGGAGAAGGACGGGTTCGTTGTGAAGGAAAAATGGCGACTGGATGAGGATGACACCGAGCCCTCTCCGAAAGAAGGAGAACGGGTGGTTCTGGCTTCCCATCTCAATCGAGGTATGGGTTTTCTGCCATCCGCGTTTTTTATCCAGGTTCTCAACCATTATAACATCCAAACCCACAACCTTCCACCCAACTCCATATTGTACATAGTCGGGTTCCAGGCCCTTTTCGAGGGTTACTTAGGGATAGAACCCCGTCTAGATTTTTTCCAGTACTGTTTCAACGTGAAACACAACACTACATAAGGTGTCCTTTCGACCCGCGGGGCCATATACTTTAACCTTCATAGGTTTAGAGAGGAATGGTTTCCGAAAATCAAAACCTCCGAGTCCGTCAAATTCTGGATGGGCTCTTTCTTCTACCACTCGGATATTCCCTATCCTGGAAAGGATACGGGAATTCCGCCTTTCATCAATTCCGTGGCCACACCTCAAGATAATTGGGCGTTGGAAGCGGTCCAGGTTCTGCCTTCAGACCTGATGAGAATCAAAAGACGGATCGCAAAACTCGTCTCCTCTTCTCCTCCTCTGACCGGTATGGATACAATTCTATGCTGGCTCGGAAGGAGGATTCAACCTCTTGCGCACCATGGAGGACGACTTCTTTGCGAATACACAAGCCCCAACGATGCAATGAGGGTGACAAAGTCCGCTTTGTCACAGAAGGAATTCAAGAAACGCGTGAACCATCTTGTGGCTACTCGTGAGTCGTGACCAATACGAGGAAAGCCTACAAATTTACAATGCGCAGAATCCCGCACACAAGGTATGCTTTCTGTTTTCTTCCTTTTGGGTAACCTTTTGAACTTTGTCTTTTTCTCGGATGTATTGATACTAATCCGGGTTCATCTATTTTTTAGCTTGTTGATCTCCCAGAAGATCAACTTGCCACCAACGCTGAGCTAGCAGAGCTCAAAGATCACTTTCAGTGAGCTGGAGGGCGGAAGCGCAAGAAGGTATCTTCAAGCCAGGAAGTAATCGATCTTGATGGTGTACCCGTCGCCAGTTCCAGGTAAAACACAGAATTTCACATTCGTATGCCTTTTCTTGCGTATTTTCTTCCTCAGATTTTCATTCTTTTATCATTTCTATCCTTTCTCCTCTCCCTTTGAAGGGAAAAGGTGATGCGGGTGATACACACGTTCATTAGGAGACCCCAAGAGGAAGGTATGAAGAGCACGGTAGCAAGTTTCCCTCAGAAAGAAACCAATGTTGAATCGACCAGTAGGAGGAAGGAGTAATTTTAGAAGGTGAAGCAACTGAGATGGTAGGGCGCACTACCGGTTCAGAAGCAACATGGAACCTTCACAACACAATCAAATCACTTTGCCCCAACGAAGCAGTGAGGTTGTCGATCTCACCGGTTTTCCTGAACACAAAGAGGTTAAACGTATAGTGTGCAAAACAATAGGAACAATATGAGAGCAGTATGAAAGCAGTGGGTGTTTATCAGTATGAAGAAAAAGGATCGGGGTCCACAGTTCACTAGTGGTGTCTCTCCGTGAAAGATAAATAACATGTGTGGTGAACAAATTACAGCATGACAATTGACAGAAATGAAGGTTGCACCGTAGTGCATATGCAAGACATAAAGATTACTATGTGATTCATGCGGGCATTACAACAAGATACATAGACCGTTATCCAACTGCATCTATGACTAATAATCCACCCTTCGCATATCATCCGAACAAACGTTGGGTATTAAGTTGCAAGCAACAGATAATTGAAGTAAGCAAAGTGTGTAATGCAAACAATAACATCATCCTTACACAAAGCATTGTTGTTTTCTCCCTAATGGAAACAGCACATCCTCCATCCGTCATGTTTCTGTCACTCGAGCATAGATGCAAAGGAGGCATGAACCCACTATCGAGCATAAATACTCCCTCTTGGAGTTACTAGCATCTACTTGGCCAGAGCATCTACTAATAACGGAGAGCATGCAAGATCGTAAATAACATAAGCATGAAGATAACATGATAGATTAATAATCAGAAGACATAGCATTCAACATTCATCAGATCCCAGCAAACACAACATGTAGCATTACATAAATATGATCTTGATCATGATAGGCAGCTCACAAGATCTAAACATGAGGTACAAAGTGGAGAGAACAACCATCTAGCTACTGCTATGGACCCGTAGTCCAGGAATGAAATACTCACGCATCACTTCGGAGGAGGGCATGGTGGTGTAGACCCCTCCGATGATGATTTCCCTCTCCGACAGGGTGCCGGGGAGAGCTCTAGAACCCTCCTGATCTCGGGATGACTATGACGGCGGCCTCAGGTGTTTATCGGGTAAAAGTGGGATATCTTTAGGGTTTAACCCTCGGGGGAATAAATAGGCGAAAGGGCAGAGGCGGTGGAGGCCTGGGGGGCCCACACCACCCCCTGGTGCGGCCAAGGGGGGGACCGTGCCACCCTATGGTGTGTGCCCACTGAGGCCCCGCTCCGGATCTATTCGGGACTCCGTGGAACCTCCAGGATTTCCAAGACTTCCGGGCTTCGAATTTTCCAATTCCGAGAATATTTCTAGAAAAACTTTTCTTAAACTAAAAACAACAAAAAACAGGGAACTGGCTTTGTGGCATCTTGTCAATAGGTTAGTCCGGAAAATCAATAAAAATGACATAAAGTGTATAGCAAGCATGTGGTAAATAACATGAAAACAACATGGAACATCATAAATTGGGGATACGTTTACGACGTATCAAAAGGCATGAAGAAATTGAAAGTTGTTGCATTTAGGGGGCCAAAGCCATCCCCCGCAGCTGCCCCAGACACTCCAGTAGCAGCTGGAGAAGAGAACACGGTTGCTCGGGAAGAATACCCCTTGCATTCTAGCCAGCCTGTTGCATCAGACACGGATGTGCGGGGAAGGGTGGCTCTTGAAGAAGGCGAAACTTTAGCGCTTCCGTACGTCGAGCCAATTCCAACATTTGACGTGAAGTTCAAGGTAAAACAAGAGGCATGCTTTGATGAACTCGGATACATTCATCTGTGGGAAAAAAGTACTTTGCCCGAGCCCCCTTGATACGCTCTTGGCCAAAAGGTGGATTATTGGTCCGAAATAATTACGTCTTCTCACCTCGGCAGGTTCTCCAATATGGTATCCACCATATGGGGATTACCTTCTCGGAATACGCCAAGGAGTTCATGGATCTTCTAGGCGGTTTGCAAAAGATGAGCCATGTATTATCTCTAGCCCCCAAGTATCAATAGAAAAGCATACTTTTTTGTGTTAATAATTTTCCTTTTTGCCTGCCTGTTTTTGCTTATCAAATCTTTTCCTTTCTATTCTTTTCAGCAAACTGCCGAAAATATAAATGTGGAAGTTTTCGAGAAGCTGACCATCAAGAACCAAGAAGTAAAATCTCTTCTTGGTATTCTTAATGAAAAAGACTCAGAAATGTCCGAGAACCAGAAAAAGCTGAAGGAGACTGCTGGTAAGCATGCATTTTCTTTCCTTGATTCTGATTCTGGATTTTTTCTAAGGACTTTTCTGGGTTTAATCCTTGACTTCTTTTTCTTCTCAGTCTCTTTGGCTAAGGCCAAGCAAATTTCCGAGGATGCCAGGAATGCTAAAACTCTTTGGAAAGAAAACTCGGAGCTTTACAAAATGACTGTAAAGCTTCAAAAGGATCTGGAGGCGAGCCAGCTGGCCGTGGGATTATCCGAATCTCGTGCTTCCCTACAAGCCGAGAAGGATCGGAAGACCATCCAGGATTTGGAATCTTCCCTTGATACGTCCATTTTTCATCACCGTTTTATATTGTTATTTTCTATTATTCATCGATATATTTCATGTTATGATGCATCTCTTATGTTATTTTATCTTATTTTGCATGTTTCATAAGTTTTGGAGAATAAACACTGGGACCAGAAATCTGATGGAAAAAGCACCGTCAGGATACCCTATTTCAGAAGATCAGAAGAAGAGGGGGGACACCGGAGATATCTTAGAAGTCCATAAGAGGGATCCAGCCACGAGGAGAGCCAGTGGGGGCCCACACCATGGGGTGGCGCGCCCCCTCCTTGGCCACGCCGCCACGTGGTGTGGCCACCCTGGCCCACCTCTGGTCAATATTTTTTGCGTACTTGACCCCGAGGGAACCCTAAGCCCCATATCATCATCGAAGAATTATTCCGCCGCCGCCTCGGGGCGGAAAACATCCGAGAGAAAAAATCTCTCTGGCAGGGAGAAATCTGCCGGGAAATTTCCTCTCTGGAGAGGGGAAATCATCGCCATCATCACCGTCATCTCTCCGGGCATCATCAAGATCATCATCGTCATTATCATCACCACCATAACCATCACCCTCATCATCCATCGTCATCCCGCTGTAACAATTAGGGGTCGTCTATCGTTGTTTTACATTAGATCTCTCTCGGGTGTGGATTACTTGTTAGTAGTTGATGCTTGTGAGATTTATCGGTGTTAGCACTTTATGACCAGATTGTTATCATCCGTTATGTCACCTCTAATTATGATCCATATGATGTCTTGTGAGTGGTTCGTTTAGTTCTTGAGGACATGGGAGAAGTCATGATGTTAGTAGTGAAGTTATGTTGAAGTAATAACTCGTGGTTCGGTATTTAAGTTGTGGTACTATTCTTCTAGTGGTGTCGTGAATGTCGACTACACGACACTTCACCTTTATGGGCCTAGGAGGATGCATTGTGTATTTGTCTACTAATTGTGGGGATTCCAGAGTGACATAAGCCTAAACCCCCATTAGGAAACCAATGCACGAGGGAGCGTAGAATCCCGGAGTTTTAAGGTTGTGGTTAGTTTTATCTTAATTACTTTCTTGTATTTGTGGATGCTTACGAGGGGTATAATCACAAGTATGTATTATTCCTAGTTGGTCGGTGTATTAGCATAGGTTCACCCACACAACACTTCACGAACTAATGAATATTAATCAACCGTAACGAAGCGAAAGCACTTGACAAAATTCCCATGTGTCCTCGAGAACATTTTGTAGTCATAATTAATACAACCGGGTTGTCCTTTGCTCTCAAAAGGATTGGGCCACTTGCTGCAATATTATTTACTGCACTTTATTTACTCGCACTTTATTTATCTACTATATCAAAAAACTCCAAAAAAACGTTTGCTAGTGTTTACAGTGAATCCTCTATCCAACCTGCTTGTCAACACCTTCTGCTCCTCGTTGGGTTCGACACTCTTATTTATCGAAAGTACTAAGATACACCCCCCTATACTTGTGGGTCATCAGGGTGGTGTGGGCCCCTCGGGCGTCGACCTCCATCGCCCTTTGGCCTATATAATCCCCCCGATACGTGAACCCTAAAGATATACCACTTTTTTCCGAGAAGCACCCGAGGCCGCCGTCATCATCATCCTGAGATCGGGAGGGTTCTGGAGATCTCCCCGGCACCCTGTCGGGAGGGGAATTCATCACCGGAGGGGTCTACACCACCATGCCCTCCTCTGAAATGATGCGAGAGTAGTTCATCCCTGGACTACGGGTCCATAGCAGTAGCTAGATGGTTGTCTTCTCCACTTTGTACCTCATGTTTAGATCTCGTGAGCTGCCCTACATGATCAAGATCATGTTTATGTAATGCTACATGTTGTGTTTGCTGGGATGTGATGAATGTTGAATGCTATGTCTTCTGATTATCTATCTATCATGTTATCTTCATGCATATGTTATTTATGATCTTGCATGCTCTCCGTTATTAGTAGATGCTCTGGCCAAGTAGATGCTAGTAACTCCAAGAGGGAGTATTTATACTCGATAGTGGGCTCATGCCTCCTTTGCATCTATGCTCGAGTGACAGAAACGTGACGGATGGAGGATGTGTTGTTGCCATTAGGGAGAAAACAATGGTGTTTACTTAGTTTACATTGTTTACATTACACACTTTGCTTACTGCGATAATATGTTGCTTGCAACTTAATACGCAATGTTTGTTTGGATGATATTCGGAGGGTGGATTATTAGTCATACATGCAGTTGGATGACGGTCTATGTATTTTGTTGTAATGCCCGCATGAATCACATGGTAATCTTTATGTCTTGCATATGCACTTCGGTGCAGCCTTCATTTATGTCAATTGCCTAGCTGTAATTTGTTCACCACACATGTTATTTATCTTTCACAGAGAGACACCACTAGTGAACTGTGGACCCCGGTCCATTTTCTCATACTGATAATACACACATTGCTTCCACTGTTTTCATACTACTGCTCCTGCTTTCATACTGTTCTAATGTTCTTTTCCACACCATACGTTTAACCTCTTTGTTTTTAGCAAAACCGGTGAGATTGAAAACCTCACTGCTTCGTTGGGGCCAATTGATTTGATTGTGTTGTGTAGGTTCCACGTTGCTGCTGAACCGGTAGTGCGCCCTGCCACCTCAGCTGCATCAACCTTCAGAGATTTCTTGTCCTCCTACTGGTCGATTCAACCTTGTTTTATTTTCTGCGGAAAAACTTGCCGTTGCACTCTTGACAACCTTTCTCTCGGGGTTTACCAACGTCAACCTCCCGCCGAGGGACACATCAGATGCCATAGAGCCAGTTCATGGTTTATGCCATTTTTGGTTTCAGAAAAGTTGTTCTCGAAATATTCTTGGAATTGGACGATTCAAAAACCGGGGGTCTTAGAAATCTGTCGCGCACACGGAGTCCGGAAGAGACTCGGAAGGGGGGCCCACACCATAGGGCGACGCTCCCCCTGGCCGCGCCATGGGGTGGTTTGAGCCCCCTGGCCGCCCACCGACGTTGCCCTTTCACCTATTTATACCCCGCGGGAGGTTAACCCTAAAAACATCAGCCTTTTCCACGAAAAACACCCGAGGACGCCGTCATCGTCAACCCTAGTTTGTGAGGGTTCTGGAGCTCTGCCCGGCACCCTGCCGGGAGGGGAAATCATCACCGGAGGCTCTAAACCACCATGCCCGCCTCCGGAATGATGCGTGAGTAGTTCATGTTTGGACTAGGGGTCCATAACAGTAGCTAGATGGTTGTTATCTCATCTTTATGCCTCATGTTTAGATCTCGTGAGCTGCCCTACATGATCAAGATCATCTTATTGTAATGCTACACGTTGTGTTTGCTGGGATCCGATGAATATTGAATACTATGTCTCTTGATTATCAATCTACCATGTTCTTTTCATGTGTATGTTATTTATGATCTTGCATTCTCTCTGTTGTTAGTAGATGCTCTGGCCAAGTAGATGCTAGTGACTCCAAGAGGGCGTATTTATGCTCGATAGTGGGTTCATGCATCCCTTGCATTTTTGCTCGAGTGACAGAAATGTGACGAATGTGGGATGTGTTGTTGCCATTAAGGAGAACACAACGATGTTTACATTACACACTTTGCTTAATGTGATTATCTATTGCTTGCAACTTAATACCCAAGGATTGCTCGGATGACATTCTGAGGGTGGATTATTAGTCATAGATGCAGTTGGATAACGGTCTACGAGTCTTTTTGTAATGCCCACATGAATCACATAGTAATTATCATGTCATGCATATGCACTACGGTGCAGCCTTTATATCTGTCAATTGCCCAACTGTAATTTGTTCACCACGCATGTTATTTATCTTCTATGCAGAGGCACCACTAGTGAACTGTGGACCCCGGTCCATTTTTCTCATACTGATAATGCAACCACTGCAATCTCTTTTTTCATACTGCTGCTATTGTTTTACTACTGCCATCACTGTTCTCTTTCGTCTACTGCAAACAAATATTATTTTCCACACTGTACGTTTAACCTCTTTGTGTTCAGCAAAACCGGTGAGATTGACAACCTCACTGCTTCGTTGGGACAAAGTTATTTGATTGCCTTGTGTAGGTTCCACGTTGCTTCTGAACCGGTAGTGCGCCCTTCCACCTCAGCTGCATCAACCTTGAGAAGTTACTTATTTCTCCTATTGGTCGATTCAACCTTGGTTTCTTTCTGAGGGAAACTTGCTGCTGCACTCTTTGCACCTTGCACTTGGGGTTTAGCAATGAGGATGTTAATTACACCATCAGCGGCGCTTTGGTGTGTTTCTCTGGAATATGACGACCCCCCCTTGGTTTTTAGGTTACGGGGCTTAAATAATCGAAAGGGGAGCCCGAGGGGGTGCCTGGGGCAGCCACACCACCACGCGGCGTGACCTAGGGGTGCGCGCTTGCCCATGGTGTGGGCCCATTCTTGCCCCCCTCGGGCTCTTCTTCTGACTCCGGGCGTCTTCGGTTAAAATAAGGACTGCGGGATCTTTTTCGGGCAATTTTCCGAAAGTTGATTTTTCTGCACAAAAACGAGACCCCAAGATAATTTTGCTAAAAACAGCGTTAGTCTGTGTTAGTTGTATCCAAAACTCACAAGTTTAGTGGTAAACAACATCAAAAGTGTTCGGAAAAGGAGATACGTTTTGGACGTATCAGTCGCTCCCGTATCGTGTGCTGCAACCGACTCGAACGTGCGGCCTCCCACATCGCACCCGTTAGGGTTTTCCGAACCGCACTATAAAAGGCACGCGCCATGGGCAATACACACCGAAACCAATCTAGATTTTTCCACACCTCGTTCCTTGCGCCGCCATCGTAGTCTACTCCACCCCCAGCGCTGGCGTTCACCGGCGAATGGGAGAGCGGGTCTCCAGAACCAGTCGCCTTTGTGATCCTACACAGGAGAGGGCGAATTAGATTTTTGGGAAGCGCTTCGCGAGACTGCTCGCTGCTTCCATGACGGCTTGTCTACCTAACAAGTTAGACGGTGTTGCGTACCGCCATCTCAAGCGTCGTGTACTTCGCCCCTTCGTCGCCAACATTGTCATCAACAACTCTACAAACGATCGGTACAGAATGCGTGTCCCGATCCGGCTGTTTAACATGTTTACTGTTTGCATGTTTACGGATATCATGTTGCTGCTATTCATGTTGTCTACTGCATCTAGTATGTTTGAATACCACATGTTAATAGTTGCGTTTGTCATGATCTATATTCTGGATTTAATCATGGAAATTATGCCTAATTATTCAACAGGAATTACTGGAAGTAACAACCGGGAAAGTCTGAGGGAAATCTTGGGTAGACAATTCATTGTAAAAACTGTCGCCGTTTGTGCTTCCGATATATGTTAACCATCTGATTTTGCTGCTAATTTTTTTTATCCACCCTTGGTGCGATGAAGACCCCGTCACAGGCGCGCTGCGAATTGCAATCAGGGAGGTATCTCTGAGCAGGTAATGGGTTTGGCCCCAGTTGTCCTTTGACATCAACATTTGTTTTGCTCTCTTTTTTATCCCAGTTTTTCTCCCGTGTGTGCATGGAGATGACGCAACGTCATGGCTTCAGTTTATTGAAAACACGTAGTTCTGGAGTTAACTCCGTAATTCACGTCGGTAGGAAGCTATGTGCTTTTCTTGCTAAAAAATGAAACTTTTTTGAATGGGCCTATAGTTTTTTTTGCGAAAACGTAAAAGTTTTGCGTTTCGATGCATTGATAGAAAAAGAGAGTTCTGTAGAAGCCCTAGAGTTGGGCCAACACCCCTGTACAACACAACCCGGACCTATCTAGGGCAGGAGGAGTCGGAGACCGCGTGCCCCTGCCTTCATCCAATCGCTCGCCTCGGCCTTAATCGTGTCAAGTAGGGAGCTAGTCGAGGGTTGCGCGTTGTCGAAGACAATGGCATTCCTGTGCTTCCATATCCACCAGGCCGTCAGCATGATTAGTGAAGAGGTGTCGCTGTGTAGCACACGGGGGGTCGCTTGCAGCGCCCCTGCCCACCAGTCCGTGAATGTGTCCTCACCCGTCGGTAGGGTCCCGGTGGATCGGATCCAAGATAGCACCTCGTGCCAGATCGTCCTCGAGAAGGAACACCCAGTAAGGATGTGCGCCATTGTCTCCATCGCCTGGTCGCAGAGCGGACAATGTACTGCATGTGGGAGGCCGCGCCTCGCGAGTCGCTCGCCCGTCCAACACCTGTCTTGGCACGCCAGCCAAATGAAGAATCTCACCTTCGGAGGGGCCAGGTCTTCCAGGTGAGTTCCCAGGATCCCATAGGTAGCGACCCCTCGAAGAGGATGTTGTAGCATGATCTGGCGGTGTATTGGTTATCCGCCGTCCACCGCCAGAGGAGCCTGTCCGGCGTCGTCGTCGTCAGGTGAACATCCTGCAGTCCTGTCCACAGTTGAACGTACTGCCAGAGGGCGAGCGGTCTTAGAGCACATGTGATATCAGTGATCCAACTGCGCTCGACGAGCGCATCCCCCACCGTGCGTCTCTTCTTGCGCCTCTTGGGTATCAGCGCGAGAAGGTCGGGTGCGATCTCCCTAATGCTCTTTCCCTCCATCCACCTATCCACCCAAAAGAGTGTAGAGGTCCCATCACCCACCACCGAGTAGGTGGAGGCGTCAAAGATCTGCTTCTCCACCTCGGAGAACTACATGTCGATCCCGCGCCAGGGGCGCAAAGGGTCAGTGCGCATCCTCCACAACCATCTAACCTGTAGGCTGATGGATGTCCGTGCCAGGTCTAGGATCCCCAGCCCCCCGAGCTGTAGGGGTCGGCACACCCTATCCCAGTTCACCTGGCAGTGACCACCGTTGGCCTCCTGCCTGCCAGTCCAAAGGAACCCGCGCAGGATATTGTTCACTTGCTTCAGTACTTTCTTGTTTAGGCTTAGCACAATAAGATGATGCATCGGGATTTCCGCAAGTACCGAGCGGATAAGCGCCAATCGTCCCGCCTTGGGCATCATGGCAGCTTTCCAAGATGGCAGCTTGTCAGCCAATTTGTTCACCAGCGGTTGTAAGGCCTCGCCCGGCAGCCACGTCACCGAGAGGGGGATGCCAAGGTATTTCACCGGGAAGGGTGCCAGTTGTCACTCCATAGTCCCGGCAGCAGCGATGGCCTCCTCATCGGAGCAGGCGATCGGTGAGACCGAACATTTCGCAAAGTTGGTGCGCGGCCCTGAAGCATGCCCAAAGAGCTCAAGAATTGCACGGATGGCGCGTAATTCTGTCTCATCTGGGTGGCAGAAGATCATGACATCATCCGCGTAGAGCGATACCGACGTCGCTAGATCCCTCCGTGCGAGTTGCCGCAACACCCCTAGCTCAATGGCCTTAGCCAACACCCGGTTCATCGTGTTCATCACTAGCACGAACAGCGTAGGTAACAGAGGGTCACCTTGCCTCAGACCTCGCCGATGCCAGATGGGGGGCCTGGTTCACCATTCAGCATCACCCTCGTGGTTGCCGTGGACAGAAGAATCGCAACCATCTCGCGAAATCTTGGTCCAAATCCCGGTTTCTGGAGGATCTCGAAGAGGAAACCCCAGGATAGTTTTTGCTGCCAAACATAAGCGTAGCTAGATGTCATGACGGCTTTATTTTTCTTATATGTGGTTTACCTTAGAAAATACCTCCTGTCGGGGGATACCCCCGAGTAGGGTAAAGGCAAGTGCTAAGGGGCAAGATCAGGAGAGACGTTTGGCAGAGTAGCGGCTACCCGGTACTCTCTACGCGGTCGTCCGCTATTCGGCTGTACACACTGATGGCCAGGAGGAAGAATCAAGGAAGTTACTCTTCTCCGAGTAGAGGAAGAGGACCGAGTAGAGAGGGCGGTCTCCTACTCGGGCCAGAAGT
Source organism: Alopecurus myosuroides (assembly GCA_028641055.1). Taxonomy (NCBI): domain Eukaryota; kingdom Viridiplantae; phylum Streptophyta; class Magnoliopsida; order Poales; family Poaceae; genus Alopecurus; species Alopecurus myosuroides. The sequence continues at coordinate 14,364 of JAPCYS010000737.1, forward strand.
CAAAGGAGCCGTTCTGACACAGGATCCCGCGTATCCCGGGTCCGTATTGCGGCACTGTTCATCTGCAGAGCGCGTGCTTATCCGCGCCAGGGTGTCAGCAGGGCGTCGCAGGTTAGGGGGGGGCCTACCCCGTGACAGTGTCAGTGATAACATATCAGCTCCTCGGTTCTGCGGAACGACTTTGCACACGGAGACAAACTCGGAAGCCAAAAGGTGTAAAGGTGTCAGCGGGAAGCCGGAAGTGCACAGTGTGCACACAATGTCGACATCTTGGCTGTATCCGGCTGGGCACCAGTATATAAGGTGCCCTGCCTCCTCCTGCGCGAGGGACGACGCGACTAAGTACTACAGTAGCATAGAGAGAAGAGTGGCTACTCGGTGTAGGCAACACTTGTACTGTGGCTACTCGGTGAGACTCGAATATAAAGAGAGAAAGGCAGGAGTAGGGGTTTTACCTCCACACGAGGGCCCTGAACCTGGGTAGATCTTGTTGTTTGCAGTGCTAGCTTCACACTCAAGCGGCTACTCGCTGCGTGATCCCTCCCCGAGCGCATCCAGCATCCATCGTCCCCACAACTTTAGCCATCCTATGGCATCTGCCGTGACACCACCACGACAGTTGGCGCCCACCGTGGGGCAACCAGCGGCGCTGGCTGGAGTTTCCGTTCGGACGGGATCGATTTCTGCTACCGGAGAGCGCATGGTCTGTGGCCTCGTCCACAGATTCGGCTCCTTCGACTTCGTCACCGACAACGCCGGCAATTTTGGTGGCAGGGCCATGCCGGAGGGCGGCTCGGTGCTTTCTTTCGGCGCGCACCTCGTCTACGTCGCCACCGTCATCGACCGCGCGTACCCCGGGGAGGTGCATGTCGCGGAGGATCCCCCTGCCGTCATCGCGGAACGCGGGAGGCTATTGGGCCGCTCTGCGGACGTCGCAAAGGTGATGATGACCGGCCCTGCTGCTGACGCCGGGAAGGGTGCAGCTGCTGCTGCCGCGGGCGTCATCGAGGATCTCGCTGGCCCGAGTGCTGGCGGGAAGACCCACAAGCCCTACGAGAAAGACTGCAACCTGCCTCCCTCCACTACTCCGACGGTACCTGCGTCCGCCGTGTGGATGGGCATGCCGCCTCCCACCGAGCTCGAGCTCATGACCATGCGGGCGCAGCTCGAGCAGCAACGCCAGGCGCTGCTCGCCGAGCAGGCGGAGCTGGATAAGGTTAGGCTTGAGCTGAACCTGGACCAGAACGAGTCCAACCGGGCTCACGGCTTCACGCCCGTGGTGAGGAGGCCTTCCAAGGCAGGCGCTACGCGTCGCAACCTAGGCACCGAGATGGCAGCAGTAGGTGAAACTGTTGGCCAAGCCGCTAGCCAAAACACCGCCACCACCAGACCCAGATACAGCACCCCCGCCAAAACCCTTAGAGCTGTTGAGGCTGTAGCTGCCGAGTTGCCGCATCTCGCTGGCGACGCGCGCGTTAGGCAGCAGGAGAGGCTCAACGAGCTAGTGCTAGAGGCTGCTAGGCAGAACGAGGAGTTCCGAAAAGCCAACCCGGGTGCTGGAGCTTCTCAGGTGGTGCACTCGCATGCGGCTAGATCTAATGATCAGGCCTCATCACCGCATCCCAGTCGCGAGAAGGAGCGGAGTGGGCATTCCGGCAGAGATAGGCAGATGCAGGTGTACGACCCGGCTGTCGCTGCAAAACAGCACGCTGTAGCGCGACAGTCCGGTCAAAAACACAACGCTGCAGGAGCAGGCTATCAAGCCCATAAAGCTCAAAGCCAGGCCCGAGATGGAGAGCGCCCAGGCCCTTCTCAGCATCCAGTTGCTCAGCCTACTCGGCAGAGGCAACAGCCGCGCGCAGTGGCGCCAGCCGCCAACCCGGTGGAGCAGCATGCGGTCGTGCAGGTGGACAGATATGATGATGGCTACTCAGCGATGGGGTTGGCTGGCTATGACATACTGGATCGCGTGGGTGAACGCGTGCTGGAGCCCAGTGATGCCAGGCACAAGCTGGACCGGATTTCTCTATCCGCGCAACTCGAGAGCAAGGGGCCGCCTGGTCCAGAGTGCTTTGGTCCCCGCATCATGACGGAGCCGTCCGTGAAGCCGTTCCAGCTTGCTAGGGGGACCAAGTGCAATGACGGCAGCACCAAGCCAGAAGATTGGCTCAATGACTATGTCACAGCCGTGCACATTGCAGGCGGGAACCGGAGATGGGCCGTGCGGTACATCCCGCAGATGCTCGAGGGACCGGCAAGAACCTGGCTCAACAACCTGCCCAAGCACAGCATCAACTGCTTGCTTGACTTCGCGGAGGCATTCGTCAGCAACTTCACCAGCACCTACCGGAGGCCGAATAGGCCGCAGCAGTTATCCGCTTGCAGGCAGCGGGAAGAGGAGACGGACCGCGAGTATCTTACTCGGTGGAGCACTCTGAGGAACACCTGTGAGGGTGTGAATGAGGCCCAGGCCATCACTTGGTTTGCGCAGGGCTGCAGGCATGGCAGCAGGTTGTGGCAAAGGCTCCAGAGGGAGATGCCGAGTACTCTTGCTGAAACCATCCGGATTGCGGATCAATACGCGCTCGGCGACCTGACTCAGCCTCTTCTTGATGCCGCTGAGCCGAGAAGGAACTACAACATCAACACCAGCAAGCGCAACGAGTTCCGCAACAAGCGCAGAGGTGACCGGATTGATACCCGGTACGATCCTGAGGAGGTGAATGCTGTGGCAACCAGAGCTGGGAGTAGCCAGCGGCCAAAAACTGCTGGAGCCCAGTACGGGCAGAACCAGAATCAGGGCCAAGGCAACAAGAAGCCGTACAACGCTTCCCAGCAGGGTAGCGACAACTCGGATCCGGCGCCAAACTTTGTCTTCAAGGACATGAAGGATGGCCCATGCAGTTTCCACACTCGGCATCCTGCAAGACCAGCCAACCACACTACTCGGCAGTGCAGTTGGTAGGAAGAAATCAAGAATGAGGGCATGCCTCCTCCTCCTCCTCTGCCAGCCGCAAATGTCGCTGCACAACCTGCTCGCGCACCCGCTGCTCGGCCTCCAGCCTTCCCGAGAAGAGAAAATGTGAACCAGGTGGCTTTAGAAGCCAACCGCTACTTCAACAATGATGGCTACCGCAACAACAACAACTACTACTACACCCGCAACAACAACAGAGGCAACAACAACAACAACAACAACCAAGGTAACAACAACAACGGCAACAATGGTGGCGGAGACCGCAATCGGTACCAGGAGCACCACGAGAGCTACATGATCTTCACCTCTGAGCCTATCGACAAGAAATCCCAGCACAGGCGTGCCATGGAGGTCAACGCTGTGATCCTGCTGTCCCTCACTATGCATTGGTGCAACCAAGAGATCACGTGGTCCAGAGCAGATCATCCAAGGTGATCCCACCCGGGTAGCTACGCCTTGGTGCTGGATCCTACCTTCTTGGGTCCCGAGAAGAATGTGAGGTTCAGCAAGGTACTGATCGACAACGGCAGCAGCATCAACATCGTGTACAGAGACACGCTCGAGAAGCTCGGTATGGCCGAGAACATGCTGCTACCCAGCAAGACCACTTTCCATGGCATTGTGCCGGGAGTCTCTTGCAATCCGATTGGCCGAGTATGGATAGATGTGCTATTCGGCACCAGGGAGAACTGCCGCACAGAGAGCCTGCAGTTCGAGGTGGTTGATCACCAGAGCCCCTACCACGCCCTACTCGGCAGGCCCGCTCTGAGCAAGTTCATGGCCTCTACCCACACTGCATATCTGAAGATGAAGATCTCTGGTCCCAATGGCGTGATTACCATCACTGGTGATTACAAGAAGTCCATAGAGTGTGCCTCTGCTGGCTCTCAGTTGGCGGAATCCATGGTGATCGCTGCCGAAAAGAAGAAGATGTACGAGGTGGTGGCTATGGCGCAATCCGCGCAAGCTGGTGCGCCTGGCATGCCGAGTTCCCAGCACGGGACGGCGTTCCAGGCATCTCAGGAGACAAAGAAGATCCAGGTTGACCCTGAGTTTCCCAACCGAGTTGTCATCATTAGCTCCGGGTTGGGGGAGAAATAGGAAGGCGAGCTCATCCACTTCCTCCGTGAGATTCGGGACGTGTTCGCCTGGTCCAATGAAGATCTGCCAGGTGTCCCGAGGGAGTTGGTTGAGCACTCGCTACATGTGCGTCCTGACGCCAAACCAGTGAAGCAGGCTATGCGCCGTTTCGGAGATGAGAGAAGGAAGGCCATCGGTGACCAGATCACCAAGCTGCTGATAAGCAATTTCATCATGGAGGTGCTGCATCCGGATTGGCTAGCCAACCCGGTCATGGTCGAGAAGAAGAAGGAAGATCCCAAGGCCGCTACCGCATGGCGCATGTGTGTCGACTACACCGACTTGAACAAGGCTTGCCCAAAGGATCCTTTTCCGCTACCTCGCATCGATCAGGTGATCGATTCCACTGCTGGTTGTGAACTGTTGTCTTTCATAGATGCCTACTCTGGTTTTCATCAGATAGCTCTCAATCCTGCTGATCAAATAAAGACTGCTTTCATTACCCCGTACGGGGCTTATTGCTATCGTGTCATGTGTTTCGGGTTGCGGAATGCGGGTGCCACTTATCAGAGATGCATGCAGAAATGCTTGCACGATCAACTCGGCAAAAATGTGCAGGTGTACGTAGATGACATTGTCATCAAAACGAATAAAACACATACTCTGCTCAGTGACCTTGAGGAAACTTTCGCTAACTTGCGCAAGTATAAGATGAAGCTGAACCCGAGTAAATGCACCTTTGGCGTCCCGGCTGGCAAGCTACTCGGCTTCTTGGTATCCAGTCGGGGCATTGAGGCCAATCCTTCAAAGATAAAAGCTATTGAGAGCATGTCTTTGCCGAGATCCCTGAAGGATGTGCAAAAATTCACTGGGTGCTTGGCATCTCTGAGCCGTTTCTTGGGCAGAATGGGCGAGAAGGCCCTGCCTTTGTATCAGTTGATGAAGAAAAGCGACAAGTTTGTCTGGACACCGCAAGCGGATGTAGCATTCAAGGGTAGTAAGCGTGGTGATCGTGGTAGAACGAGAAGAGGAAGGCAAAAGTGTGCAGAGGCCGGTATATTATCTCAGTGAGGTGTTGTCCAGCTCCAAACAGAACTACCCTCACTACCAGAAGATGACTTATGGTGTGTACCTGGGCGCCAAGAAGCTGAAGCACTACTTCCAAGAACACCCCATCACGGTGGTGAGCTCAGCTCCCATCTCGGATATTATGGGCAACAAGGAAGCGAGCGGCAGAGTAGCCAAGTGGGCAATCGAGCTGGCCGCGTACGCTCCCGCGTACGCGAGAAGAGAAGCTATCAAGTCTCAGATCCTGGCAGAATTTCTGGTGGATTGGGCTGAGGTGCAATATGAGCCTCCCACTCCGGTATCCAACTACTGGAAGATGCACTTTGATGGATCCAAGATGAAGGAAGGCCTTGGTGCTGGCGCGGTGCTTACGTCACCCAAGCGAGATCAACTCAAGTATGTACTGCAGATCCACTTCAAGGCATCCAACAATGTTGCAGAGTACGAGGCTGTGGTACACGGCTTGAAGGTAGCAAAGGAAGTGGGCGTGCAGCGCATCATATGCTATGGAGACTCGGATCTAGTCGTGCAGCAGGTTTCTGGCACTTGGGATGCTCTAGATGCCAACATGGCGTCATACCGCTTCTTGGTCCAAACCATGACAGGATTCTTTGAAGGTTGCGAATTCCAGCACATCTACCGAGCAGAGAATGAAGCAGCTGATGAGCTGTCCAAGTTGGGATCTTCTCGGCAGTACATCCCGGCTGGGATTGCCTTGGAGCATTTGAGAAAGCCATCCATCAAGCCATCCCCCAACTCGGAGTCCATTTTCGTTCCTTCCCTGCCTAATGAAGAAGCAGTTCCAATGGAGATTGACTGGGAAGGTGCAAAAGGAGACCCGGGGACTGCAGTCTCCATCCCGGGGACTGGCGCCTGCAACCCGGGGACTGCTCCTCTCTACTCGGGGACTGCCCCTCCCTACTCGGGGACTGCTCCTCCTTACTCGGGGACTGCCCCTCTCAGCTCGGGGACTGTCGCATTCCTTGAAGAAGTCCTTGCCAACCGCTCGGGGCTGCAGAGAGTCAACCCCAACCCAGAAAGTGACGCAACAGTACCTGTTCCGATGGAAGTGGATGAACCAGTGTTTCCCGCACGGGAAACACCGAGTTGGGCCATTCCCATATTGTCCTTTCTAAGGGACGGCACCCTGCTAGATGACGAGGTTACCGCAAGGCAGATTCAGAGAAGATCTAAGGGCTACACCATCTTCAGAGAAGTGCTGCACAAGAGAAGTGCCACTGGCGTGCTGCAGCGCTGTGTGGAACCGGAAGAAGGAGAAGAAATTCTGGTAGAAATACACCAAGGGGAATGCGGGCATCACGCCTCTTCTCGGGCTCTAGTCAAGAAGGCTTTTCGGCATGGTTTCTTCTGGCTCACTGCTTTGAAACAGGCTAAAGATATCGTGAGAAAGTGCAAAGGCTGCCAGAGATTCGAAAGTAAGATCCACATGCCAGCTTCCGAGTTGAAAACAATTCCCATCACTTGGCCATTTGCTGTTTGGTGTCTGGATATGGTTGGTCCCTTCAAACCGGCTAGAGGCAACATGACACACATCTTTGTCATGGTCGATAAATTCACCAAGTGGATTGAAGTGAAGCCTATTCGGAAGTGTGATGGAGCCACTGTTGTGAGTTTCCTGAAGGATGTAATCCTGAGATACGGCTACCCGCACAGCATCATCACAGATAACGGCGCTAACTTTGCTGAGGGAGCCATGGTGAGATTCTGCAGAGATAAGCACATCCGACTAGATGTCGCGTCTGTCGCGCATCCCGCGTCCAATGGGCAGGTGGAAAGAGCAAATGGCATGGTGCTTGCAGGCATAAAGCCAAGGCTGATTGAGCCGCTGCTGAAAACACCAGGGTGTTGGCTAGACGAGTTGCCAGCGGTGTTGTGGAGTCTAAGGACTACCCCTAACCGGTCAACCGGCTACACGCCATTCTTCTTGGTTTACGGGGCTGAGGCCGTGTTGCCAATCGACTTAGAGCATGACTCCCCCCGAGTAACCCTCTATACGGAGGCGGAGGCGAGAGAAGCTCGAGAAGACGATGTTGACCTGCTAGAATAAGCAAGAGAGCTTACTCTGTCATGTTCGGCTGTTTACCAGCAAAACCTGAGGCGTTATCATAGCCGAAAAGTAAACCCAAGAGTTTTCCGGGAAGGAGACATGGTCCTTAGGCTCGTGCAGCGCACAGCCGGGATGCACAAGCTATCCCCTCCGTGGGAAGGGCCGTTCATTGTGAGCAAGGCTCTACACAACGATGCGTACTACCTTGTAGATGCGCAACCAGCACAGAAGAACAGGTCGGATAAAGCTGGGGAGGAATCCAAGCGCCCCTGGAATGTAGCTCTACTCCGTCGCTTTCATTCATGAGCAAAAGTGTGTATGTACCCCCTTATCCGAGTTAAACTCCTACTCTGCAATCTGAAATTGAACTCGGGGACTGCCCTCGTCCAAAATTGCTCTAATTGTTTCTATTCGGTTGTATCTTTGTCTACTCGGTTGCTACGCTTAGAATTTCAAAAGCATACAAAGTAGTGTGTTTATACTCACCAGACACTCTGCGACTCTGCTGCTGTCAGCAAACCGGCTTCATGGCAAGCCAGAGAACAAGCCAAAGAGTCAATGAGCACATGAAAAATTGCAAAGGGAAGGAAGCGTGTGGCAACCGAATAGAGTGTTTTTTACTGTCTGCTGTTGTCTTTTTCGGCTATGTGGTGGGTAGCGTTACTATGATTGTTTCCCAGTCGCTAAGTATTTGAAACTCCAACTTTGAACTCTCGTGACTCGAATACCAAAAAAGCAACAAGTTGCAGGTAAGAGCTGAGATAAAAAGGAAGGGTGGATGAAAAATACAACTCAGGGACTCGCATGATAACGCAACCCGGCATCAAGCCAAAGCTACTCAAATTACTAAGTATAAAAACTTCAAGTGAAATAAAACTGAGTAGCAACGGGAAGATAAATTGTTCAGTACATCTGCACCCGGCATTCCGGGGATTTGATAAAAGTTTCGAGCATAAGTGTTGCAGGACATAATCAGTTGGAGATAGCAGCATTTTCAGTGTTGGCCTTGGCGGCATCAGCTTCGGGGGTGGCCTTGGCAGCGTCAGCTTCCGGGTTGGCGACATCCGTTTTTGGGTTGGTGGCAGCCTGATCAGAAGTGGCTGTGGCCACCGAGATGGGGTCCGTCGCCGAGGTGGAGGCAGCAGATTGAGCGCGAAGTAGCGCTGTGTCGTCGAGGGCTGCGCCTGATGAAGTGCCGAACTCGAGGGCCGCGGTGTCGATGGTCATCTTTTCGCTTTCGACTTCATCGTCGCTATCCGCGACGACCGCGCCCTTCCCCTTCCCGGACTTGCCATCGGGGCTATCGAAGAAGCTCAGCCCGTCTGACCCAGTAGCCTCCTCGTCATCATCTTCATCCTCGTCGTCGCCCTCGCCTTCTCCATCCGTGTCGGGCTCGGTGAGGCCGTCGATGTAGCGCGCGGTATCCGCGTAGGAGGCGATCTCCCACGCGACTGCCTGGCGGCGAGCCACGCACTCGGGATCCTTCTCCCATTTGGAATCGCGGCGCATCTCGAGGATGGTATTGAGATTGAGGTTCTCATACCAACTGCAGATGAAGAGGAGCAGCATGTCCGTGCCTGCCCGAGCTCCGGATGCTCGCCACTTCTTCAGCTCGGCCTTGACGTCATTCAGCTTCTCGGCTAGCGCGCGGATAGTTGAGGGCAAGGGATCCCGGGGCCAGAACAATGCATGAAGTCGAAAGGCAACAGACGTTAAGTCCGTGCCCAAGCCCCTAAGGCGCTGAAGCTGACTCTTCGTGTTCGTGAAGCTGTCTTCGATGGAAGCCTTGGTGTCCATGGGCAGCCCCTTCTCTACTCGCACATCTTGGGCCTTTGACAGGGCAGGTTTGCTGGCTGAGCAGAGATCGGGGAAGATTTCTGAAAATGCTATCAGAAAAAGATTAGAAAAGAAAGCAGCAAAGAGATGCAAATCGGTCAACAAAGAAGAAGGAGAAAACAGGGAGGTGCAGAGATGCGAAAACTTACTGTTCAAGTCGCAGAGTAGCGACTGAAGTTTCCTCTTCCATGACTCTTCATCTGCAGCGTGCCGCTCTTCGACCCTCCAGAACTGGGCCAGTTGAAGCATGAGATCTGAGTTGCTCTTCTTCAGCGTCTCGCACTCCAGCTCGAGGGCCCTTTGCTTGGCCTTGGCGGCTGCCTCCAACTTGTCCTTCTTGGCAGATAGGTCTATGACGTCCTGAAGGGCAGTCCGTAACTGGAGCTGCAGCGGCTCCAGCTCGGTGGTGTGTTGGCTCTTGAGCTCGACGGCTTGGCTTTCTAACTGCTGCTGCAACTCGGCGGGTTGCACGCAGTCGAGATGCTCTTCACGAAATTTCTTGTAATCTTCTGCGGAGGAGAAGGGAATGGTCAGTAAATAGCAGAGAAGAAGGAGGAGAACAAGCCGAGAAGGCGACAACTCACCTTCCAACTTCTTGATGGTGGTCTCGGCGTTCTCGACAAAGACGTGACAGTGCTTGTGCTCCTCTGTCAGCGTCTTGATCTTGCCTACAGAGTACAAGAAGTTAGAGCAGAAAGCAAAAACGGGCGTAAACATAAAACGCATGAACCGAATAGCTAAAAACTTACTCTCCATCTCGGAAAGCTGAAGGGTACGAGCTACGGCCTCCTTCTCGGTCACGGCATCGCTCTTGCGTTCTGCTTCCAGGGCTTCAAGGCGCCTTTTTGCAATGCTGTGATTATAGAGCAGGGTCCGATAAAGGGTCGTTCTCTTCAAAAGGCTATTCTGAGAAGCAGAAAGAAAAGGAGTTAGACAATGTTTTTAAGATTTGACCCGAGAAGACGGCAACTCGGTCGAGTAGCCGCCTACTCGGCCTGAATCTCGGGGACTGGGTGATGGATAAGAAGAAGAAGAAGAAGAAGAAGAAGAGAAGAGAAGAAAAGCGCAACTCGGAACAGGCAAAGCAAAACTTACCGCATAAGTTTGCTCGAGATCCTCTGCGGCCTTGCGGTGGACGAACAGCTTCGCGGCAAGCATGCTGGTGGCGGACGAGATGGTCATGGGATTGTAGCCCATGTCCGCCTTGTTCCAGTCGATGCGCCAGTGGTCCAGCTTGCCCAAGGCCAAACCGTTCCAGGACTCGTTGCCAAGGAACGCGTTATTCCACTCGGCGTCGATAAAGCCCACCCGGTCGATTATCTGCTCGAGACCCTGGGACTCCACCTCTGTCTCCTGGATCTCGCGCGAGAAGATCGATTGGGCCTTGTCCTTGGCCGGAAGCTTGGAATTCACAGCATGTGCCTGTTTGCCTCTCGTAAGAGCGAGCTGTTTCTCGGGCTTGGTCAGACCGATGCTATACTGTTTGCTCATCTGCAGCATGTAAGGCGGGTAGGCAGGCGGGTCTTGGACGCTTGATCCCGCGGCTGTGCCTGCACCGCTGCCGGAAGCACCAATGGTAAGCTGCCCACTCTCCGCGGCAGGCTTCGCAGTTGGTTTTGGTGGCGGCATCACGGCAGGATCTTGAGCAGCGCCACGAGAAGGATTCCTGCGGACGGGGGCGTCTGGCTGGGCAGCTTTCTTCTCGGCGGTTTTCTTCTCGGCATCTGGCTGGGCAGCTAGCTTCTCGGCGGCTTTCTTCTCGGCGGCATGCTTCTCGACAGCCTGCTTCTCGACAGCCTTCTTCTCGGCTGCTGGCTTCTCGACAACCTTCTTCTCGGCTGCTGGCTTCTCGACAGGTTTCTTCTCAGCAGCCTTCTTCTCGGCTGCATCCTTCTTGCCAGCAGCATCGGAAGCAGTCTTCTTGATGGTCTGCTTGGCTGGAGGGCTGGCTGCGGTCTTGGTCTTCTTCATGGGCGGGGAGCTTGGCGCAGTTGGTGGAGCGGCCTGCTGGGTAGGCGGCGCCAAGGACTGGCTACCGGGCGCAGCGTCCGGCCGCGCATGGCTCTGCAGGGCCGGCTCCACATCAGTTGTCTCAACCCGCTGCTCGGCAGCGGGGTCTTGCAGTACGTCGTCTTGGTTGTCTACCCGCGGCTGGGCCGCGGGGTCATCTCGGGTAGCAGCGTCAGTGTCCTGCTGCTCCTGGCTCTCTTCCTGCCGCTCAAGGGAGGCATGATCTTGGTGCTCGGTGGCTGTTTCTGTGTTCTCCCCAGCTGTGGCAGCTGGGGGAGAAGGGGGTCTCTCGTCGCGAGCAGCATCCTGCGCTTGTTGTTCTGCGCGGGCCTGCTGCTCCTGCTCGGCGTCCTGGGCATCAGTGTCCATGCCCTGGATGTTGGTGTCGTCCTCATCTTCACCCTTCACGGGAGAGGGCGCACGCGCCTCGTCCCCTGCCGCAGGCTTGTCCTCTTCAGAGAGATCGATGAGCTTGTCGACGTCAATGGCGGATCTCTTCTTGGACTTGGAGGGAGCGGCAGCAGCATCAGCGTCCAAGGGGGCGCTGAAGAGAAAAAAGGGATTCAGGAAAAGAAGAGAGAAAGAAGAAACCGAGAAGCAGCGGTGGAACAAGGAATTCGGGGAAAGCAGTGACAGCAGATTGAAACTTGGAAGAAAATCACTTACCCTGCACGTGAAGGGGGTAGCCGTCTCCCAGCAACCTGCTTGGTCTTCTTCTCGCCCTTCTTGGCCTTCTTGGCGGTGGGCTCCTGGGCACCACTGCCCGCTCTCTTCCGAGTGGCGGGAGCGGCAACCGCAAGCGGATCGACCTCGAGGGCGTCCTCGTCCTCCCTCTCGTCAGCATTAGCATCCTCTGCAGAGTAGGAGAGAAGAAAACAATTGAGAAACAGAAAGAAACTAAGTTGCGCTACTCGCGACCGAAAAGGTGAACTCGGTCACCTGCGTCGTCGTCTTCGGACCAGTCCCGAATGGACGTGTCGACATGATGCTTACCCGGCTGGACGGCATGAGGGATGCAGAGGGTGTCCGCGGTGTCGTAGGAGACCTCGTCATCCTCCTTCCGGTCTTCGTGCCAGTTGGCCTCGAAGCGCTCCTCGCTCTCAGCGAGCTAGCGAGCAAGGCGCTGGAGATACGAGCAAGCAACACAAATCAGTTGAGCAGTGTAAGGGATTCTACCCGGAACGAGATGCAAGCACAAAGCATAATAGAGTAAGCGTCCTACTCAACGAGGCGTGCAAACACAAAGCACATGAAGCCTAACAGATAGTAGCAAGTGTTCTACTCGGGATGTAGTGCAGACATAAAGCACATGAAGCCTACAGAGATACTGCTAAGTGTCCTACTCGGCACAGAGTGCGGATACTAAGCGTACCAAGCTAAGAAGGCTATCTACTCGGAATCAATACGCAAGAAACAGAATAAGAAGTACTAACCCGCTTGATTGGCTTCGTGCGGCTGTACGGCACGAAGCCGTACTGCCAGTGGTCGGTGAGGCCGGTACTCATGATGGAGCGCGCCCAGGTGGCCACGTCCGCGTTGCTGAGCTCGAACGTGGTCGTCCGAGTGCAATCCCGGTTGCCGCCCATGTAGCACATGAGGTGTGCGCGGCATTGCAACGGGAGCACTCGCCTGGAGATCCAGCAAGCGATGGGGTCGTCGTCCTTGAGCCCCTTCTCCTTCAGCTGGGCGAGGCGCGCGTTGATCTGCTTGAGGTCGCCGTCTAGCGGGGGCTTGAGTCCCCAATTCTGCCCGGTAGGAGGCAATTGGTCCACCGGGGGAGATTGATCTGGTCACCAGTGGCTCGCCCTCCTTGACAGGGATGTTCTTCCCGGAAGAAGAAGGTCTTCTGCCATTTCCGCACGGAGTCAAGGCCCTTGACGCGCGGATGGTTGGTCCCGCTGCGCTGCACCATCATGGCGCTGCCGGTCTCGGTCATCCCGCGGCTGCTGTCCGCGCTACCCGGCTTGGCCTTGCTCTGCTTCCTGAAGAAGAAGTAGCGCGCCCAGGTCATCGGCGTGGGGCGGACGCCCAGGAACGCCTCGCATACCACAGCGTGGTATGAGAGCATCACCATCGCGTTTGGCGGCAGGTGGTGCGGCTGGATCCCGAAGTGGTCGAGGAAGCCGCGGAAGAAATCCGACACGGGCAGCCCGAATCCCCGCGCGAAGTGTGCGAGGAACACCACGTGCTCGTCCGCCTCCGGGGCGGGGACGAGCTCGTCATCGGGGTGCCGGCAGCGGACACCGGGAGGAACTCGCCGGGTGTTCACCAGCCACCGGCACTCGTCTGCCGTGACATTGGATCCAGCCCACCCGGCGCGATCGTCGTCGTCGCGAGCCATCGAGCAGGAGAGGAAATCTGGTGGTGATTCGGTGGAATTTGGCGGAAAGAACTGGCCTTTCGGCGCAGTGAAGCTCGCGGCGGCGCAGTGAGGTGCGCGGCGGCGAAGAGCTCTGTGGCGGCGGAGAAACGAAGGGGCGAGAGGAGGGAGTGAAGGCAGGAAGAGGAGAAGGGAGTTACCGAGGGGGTATTTATACCTCCCCTCGGGTTGCCGTTACGATTGGAGGTAATGGGATCAGTTACGCCCAGAGATCGTGCGGCGTGGGGTGTGCGGGCCGGTTAGAAACGCACACAGCGCAGAACGCGCGCGTAACGGCCGCAATCGATCCAACGACGCGATCGTGGGTAATTACTGCGCTTGATGGGACATAACGGGCTAGTGGGCCCGGGCCGTGAAAACTGGGCGCGTGGCCTGTCAGATCCCGGGTACCGAGGCGTCGGGGGTACGGGAACGTGACACGTGCCCAGTTGCGCTGCCGAAAGCCGGATTTCGCTCTGCCACGCAGAGATTCTGATTGGAAATCTCGCCAAGTCATTTTACTCGGCGACAGGGAAGAGAAGTGGCCCTATTCGGGAAAGAAGAAACTTGAGATAGAATCAAGGGCTACTCGGAGGTTCTACTCGGCAACCCAAGGCTCAAAGGCAAGATTGGTTTTTAAGCTGGCAGAGCCCAGTGAACAAGTTCGCAGGACTCTACCAGCTTCGGGGACTAATGTCGGGGGGATACCCCCGAGTAGGGTAAAGGCAAGTGCTAAGGGGAAAGATCAGGAGAGACGTTTGGCAGAGTAGCGGCTACCCGGTACTCGGTACGCGGTCGTCCGCTATTCGGCCGTACACACTGATGGCCAGGAGGAAGAATCAAGAAAGTTACTCTTCTCCGAGTAGAGGAAGCGGACCGAGTAGAGAGGGCGGTCTCCTACTCGGGCCAGAAGTCAAAGGAGCCGTTCTGACACAGGATCCCGCGTATCCCGGGTCCGTACTGCGGCACTGTTCATCTGCATAGCGCGTGCTTATCCGCGCCAGGGTGTCAGTAGGGCGTCGCAGGTTAGGGGGGCCTACCCCGTGACAGTGGCAGTGATAACAGATCAGCTCCTCGGTTCTGCGGAACGAGTTTGCACACGGAGACAAACTCGGAAGCCAAAAGGTGTAAAGGTGTCAGCGGGAAGCCGGAAGTGCACAGTGTGCACACAATGTCGACATCTTGGCTGTATCCGGCTGGGCACCAGTATATAAGGTGCCCTGCCTCCTCCTGCGCGAGGGACGACGCGACTAAGTACTACAGTAGCATAGAGAGAAGAGTGGCTACTCGGTGTAGGCAACACTTGTACTGTGGCTACTCGGTGAGACTCGAATATAAAGAGAGAAAGGCAGGAGTAGGGGTTTTACCTCCACACGAGGGCCCTGAACCTGGGTAGATCTTGTTGTTTGCAGTGCTAGCTTCACACTCACGCGGCTACTCGCTGTGTGATCCCTCCCCGAGCGCCTCCAGCGTTCATCGTCCCCAACTTTAGTCATCCTATGGCATCTGCCGTGACACCACCACGACACCTCCTGCTTTATATTGTTTCACTATCTACCTTTGTTTTTTGTCCCAAAGAACTTATGTTTTAAAATTCAGTTCAGCTTACCAGTTGGCATGAGCTTACGAGGGAATTGGGATTGTTTGTAGTGGGAGATGAGCTATGTTTTATAGGCATGCCCACTCTTCCTTTTGCTGCAACATACAATGGTATTAGTACTATATGCTTTTGTGATTATAACGACATTAGTTTCCATACAAGCTAGAAGAATACCCCGCGCGTTGCTGCGGGGTCACTTTAGAAACTACTGTATATTGTAATAAAAAATTATAAGAGATGTGATATATTATATTTTCTAAGTGAATATGCAAAATTCAATTGATCATATTATATATATTTTAAATTATTAATAAGAATAATTGGGTGGTTTAAGAAATTGATGATGTGTAGTTTGCATGTACTGGTTAATAAATATTAGTGGAGATGACATGGACAATTGATTGGCTAGGAGAATGGATGATGTGGATGGCTTACATGTTGAGATAGAAAAATCATTAATGCATGTTAGTGGGGTTTTGCTTTATAAAAAGTATAGATATGATGTGTTACATGGGTTTGTAGTCTCGCATCATATTTCCCCTAATTTTCTCATGTGATGTGGTCCAGACACTAGCGTCCTCGTACCCCGCTTGCTTTTTGTATTGGCGATATGCATTTATCTGATTTGTATATGGAGTAGTTATGCACTTACTATGATGTAACAAATCAATTGCCAATATAGATTCTTGCACATATGTTTTTTACTTTACCCTGCTCTTCTAAAAATAGTTTCTATTATTTTCAGTGACCAGTGCATGGCTTCATATGCTAAAACGTGGATGGCAATTAGACTACCGTCTTTGCTCACTTGACGTGGGTCATCTTTTTTTATTTACCACTATGAGTATGTCATGTCACTTGCGATATCTCATTTGCTTGCGGATATATATGTGATTGTTTTGGTTAAGGAATTTGTGCATTTCCAGATATCTTTAACTTGGTTCGTATGTTAGGGCATCTCCAGCCGTTCGGCCCCCCCAGGTTTCAGTTCGGCGCTTTTTAGCGATAATGCCGCCCCGCACCAAAATCTGAGGGGGGAGGGGGGCGATTTTACTAGCCGTTCGGCAACACAGAAAACAGAACGGCGATAATTTTTGAAAGTTCCTCTTCCCGTCCCAAAATAGAGCCCGAGTTCGGCGATCACAACAGCCATAGTTTGGGCAATCATATTACAAAAAACGACACAGTTGGGCGATCAAATAGTCTCGATCAAAGCACAGTCGGGCGCGCGCGGCGTGGGCACAGTTGGGCGATCAGGCAGAGGCGTCGGCCGGTGTCGGAGCTGGCGCCGAGCTCGGCGCGGCATCCTCCAGGTCGACGGCGGGCGCGGCATCCTTGTCGACGACGGGCGCGGAATCCTCCAGGTCGACGACGGGCGCGGCATCCTCCAGGTCGATGTGCGTGCTCGGAGGCGCAGTGGCGTAGCTCGTGCCGTCCGACGTAGTCAGGGCCGGAGCCGGGCTGATGTCGCTCAGAATGAGATTGCACTGCGCCAGGAACCATGCTCTCACCTCGGGGGTCATCGCGGCCGGGTCACCCCCCGTGAGGAAGGCGAGGTCGTTGTTCCTCTTCTTCGCCGCGGTGCCAGTCCTGAGGAGGTCGATCTTGACCTGGGAGTTGGCCATGAGCGCCGCCCATCTCTGCTTGGCGATCTCCTCCCTTTTGCCGGCCTGGGTCTGGGCGTCGGCGATGCAAGTCTCGATGGACGCCTGGAGCTTTGCCGCTGCCGGCGCGCCGTCCCTCGCCAATTTGGCTTTCTTGTGGCCCATCGGCGGCCGTCCTTCGGACGCACAGGCAGCCACAGCGTCGTGGACGTACTTTTTGCCCTTGCCGATCGACCAACGCCCCTCCGCCCAGTTCTCGCACCCCTCGATGACGATGAAGACGTGGAGGAACTTGAAGTCGGAGCCCTCGTCGTTTTTGTACGCCTCGAGCATCCGGACGAGCTCCATCTCGCGGTTGGCGCCGCTCTTCGGCCTCATCGCGACATCCTCCTGGATGTCATGCCACTTGTTGTAGGTGGCCTGGATGTTCGCCCAATAGTTCGCCATGGCATTTTGGCCGCGGTCGGTGACGCATGCGGCGAAGTCGGGGTCGATCATCCGGCGCTCGTCGTACGCAGTCTTCACCCGCTTCCAGTAGTTGTCGACGTGCTGGTTGGCGCCGACGATCGGGTCCATGCTGATCGTCTTCCACGCCTCGGCGAGGAGGACATCCTCCCTATGCGTCCACTTGATGCGAGGCTCGACGGGGGACGAGGGCGCTGCCTTGGGTTCCTTGCGGGGACGGCCAGGACCACGGCGTTGGCGGCGGACCTCCTCGGCCGGATCTGCTCCCTCTGCGACAGGCGTCTCGTCGATCTCGTCACCGCCGCCCTGCGCCTCCATTGCCTGCGTGCCGCCAGAGCCGCCTTCGCCGTAGTCACCGCCTCCCTGCGCGAAAAACTCCCCACTTTGCTTGAGGAAACCCGGGTTCGCCGCCGCCACCATCGAGCCGGTGACGATGATCTCATCCATGAAGTTGTCCTGGGTTTGCAGCCCAACCATCATCGCACGACGGTGGGACGGGGAGGATGGGTAGCCCGGCTAGGCGCCGTACATCATCTGCGGATGGTAGGGGAAGGTGAGGTTGGGGTTGAAACCGCTCAGGGGGTCACCTTCGACGAACCATGCAGACGTCGGGGTCGGCGACGGGCGTGGTGACGGCGATGGCGACTGCTTCCATCCGGCGAAGATGGGGCCGAAGCCGGCCTTCCGCTTGGCAAGCGGCGCCGCGGATGCGGCCGGAGTTGGCGGCTCATCCAGCGCCTCCTCCTCATCCTGCTCCTCCTCTTCCTCGACGGCAGTCTGTTCCTCGGCCTGCAGCTGCGCCATCAGCTGCCTCTGCCGCTGCGCCGCCTCCCTCCGCCGGCGCTTGACGTTGGCCGTTGCCAGGCGCGTCTTCTCAGAGATCCAGTCCTTGTTGGTCATGCCGGGCGGCTTTTCTTTCGGCGCTCTCGGCTTGCGCGGCTTCTTGCCGAGCTCGGAGGTCGCAGGGATGGCAACGGCGACGGCGGCGGCACGGGTTCCTGTGAATCGGGCGGGAGCCATGGCGACTAGATCTCGGGGGCGGGGGGAAATGGCGGGAATGGAGTGGGGGAAAGGTACATGTGGGGGAAAAGTGGAGGGAACCGCCGAAAAAATGGAGGGAACTCGTCTGCCGTCGCCGACAAGTCTGGCCCACGCACGCATTTTGCCCCCCCCCCCCCCCCCCCCCCCCCAAGTCGAACCCAGCGCGCTGGGTTTGGGCTGGGTTCGGCGGCGCGAAACGGCAGAAAACGACGCTAAACCGAGTCCTGGGGCGACTGGTGGTTTTGTTCAGGAGCTTTGTAATTGCCGTCCACTTATTGGTTAATTATTTTGCAAGTTAATGTATAGAGTTTATCTTATTGCTTACAGAGTATTTTGCTTCTCCTCCTTGCTCCAGTTGTGCTTTCCCCGCTTAGCTGGCTGGAATTCCTCAAAATTGATTTGCAGAACTTCGATCCTCTCCGTACAAGTACTGAAGAAGTATTGTTTAAATACACTGTATCATGAACACACACTGTGTGTATTATCAACACACACTGTGTGAGGCAAGCTCCATTCTGATCGATAATGCATGTCTAATTTACTGACAACACAGGGAGATGAAGAAAATGTAGAATATTAATGATGTTCTATAGCTAAAGCTGTGCTCAGTTCATTTGTGTATCCCTTATTGAACTTTTTTTACATATGGAATGGCGTATTTGCGAAATCATAATTTTATGATATTGTGCACACTTGAATATGTCCCCATACTGCCATACACCAATATAAGATCATATGGTCGGTTCAGAAGGCCAGAGTTGTGGTTAGCTCATTTTGTAATTTCTGAATCTGGTCAAATATTACGAAGCCGCCCATTGAGATTCAGCTTAATCTGTTTCTATAATGACCTCCGTCTTAATTAATGGAGTATAACTTCCGTGTGATCTCTCATACAAGCGCACGGCGGCGAGCCGCGAACAAGCCTGACTGGTAGTACAATTTATTCACAGTTCTCCACTTATCAGCGTCACCAAAAAGTAAGGCCGGAAGCGGATTAATTATCAGCTCGGTCAACATGCCCCTCCGACTGCCCAATAATCTCCAGCAGCCCACCGAATACTCCCTCCGATCCATATTAATGGTCGCTAAATTGGATGTATCTAGACATATTTTAGTGCTAGATACATCCGATTTAGCGACCATTAATATGGATCGGAGGGAGTACAAAGAATTAAGCGTTCAAGATAACGCATATTTCCAGAACTCAAACTAGCGGTAACGCTGGTACATCCTCCGTAGATCTCGGCAATGTATGCACGTCCATGATGTCACCGGAGGATCAAGGCAGTAGCTGTGTACCCACTGTGACTTGCAGACATGGCAGCTCTGTAGAAGCTCTTCAGGCTCACGGCTGTGGCACTGGTAACAGGCCCCTTGAGCAGACTGCACATTGGGTTTGGGCAGGTGAGCATCGAAAAACTGCAAGTACGTCAAGCAGTAGCAATGCATAGTGGAACAAGAGCTCACCGATGATCCAGGAGCGTCATAGCCTTCATCAGCAAAGATGAAGATGTCGGTTGAAGCTCCACAAGGAACGGTCTGCGAGTATATCTTCTGGTCTGACGTACCAGCCTCACCCACCTTGCTGATCCACGAGAAACTGGCTTTGCAGAGAGGGCATGTTGAGGCCTTTCCCCTAGAGGACTGAAACAGAAGATGGTGTCTGTGAGCAACAGTTTTTACAACAAATAATTTCAGATTAAAAATCTGTCAAGAGACAAACAAAATAGGCTAACTAGGAGCATAGGTACTTCGGCGACATTGATTAACTGGTTTTCCTCAACAAGTGCTTAGAGTTTAATGTCCACAACTTCCGATATCCACTCAAACACAGAAACCAGTTGGTAATCTCAATAACATTACTGATTGGGAATGGTAACCGGGGGCTCAATTTCTGATCTTATGTAAATTGGTAAACATTTATTTCAAGCAGGATGAAGTGCTATACTGCTGTCCAGAATCCACAGTGGCCAAACCAGCATTAAGCAAAGACTTACTGGGTTGTACAGTAGAGCAACACATATATTTCAAAAACTATTGATGTGCAACTAAGCACAGTATAAGCAGATATAAAAATGAATCCCACTGAACAATTTATGTTGAAGCGACATACCAGACAATCCGCCCATTCTTGAATGCATGAATAACAGAACCGATGTCCACATGGTAAGATGCCCCTTGTGGAAGAAAAATCTGTCCAGCAAATGACACATGAAAGTTCTGCTTGTCTTTGCAGGCTGGAAGATTCTTCCATGGTAGGCTTCGCGCCATCTCCCTTCTCACCATCAGCTGTGATGTCAAGGTTAATTTGTTCCTGAGTACAGAAAGATGGTTCATTTACAGACAAATCACCAGGTTGCAAGCTTCTTGGTCTCTCACCCAATCCAATATTTTCTTGCTCTTCGTATTCATGCATACTAGTTTCACAATAACCGTATATACTTTCCAAGGCAGACTGCCGAGATGATGATGAAGCATTCGTGCTCCTTCTTTCTCTCCGAGCTTTTGTAGTCAGAGTATCTAGCGTTTGTGGTTCCTCAAAGCTGTCTGTCAGACTATCATCATCAGATATTTCCATCAGATAGCGAATATGCCTGCTTCGTGATTCCTTTCCCACGGAATCGTTTCTTTCGCCCATCTGGCTAGCAACCTCATTATGCAGGAGACCCGACAGGTTTCCCTTCTGCTTCGATGTGCTCCGAGACCAAGTATAAGTTGATGCATGAAGCCCTTTGTTTATCTGTATTTTCATACGATATATGTATAAGTTTACAACTGAGAATTAAACAATCAGTGCAAGGGACAACAAAAGAAGTTGGTACACAAAGTCAACCACTAATCCACTTCTATCTATTCATCAAAGACTGCGTCAGGATTTTCTCATCTTGGGAATGTAAATATAACTCATACAATTCCCGAGGTCATCTGAATAGCAATAACGCTTTACATAGGTGCCCTTTCTAGTGAGTGTTAACAGGTCCATACGTAGAGGAGACTCAGGATTCAGGATTTTGATGTGTAATATTCGTAGGTTCATAAACAGAATGAAAACATAACTTGAGGACAGCACAAAATGAAATAAAAACTTTGTCAGGCTAAACTAGACAAACAAATTAATTTCAGTTCTAATAGAGTATGATTTTGCAAATTACCGTGAAACTTGAAACATTGTCTCGCTGGTGTCGGAAATCTTTATCAGTTGACTTTTGCTCACGCTTTAAACACTTCTTTCCTCCTTTAACATCTCCTGAATGAATCTTTTTAGATTTCCCGGCAACGGACAAATTCTGAACAGGGCAACCAATCTCCATCAGGTAATTTACAGTATTAACAACATGACCAAAAAAAAGTCAGTATTGAAAAAATATCCCAATTTTCTAAGTTCGTTAATCATCTGGGAAACAGAGGGAAACCAGAATGCAATGAATAATTGCATTGCATTTTAAAAAATATAGTAAAATGAACTACACCCAAATCTAAAGCCCGTCTGAGTAACATCTACTTTAGTAACTCAAATAAACGGCTTAGATGAAAACGCTATAGAAGTACCAGAAGCAATCACTTAATTACTAATTTATTCTGGTGTTTATGCAGTTTGAGCATTTCAAACCTCCCATCCCCCTATATGTCCAGGCAAACAGCCCGAACACGGCCCGGACAGAAAATAGCCACCCAACCGGACCCTCCATACTCAGCCCAAATGTCCGGCATATGTAGGGCGGAAATGGGGCTGCCCAGATGCACCCGCCACGTCTGATTTGACAGGCTGGACCCACCCCAAATCCCCCAATTGACAAAAAGGCTCTTGATCCGTGACCCTCTCCAGCCTCCATCCTAATTCTCTCACCACCCCTCCCAGTCACCTGCCGACAACCGCGCCACCGTCCGCCCTCGACATGGAGAAGCAAACTGCCGTGGACCTTATGGAAAAGGACGGCTCGTCTAATTTGGTGGAGCAGAAGTCGTCGATGGAGCTCAAACCGGAGACCCTCACCCGGAAAGGTAGGCGCGCCCCTGCTGCGTGTCCACGAGCAAGCGGAGAAGAAGTTTGCGGACAGTTCCACTCGCAATGAGGGTTCGATCGACTCCAGCAGAGATGGGCCACAATCCGAGAGTCCATGAACAAGTTTTGTGTTTTTTATGCACAAGTGCAAAATAGGAATCAAAGTGGTGTTGGCGTCAATAGCCATATAAGTCTTGCTTGCATGTTATCAATTCTATTGTTTCCTTGCCTTTCATTGCATTTTGCTGAATATATCTTGCTTGCTAGATGGGGTTGGCCGCACTTTGTATCATCAAGTGGAGAATAAACCATTCGCTTTGTCCCATTGTTGGCTCGAATTGAATGGGAAACCGACGTGGTGCCCCCTCTTCAAAGATCTCAAGAATCCAACAAAAAAGATGAAGAACAATGATGGATCTAGCTCCAATCTACCTATTTGAGTAGACGACGATGATGTGGTGGCGGACGGACAAGGGTCCGTTCAAAATAGGAAAAGACGTATGATGGGGAGGAGGTGGGAGAAGGAAAGGGCGGCATGTGACGACGTGGCAAGCAAAATGTCCGCCATATGGACGGATATCTTCTCCACCAAAGGGGAGACCTTGAAGCACTTGGAGGTGAAAAGAGAGGAGAAGAAGGATGAGAGGTACAAACTCTTCTTGGATGTGCAAAGGGAGAAAATGGAGTTTGATCGAGAGAAGCTCCATGAGAAGATGGAGTTGGAGAGGGCGATGATGGAATTAGAGAAGCATGATAATTGGATGAAAATGGAATTGGAGAAGGCGAAGTTAAGGAGAAAGTGAGTCTTGCGAAGTCCATGGAGGAGTCGAGGATCATGTTTCAAGACGCTGGCCTCATGGATGATGAAAGTGAAAGTGGTTGATGAACATGAAGAAGAAGATCAACGAGCATGATAGTAATGGCGGCCTTTGATTCATTCTTATAGGGGGTCAAATTTGCACAGTCCGGTTGGAGATGCTCTTACAGAAAGTAAGAGAGCAAAGACAATGTCTTTCTATATTAAATATGCATGTCACATGATCTGTCATCACAAATAAATCTTTTACTTAGTAACCAGGCCAAGTTTCAGCAATACTTACAGAAAATGGATAGTAAACAGTAATGTATATGTATCTAAAATGAATGAACGAGGATTGAACAGGTAAAATGTAAAACCTGAATACTAAATGGAGAAATGAAGGGATTGAACTCATAAACCAAATCAATTAAAAATAATGGTCTTACTTCTTTTAATAGGGATGAATCCGACCATCCCTGACACTCAAAATCTGAATCTGAATCATCAACATTGAGCACATCCCTGACATACGAAGTACTGCAGAAATTAGTAGGTAACTCTTTCAAACATGTATCGTCCCTGCATGCCTTTCTCTTGGACCGCATGCCTAGCAGAGCTGACAGCTCTGGGACTGACCCAGCTTCTTCACCACTGGAAATCAAGCACAACATGATTTTTCTGAGAATGACATAGTAAACAATTTTATATTAAGAAATAACATTATGATACTTTGGCTAGTTTACAATGCATCAATTTAGAAAAAATAGAATTGTAAGTATCTATGCCAAAATAGGGATCTGCCCATGCTGGAGGAGCTTCTACAGCTGATCAAGAACCTCCTAGCTGCCACCTACTCGAGACGAGCTGTAGTCTCCTGAGTTCTCTTATGTTTAAGTTTATGTTATCGTGTTGATGTCGCTTGTGGCATTTGTCTGTTAAAACTGCTCTTTAGAGCTTATGTGTAAACTGGTTACCCCAGAATTTATGTGTAACAGACCTTGGTTACACGGGGTTTTATTAATTTAAAGTTGGGCAAATGCTGCTTTTCATCTAAAAAAGTATATATGCCAAAGACACTGCTAGAGATGACTATTGGGCATGGTTAGATCAAGCTAATGTGAACTTAGAGACAGCAGCAGGATAGAAGTGTCCACGACAATGTGTATCATTTTGTGACAGCAAAACTGCTGCTGCAACCTTGCACATAGAAATCAGAAATAATCTCTGAATGTAGTTCCTAGTCGCAATTTTCATATTTCCTTGTAAAAACCCTTATCTAATTCCTTCATTTACACAACAGAAGCACTTATACACAACACAAGAACTTATCAGCTACATTTATAATTACACCGCAAAAACAGCTGAAGAAATTGGCTACCTTTCCAGCGTGTAGGGGCCCTCGGGGAGGCGCCTCCCCTCCTTGAGGCAGTCATGGAACCACCGGTGGCTCACAATGCGTGTCCGAAGCCTCTTCGCGATGTCATACTTCCTCCCCTCAAGCCTCCAGCAAACCTAACCCAAGAAGCATCCGTCAGACTTGAACAACGCAAATCGACAGGGCGGAATGGAAATCACGAACGAGCACGCTGCGGGCAACATTACCAGGTGGGTGATTGATCTGCTCATGGCGCCGACGTAGCTCGCACCGGTCTCCGAGATGAGCTTGACGAGCTTGTGCCGCTCGTCCCCGTGGTAGCCGCTGACCGTCGCGACCACCTTGTCCATCCCCTCCACCGGCATGGATCCGCCGCAGGATCTGGAGGAACAAAGTTTTTTAGAAGACGAGGGCGCAGGGATGAGATTTAGAGATCCAGCGCCGAATGGCGGTGGCAAGATTCGGCGTAGGACAGGGGAAGCGAGGAGAGGACGAGAAGATTCCTGAAGCGTCCGGATTTTTGGGGAATTCCGCGTTCCCCTCCCTTTGTTCAGGGTTATGAGAATTTGAATTTTCGGATCCCCTTCGATCGTCTAGTGGTCCGCTCAAAATCTATTTCGTGCCGAGTTTAAAAAAAAAATTGTGTGCGAATTTGAATTTTCGGACCCGCTTCGGCCATCCGGACGTCGGCGCTCTGGCGATCTGCGATCCCCACCTCTTTACTCCCGTGGGGACGTCGATCGCGGTGGTCACCCCTTACTGCTTGTGCCTCCCCTCCTTCTCTCTTATGTGCGTGGACTCCCATCGACGTGTGATTCTGTCGGTTGTTTCTTCGATGGGGTTCCTCGAGAGCACCACCGATCCAACCCTCGCGGCGGTTACGTTGCGGAGGTGGGTATGGCGGGTCAATCAGAGGGGGGAGGCAACAGACCAAGACGGCGACGCGGCAGGTCCTCGGCGATTTCGGTGTCCCGACGGAGCCGGAGCGTCTAGGAACAGGGAAGGCGGCAGTTGGTGCCGGAAACTCTGCCGGCGAGGGGTCCTCGTCGAAGGGTGAGCATGCGGCATATCTCATGGCGAAGTTGCGGCTCACCGTAGCGGAGTCTGAGGTGGTGGTGTTGGAGAATGAAGACGATCTAGAGCTGGTCGATCCTAATCGGTCTTTCGTGGGTAAAGTTCTATCCCCGAACACTCTCCACATCCAAACTATCAGGTCGGCAATGCGACCGGCGTGTGGAAACCCTAGGGGTCTCCAGATCAACCCGACCGAGGCCAACATCTTCATTGCGGAGTTTGTCTCGCAGGCAAATCGTGGCCATATCATGGAGGGCTCGCTGTGGAGGGTGGGCAGACATGCAGTACTCATGAAGAAGTACGATGCGGGCGTTAGGCCGCATCAGGTTTGTGAAATAATTAGTAGAAGTGGTGTTTCTACTCAGAATCCCTTATATCCTGAGGAACATCCTAAAAGAATTGAACAAGATTCTCAACAACATAAAAATAATAGTTCTCCTTTTAAGAAAAAGAAGAAGAGACATAAAACTGTTGTAGAATCTCCTGAACCTGCTAAAGATCCTAATAATATATCTATCTCTGATGCTGAAACTGAAAGTGGTAATGATAAAAGTGATGTTCCTGATAAAGAAGAAACTGAAGTTGAACCTGAAAAAACTAAAATTGCAAAGGATACTAAGGAAGATTGCATTGCTAATAAACATGGTAATGAAAGAGGACTTGGATACAAAAAGCAATGTATTTTCCTAATAAGAAACACAAATCAAAGGAGGAAGAACATTATAAAAAGTTTTGTGAATGGATGAAGGATTTGTTCTTGCGAATTCCTTTGACTGATGCTATTGAGTTGCCTCCTTATTCTAAATATATGAAAGATATTGTCTCTAACAAAAAGAAAATTCCTAATGGGGAAATTTCCACTATGCTTGCTAATTACTCTTTCAATGACAAGGTTCCAAAGAAGCTCGGAGATCCTGGTATTCCCACTATTCCTTGTTCTATCAAAAATAATTATGTTAGAACTGTTTTATGTGATTTGGGAGCAGGAGTTAGTGTTATGCCTTTTTCTCTCTATAAGAGGCTCTCTTTGGAAAAATTGATACCCACTGAAATATCTTTTCAAATGGCTGATAAATCTACTGCTATTCTTGTTGGTATATGTGAGAATGTTCCTGTTTAAGTGACTACTAGCTGTTTGATATTAACTGACTTTGTTGTGTTGGAAATGCCTAAAGATGATAATATGTCTATTATTTTTGGGAGACCTTTTCTTAACACTGCGGGAGCTATTATTGATTGCAGTAACTTTTAATGTTAATGATAAAGAGCACACAATTTATTTTCCAAACAAGATTGATAGAAGATATGGTCTGAATTCAATTGAAAATATTGAGACCAACAAGATTAGAGAATTCTATTGTCACATTCCAATGTCACCAAAAGAATATGAAATTATTACAATTGGGACTATGTATATCAAGGTTGAGGTTACATAATCATTTAGTGAAAAGCAAAGTTTTGCTTCATATAAAAATTGTTTTGGTAACAAGACTTGACCAACCTTATTAACAAAGTGATTTTGAATGAAGATAACAATGTTTTCACTATGTTTTCATTTTTACCTTTATGTTTTCACCATGTTCTCACCATGCTACTTTAGTACCATTATGTTTCCACCATCCATAGTCATGTTTTCATCTTGATTACTATGGTTACTAATGTTTTCACCACCCATAATTTTGTTTTCACCACTTCCACCTTTGTTTCCACTTGTCATTTACACATTGGAGTGTCTTAGAATCTCCGTAGTTCTGGTTTTGGTTTTGTTTTCCACCTTTCTATATTTGTTTTTCTGGTTTTTAACTATTTATTAAATTCTGGAAATTGCTCGAAAATAAAGTTTCTCTAAAAATTCTAGAAAAATTATATTAAATTTCTCCGTCAAAAATGAGGCAGAGGGAGACCCCAGGGGGACCCACCATGCAGGCACACCATGCCTGGGCACGGCCTGGCCCCCGGTGGCGCCACCACATGGTGTGGGGCCCCCTGGCCCTCCACTAGCTCTCCTCCCTGCCAAACACTCCACTCTCTCTCCCAAACTCGAAAACATTCCTGGAACCCGAGCTCTTGCTGTTCTTCTTCGCGAATTTCTCGATCTCTTTGCTCAGCCCATCTTTGTTGCTGAAATTTAATGCATTTGCTCTCCGGTATGTGACTCCTCCGATTATACAAGTAGAATTTTATTTGGTGGAGTATTTCTTGAGTATTTTGGTACTGTAGGTGACAGGTTGTGTGAGTTAGCATGCTTGATTTGTGTGACATACTTTAGTTTTGATGCATGATTAGCCCTCCTACAAGTCTCTATAGTAGTTCCTATCATATAGTTGCCTGAAATCAAATTTTGTGATGCTAGCTAAAAATTTGAGAAATGGACAGCTTCAACTTTGGAGAAATCTTCAAGAGTGATGCACCTAGGAGGACAAGGCCTTCACGCTCATCTACTCTGCTGAGACCATCGTATAATGAGAACCTCACTGCACCAAGCATCAACGATGCAGGAGATGATGGAGATGCAAATCCATCTACATTCCCTTGCTATATGTTTCTTAATGATGCAGACATACTCGAGGATTTCTTGCAGCTGGTTGGAAGGGCTGGTTTAACCGATCACATGAATGATGAGAGCCCTCAATATGCTTTATTGACAAAAAAAATTGTTGGGAGCTTTGTTTTACATAACTCCCAGTATGACCCATCTGTTGCATTCAAAATCTATGATAGACCTATTTCCATGCCTTTGGATTTTTTTTTGCAGCATTATAGGTATTAACACGATGGGGACGGCGAGGAAGATTCAAGAAATGCCCGCTGATTTTATGGAGCTCTACCGTGGAATTACCAATCATGATGACCGCATAGCTCAGCATGGCAAGATAAGAAATATTCAACTCCCCGCTATTAGATATTTCACTTATTACCTTGCTACTAGTTTTCTTGCTAGGGAAACACTAGTAATATTTCAAATTACCATCTTTCTTTTCTTGCTGCTGCACTGAATAGTGGTGATAAGTATAAGCTTGGTCCATTCATTGCTCGCCGCTTAGTAGCTAAAGGACCCATTTATGGGAGTATTATTGCTACGCGTGTTTTGACGGCTCTAGGCCTCTCTGTTGCTCCATATGATGTTCATTAGATCCACAGAGACTTGACCTTGCTGCCATGAAGGCTCGCCACTTTGTTACTGCAAACTCTAAAGCTGGACATCTAGTATATAGAGTTTTATTTACTGATGGTGACAAGAGGGAAGTTCTCTTGCCACAGCCTGTTTTGTTTGATATTAGCAGGACGCCATAGTCGCGTTCAATGGAGGAGTTGGATGAGCAGTTGCGCTTGCTTGGTTTCCATGAGCAGCACGACCCCGAGCATCAGATAGGGCAGAACGCGCCCTCTGAGGACTACACCGCGCATTATACCAGGGCGTCCTCGAGCTCATATTAGGAGGATGGCTCATCCACGGCATATTATGGGGGGGGGGCACTTCATGGCCCTCTTGGGATTGATATCCATTTAGGCCAAAAGCCTAAGCTTTGGGGGAGGTATGCCGACATCACGCTCATCTACATATCATGTTTCTATCGGTTCTTTGTATATCCATGTTTTCGTTTCTTTCGCTTGTTTTCGCTTCTTTCACTTACTTTTGTTTTTATTGTTTTGGTCTTGCTTTCCAAAACACAAAAAGACCACACATATTTCTGTTGTTTCTCCTTATTTGTTTCTTTAGTTTCTTTTGTTGGTTTTCTTTACTTTCTTGTTTCGGTTTAATATTCAAAAATCCAAAAAGATTTTGCTTTGTCTGCTTGTTTCCTTTTGTTCTTGTCTTAAATTCGAAAACCCAAAAATATTTGTTATTCTTCTTTAGTTTTGTAAAGTTTGCTGCAGAGTTCAGTACTCCTCCATGACTCCGTTGGAATTTGGTTATCATTTTATATTATTCAATCCAAATGAGTGAAGAGAAATAATGACGATTTACGACAATTCAAGTTGTGGTGAGAGGCTGGTATGAACTCTATTTGTTTTCATTATTGTACATATACTCATCCATGTGGACATGCTTAGTTTGTTCCTGTAAGGTGTATGTTATTTAATCAATGCTTAATAGTTCGTGCTCTCTCATGAGTAGTTCCATCTTTTTAATATTAGATAGCATGTCGTATAAATGTTTGCTTGCATTGTTTTATTCATAGAAGGGTATGAAATTGTGGTATCTCCCTCTGAATGTTTCGCTTGAATCGACTTGGCACATGCTCACGCATGATAAGACTGAAAACAAAAGGTCAATTAAGTCTCGATGATTTATTTTGCCTCGGAGTATTTGTATTACTTTTATGCCCCCGTTAATTTTGTTTTGTCACAAGCATGATTATGCCAGTTGTTGCTCTCTTGATTGTCGCTCTCAGTCTATTGCTAGCCTTCACTTGTACTGAGTATTAGCTCTACTCGTGCTTCCAAGTCCCAAAAACCAAAGTTTACCAAATGTGTCCACCATACCTACCTATACGTGGTATTTCACCGCCACTCCAAGTAAATTTCTCATGTGCTACCTTTAAAACGTTCAAAATTATTCCTGTTTTGTGCCCCTGTTTTAGCTCATGAGGACGTAAATAGAGAATCTTTATCTCACTTGTTGATTGGACTTTACACATCTAGACTAGTGGCACATCCGCTTATCCAAATTGATAGAAGAGCTGGCAGCGGGATGCCTAGCGCCAAAATTGGTTACTATAAATTCTCTTCACTATTTTTGCCCCTGATTTATCAGTCAAATCATAATTGTGGAATGATCTACTACACCAGTAGAGTCCTTCAATGGGAGCCGCTCTTGTAAAGTCTAGATGGCTTGTGACGTACTGTATTTTATGTTTACCATTCGTTGACATAAGCATACACCCCTCTTAAAAATTGTTTTCAATACCTATGTTTATAAAATAAAATGCTCTAGCACATGAGTTAATACCTGCTTCCCTCTGTGAAAAGCCTTTCTTTTAGTTTTACGTTGATTCTTCAACTTCTAACTTTATCCACCTTCTTGAGAGCATAGCTGTCATTCTTAATTTAATGTGCTTGTCCTAGAACACGGTTGATTGTGGTATAACTTTGATGCTTGTATCTTTGATATATTTACTTCTAGTCTTCACTTGAACCTTAGAGGTGCCCTGGCATTTATGTTTGATCTTCCTATCTTCGACGGAGAGCTTGTGCGACCAGGACTTCCTCCGCCTCAGAATAGCGAATGAGTGGAACTCAGGAGCCCCACCTGCGCTGTTGTCGACGACGTAGAACCACTTCTTTCGCCACCCTTGCGCCGAGTCGACGAAATACATCTCCATGTAGGGGATGTCGGTCCTCGCCTGGATCCCGAAGCCCCAGGTGCGCAATGGCTCTCCCACCTTCTCGTCTGGCTGCGCTCGCTCACGGAAGATCCGCACCTTGAAGAGGGCCTCCCAAAGGCCCCAGTGCGGGCGGATGCCCAGAAAGTACTCGCAAAGCACGATAAAGCACGATATGTGCTGAATCGCGTTTGGAGGCAAGTCGTGGAGCTGTATGCCGTAGACATACAGCAACCCGAGGAGAAAAGGGTGGAGGGGAGAGAGAGACCGCACGAGACGTGCTCCGCGAAGAGCACGCGTTCGTTCGCGTGAAGGTTGGGTACCTCTTCCTTCTTGGACAAGCGCACGCGCTTGTCAGTGTCAGGCGGGAGCAGTCCCTCCCGCTGCATCTCAGTGAGGCTCTTCCTGGTGGTGCTGGCGGCGCGCCAATCGCCCGTCTTCACGGCGGGTGGTGCGGAAGCATCTCCAGCCTCTTTCGAAGACGACGCAGCGGCGTTGCGTTTCTTTCCTCTAGCCATTGGAGTGCTCAGGTGCTTGCAGGACAGGAGGTGTGCGCAAGGGGGAAGAAGAGGAGCAAATGACCGGGAGATTTACCCATCTCATAAGGATTGTTACTTATACACAAACCAGGTTGATACAGACCGTGAATTTGGCAACGTGGCGCCCACCGCGGCTGCCACGCGTGAAGTGGAAACGAGGCGGCGGCGAACAGTTACGTTGCCACGATCTTTACAAAAGATCGTGCGTATTTACAGCGCGTGGCTTACGGAAAAACCGGACACGACCTATCGTTTCAGGTTAAAAGGCTGACAAGGTGGGCCCAAGTGCTCTGCTTCGCTTCGTCACGTCCCATCAGGAGGAGTCAGAGCAAATGGGTGCGCATTGACATCACCGCATACATCATCAATACGCAAAAATTCTTTTGCATAGGCTCCCAAACACGAAATTTCTTTCGTATGAGCGGATCAAGACGCGAAAATTCTTTCGCATAAGCTCCCTAGACACGAAATTTCTTTCGTATGAGCGGATCAAGACGCGAAAATTCTTTCACATAAACTCCCTAACACAAAATTTCTCTCGTATGGGTACATCAAAACGCGAAATCTCTTTCACACAAACTCCCTGGCACGAAATTTCTTTCGTATGGGTATGTCAAGGCGCAAAAATTTCATTTGCATAAGTCCCC
Organism: Alopecurus myosuroides; assembly: GCA_028641055.1. Taxonomy (NCBI): domain Eukaryota; kingdom Viridiplantae; phylum Streptophyta; class Magnoliopsida; order Poales; family Poaceae; genus Alopecurus; species Alopecurus myosuroides. The sequence continues at coordinate 46,236 of JAPCYS010000737.1, forward strand.
GAACACGAAAAATCTTTCGTATGGGCAATACAAAGACAAATTTATTACAAACGCAAAAATCTCTTTGTGCACAAGTACAACAGAGGAAGGAGATCTCTTCACTTGAAGATTCACAAGAAGACAATCAAAGAAAAATCGCGAGTACGCGGCTCCCTCTACTCTTTCACACGATGTATCTACACATCTATATCCTGGATCGTTCGGCCGACTAGGCACATCCGTATGTCGTACTCTTTCGAGTATGAAGGTAAGAACCAAAGATCTCTCTTGTGGGCCCGGAATCGCACTCAAGTTGCGTCCTCCGGTAAATTTCCGTGTCAACAACATGAAGAAAAATCCTGGCGGACGCGTCGGGTACCCCTATAGGTTAAGTTCGACTCGGTAAGACCTCCACGTCCCAGTCGCAACGATCACCTCACCGGATTCGAGTCGGAGGTCTCGAGTCTGTGTAGACCATAACTGTTTTTGCCCTAGATGCAATTAATTGGCCCTGAGCTTTCGGGAGAGCCAAGTGACTGAGCCACATCCTTCTGCGAAAACAGCCAGTACACAGGCACATATATTGCTCGATGCTCGAGTATGAGAAGGGCATCGCGCACAGGGTATACGCCCTCCAAATTCAAGTGATTGAAACAATTAATCGAAGGAAATCAAGATGAACTTTGAGTGTCCACCCGACAGATTCTCAATCGAGTAAACACTCGGGGGCTACTGACGTGGGGATAAATCCTGGACCTATCGGGTGAGGCTACCCGGTCCAAGGCCCAATACCTAAGCCCAAGGAAAGTTGTCACCAACAGTTCTAGAAGGCCCAATCGAAGGCCCACCCGCGAAGCCTTGCGGGTCAAGAAGGAAACTTGTAACCGACCTAAGTTAGGGTTTGTGACCCCCCCCCCCCCGGGTACGGTTTGAGACCTCGCCACCTATATAAGGCCAGGAGAACCACCGAGAGGGGGACCCAAGCAATCACGCACCACCAAAGCCTTGAACTCGACTCTCGATTCGAGCACCCCCATTGTAACCGATCTATTGTTAATACAGATCGACAGAGCAAGAGTAAGGGTTTTACCTCTACCAGGGCCCCGGACCTGGGTAAATCTTGCCCTCCTGTTTGCCGACGATCGTCACCAGCGCCTACACGTTCTCCTAATCGAAACCCTACCGGTTCATCCGAGGGACTTGTTGAGATGACTATTCGACAGTATCACAAGTTCAAAAACTAAGTGGTCATGGAGGCTATTCGTGACTGGTTTGTAGTCATAAACATGGTGTGAGCATGCGCCAAGTCAACCAAATAAAAAATTCGAAAGAGAATACCATATATTGATGCTTTACTATGACAAGAACAACTCATGAATCTTTTCAAGACATATTAAACACTCTCAGCTATTTGAGGCTAATCATGCTACTCAATAACCACAAGGCTTTAAAGCTAAAATAACATTTAGCATGGCATGAAACATTCCTAGCCACAGTATATACAAGCTTCTACTAGCACTGTTATAATTTCTACTTCAAGCAACAGTTTTCTTATCCCAACAAGCACCATACAAAACATGCTTTAACAAAAATACTCTTTATGATACAGCAAGAAAACATGAGAGTACTCACATAACACTACTAAAACTAACAACTCTAATAAGAGATGCATGCAAAACATGAGCTAAATAAATGCAGCAGCTAGACAGAGATTAAGAATACAATGTATTCTCATGAAAAAGCGGAGCGTGTCACTCTCCAATAAAATAATGCTGGGGTCCAACCAAGCTTATTTAAAAAGTAAAAACAAACCTAAAGCAAAAACAAAAACAAACTGAAAACAAAAATAAAAGACGCTCCAAGTAAAGCACATAAGATGCGACCGAATAAAAATATAGTTTCACTAGAAATGACTTGATAATTTGTTGATGAAGAAGGGGGTGCCTTGGGAACCCCCAAGCTTAGACGCTTGAGTCTTCTTAGAATTTGCTGGGATGTACCACCGGGGCATCCCCAAGCTTAGGCTTTTCACCTTTCTTGGTCACATCATATCATCCTCTTCTCTTGACCCTTCAAAACTTCCTTCACACCAAAATTCTCACAATCTACATTAGCAACGTTAGTGCAATTGAAATAATAAACTCACATGGTTCAGTTTCAACACAAGTCTAACACTCAAAAACACATCATCTACTGTCATAACTTCTTTTAAAACTCTTTTTCTCAAAATAACACCAAAAGAAAGAGATTAAGATCCAAATGCGATAAATGGCGGACATATGTCAAAACAGAATAACAGGTAAAGATCGATTTTTTCAAAAATCTTCTGTTGCTCAAATCAAAAGGTGGTTTTGTAAGAAAATTTGCGTATATAACTCAGGATTAAGAACAAAAAACTCAGGTCATTTTGAATTTTCTGTGATTTTTAACGGAATTAACAGTGGACAACAAAAATTTGTTTCCTGCGCATAAATCCAAATATAGGCTCAACTTTCCGCTAGAGGCTTTACTTGGCTCAACAAAAACTCAAAAGAAAAGATACACAGGGGTTGCTAAGGAAATAGAAAACACCCAGGTGCAAAGCACACCAAAGAAAATGAAGGAAAACGTGTTGAAAACATCGAAATAAAAAACGGGTTGTCTCCCGGTAGCGCTTTTCTTTAACGCCTTTCAGCTAGGCATAAAAGGGCAAATCAAGTATTTTCAAGTGAAGAAGCATCAACATAATATCTTGCTCTAATAATAGAGTCAAAAGGTAGCTTCATCTTCTTTCTAGTAAAGTGTTCCAAACATTTCTTGAGGGGGAATTCATATTTAATACTCCCCTCTTTCATATCAATAATAGCACCAACAGTTCTAAGAAAAGGTCTTCCCAAAACAATAGGACAAGAAGCATTGCATTCAATGTTCATAACAACAAAATCAACAGGGACAAGGTTATTGTTAACCATAATAAGAACATCATCAATTCTACCAAGAGGTTTCTTCTTAGCATTATCAGCAAGATGAACGTCCAAATAACAGTGTTCCAACGGTGGTAAATCAAGCATATTATAAAGATTTTGAGGCATAACAGAGATACTAGCACCAAGATCACACAAAGCATTGCAATCAAAATCATTTAATTTTATCTTAATGATAGGCTCCCAACCATCATCTAATTTTCTAGGGATAGATGTTTCAAGTTTCAACTTTTCTTCCCTAACTTTCATGAGAGCATTGGTAATATGTTTAGTAAAGGCCATATTCATGGCACTAGCATTGGGACTTCTAGCAAGCTTTTGTAGAAACATAATAACTTCAGAGATATTGCAATCATCAAACCAATATTATTATCATCAAAAGTAATGGAGCCATTATCTCCCACGTCTCTAAAAATTTCAGCACTTCTATCATAAGCAATTTCAGCAGTTTGAGGCAATTTAGCACGTTTCACCAAAGGAGTAGGGACTTTATTAACACCAACTACTTTAACATTGATAGTAGGAGGTTTACTAGCACTTGGAGCTTCAGTTTTACTAGTGGTCGTGGTAGTGCAAACTCTAGCAATATTATTCTTTCTAGCCAATTCATCTTCTCTTTCCCACCTAGCACGTAATTCAGCCATCAATCTAACATTGTCATCAATTCGAACTTGAATGGCATTGGTTGCAGCAAAAGGATTATCTTCAATGGTTTCAGTTTTAGCAGCCATTTTATTGATCAAAGAAAATTGTGCCTCTGACACGGCCGAAATACTAATCTCAGCACTTGAAATTTTACCTTGCAAACCAGAGATTTCTCTATTCAAGTTTCCAATTCGTTGGCTAATAGTTCTCAACATAGCAGATTGTTCTTCCATAGTTTTAGTAAACAACTTATTTTGTTCATATTGCATTTGCATAAAGTTCTTAGTTGCTTTTTCAACTTCTACAGTCCTTTCCTCACTAGGCATTCCAGATCTACCATAAGAATAACCACTACCACTATTAGGAGGATAGGGCTTATAATTGTTTCCACCAAAATTATTTCTATAAGCATTGTTGTTAAAATTATTATTTCTAATAAAGTTCACATCAACATGCTCTTCTTGAGCAACCAAAGAGGCTAAAGGAACATTATTAGGATCAACTTGAGCTTTACCATTAACAAGCATAGACATAATAGCATCAAGCCTTTCACTTAAAGAGGAGATTTCCTCAACAGAATTTACCTTCTTACCTTGTGGAGCTCTCTCAATGTGCCACTCTGAATAATTTATCATCATATCATCAAGAAGCTTTGTTGCATTGCCCAAAGTGATGGACATAAGGTATCTCCAGCAGCTGAATCCAATAGGTTCCTTGAGGAGAAATTTAGTCCTGCATAAAAGGTTTGTATAACCATCCAAGTTGTCAGTCCATGAGTGGGAATTCTTCACCATAGTTTCATTCTTTCCCAAGCTTTAGCAACATGTTCATTATAAAATTGTTTAAAATTCATTATGTCACTTCTCAGAGATATAATCTTAGCAGGAGGATAATATTTTCCAATGAAAGCATCTTTACACTTAGTCCATGAATCAATACTATTTCTAGGCAAAGATAGCAACCATTCTTTAGCTCTTCCTCTCAAAGAGAAAGGAAATAATTTCAGTTTAATAATATCTCCATCCACATCTTTATATTTTTGCATCTCACATAGTTCAAAAAAATTATTAAGGTGGGCAGCAGCATCATCAGTACTAATACCAGAAAATTGCTCTTTCATCACAAGATTTAATAAAGCAGCTTTAATCTCGTAGAAAGCAGCAGTAGGAGCAGGTGGAGCAATAGGTGTACAAATAAAATCATTGTTGTTTGTGCTAGTGAAGTCACACAACTTAGTATTCTCAGAGGAACTCATTTTAGCAGAATAAAAGCAAGCAAATAAATAACAGCTATAAGTAAACTATTTTTTTGTGTGTTTTTAATATAGAGAAGAAAAAACAAGACAAAAATAAAAACAAGACAACAAATAAAGAGGTTGAGAGTGAGAGACTCCCCTTGCCAGAAGACTTCTTCCTCCCCGGCAACGGCGCCAGAAATTCCTTGATGCCCTTTGATGATGTGTTGGAAACCCCAAGAGGAAGGTGTGATGAGAAAGTGGCAAGAATTTCCCTCAGTTAAAAACCAAGGTTATCAATCCAGTAGGAGGAAGAGGATCTCAGGAAGGTTGATGCCACTAACGGTGGTGTTGGCGCTTCACTGGTGTCACCAACAACGTGGAACCTGCACACAACACAACCAAAATACTTTGTCCCAACAGTACGGTGAGGTTGTCAATCTCACCGGTATTGCTAAAAACAAAGATTAGACATATAGTGTGGAAAATGATGTATGTTTGCAGTAATTAAAGAAATCAGGAAATAGTTGTGGTTTGTTTAACAGCGTGAAAAAATGGACCGGGGTTCATAGTTTCACTAGTGGTGTCTCTCCATAAAAGATAGCATGTTGGGTGAACAAATTACAGCTGGGCAATAGATAAATAAAGGTTGCACCGTAGTGCACATAACTTGATGATTACTATGATATTTAGTGCGGGCATTACAACAATATATATAGACCGACATCCATCTGCATCTATGAGTAATAATCCACCCTCAGGTTATCATCTGAACCCCCTTAGGTATTAAGTTGCAAGCAGCAGATAACTGCATTAAACAAAGTGTGTAATGTAAGCAATTATTATGCACGTGGGCACTCTCACCGCTGTTTTCTCCCTAATGGCAACAACACATCCCCCCTTCACGTTTCTGTCACTCGAGCAAGGTGGTGAGGAGGCATGAACCCACTATGGAGCATAAATACTCCCTTTTGGAGTCACTAGCAACTACTTGGCCAGAGCAACCACTAGCAATGGAAAGCATGCAAGATCACAAATAGCATAAGCAAATAAAGACTATAATCAACCTGGCATAAGGTCAATATTCATCGGATCCCAGCAAACACAACATATAGAATTACATAAGATCAATCTCGATCATGATAGGCAACTCACGAGATCTAAACATGGAGGCATATGAGGAGAAGACAACCATCTAGCTACAACTACGGACCCGTAGTCCAAGGATGAACTACTCGCGCATCACTCCGGAGGCAGGCATGGTGATGTAGAAGCCTCCGGTGATGATCTCCTCTCCGGCAGGGTGCCAGAAACAGCTTCAGAACCCCCTGATCTAGGGTTGACGGTGACGGCGGTTGCGGAACTTTTCGGGAATTTTTTATCATGTGCCTATGGTTTTCCATCCGGGGGGATTAAATAGGCGAAAGGGCAAAGGCGGTGGAGCTCCAGGGGCCCCACACCCATAGGTTGCGCGGCCAGGGGGGCCGCGCCACCCTATGGTGTGGCCCCCATATTGCCCGTCTTCGACTCCTCTTCGGTGTTCTTGATGCTTCCGGGGAAAATAGGAACTTCAGGCTTTGTGGGGTTCAATTCCGAGAATGTTTCCAGAACAACTTTTTTGAAACCAAAAACAGTAGAAAACAGGGAACTGGCACTTGGCATCTTGTTAATAGGTTAGTCCCGGAAAACATATAAAAATGCTATAAATAAGGGAGAAAACAAGTAGCAATTGACATAATATGATCATGGGGCATCAAAAATTATAGATACGTTGGAGATGTATCAGTTGGCGCCCACCGTGGGGCCTGCTTGCGGAAGCGTCGTCTTTTCGGAAGGAGCCTTACCTGGGATCGAGAAGCTCGCGATAGGCCGGCTCAGGAGGAGTCGACGTGGAAACTATTACAACCATGACACGTGGGGTCCATAGTTCGCATCGGTGGAGTCAGGGTTTCGAGTCCCCTTCGGTGGCATCCATGTTTTTGTTGGCTTCGTAGGAGGAACGGTCCTAGACCCAGACCAGCAGTCAGACTCAGTCTCAGAGGAAGCTACGATGATATACTCTGATGGCGAATCTTCAGTTGTAAACAATGATGACCGTGACGAAACAGGATCCATCCACCAGCTCTTTGAGGATAGGTTGGGGGAGACCTTGAGCCAGATCTGCAGAGTCTAACGGAAACAACTCATCATGCAACTGTCTACATGGCTGGACCAACACGACCTATGGAGCCCAGGTATGACGCCAGTGGTAATTTAATTACAGATATTGTTTCAACTTCAAATCCAGTTCTAGGGGGACCGGAAAGCCCAGGAACAACACTTACGGGACCAACGGTAGCCTCAGTCGGACCGACAGAAGCGCGTCCAACAGGACCCGACCCGACGAACTATGGGCCGGCAGAGAGAGTGCTTGACTTAACAGCGCCCACGTCATATAACCCAAGGCCCGAACTGATAGCCGCGATGGATTCACTGAGCGAAGTTTTGGCTACTCCGATCACCCCGGAGAACTTGGTGCAGCGTAACGCAGAGATTGAGAGGCTTCGACACGAAATAAGTCGTGCCCGTCGGGAGATCGAGAAAGAGGTAACATGTATAAACAAAGCTCGGTCAGAAGTCTTGGAGGAAGCAACACGTTAGGAAAGAGAGGGAATTCATCTAAACTTCAGACATAGGGAGTTAGCTTCAATACAGAACATATGCTATCATACCCGGTTAAATAATGAATTCGGCGCAGGGTTGGGACCGACCAACCTTCAGAACCTATTCGCGTCCCCGGTGGGGACGCCTAGGGCACCTAACCCTGCTCTACCGGTTCACCCTATGAACCCGTCGGTCGCTCCTGTTCCAGTTCATTCGACACGTTTTCAGCCACCTATCCAGCTGCATGGTAACCCGAATCCTGCTTCGGTCCCGAAATAGCCCCTACAGGAGAGGTTCCATACGCCACCAGGTCATTTCAACAATCCAATGGATAACATTTGGACATCAACAAATACTCTGGCATGGATTCCAGTCAACCCCAATGATCCTATTGGAATTGAAGCTCGGGGGGCTATCGAGATGTTACAAATAGCAGTAGTTCAGCAAATGAATTACAACAACCAGGACATGATACACTCAACTCCCTACAATAGCAGGAATTCCTTGCCAAGAAGTCACCATGGAAATTCACCGGTTACGGCTGGCTCTAGCAACGCAAACCGGCAGCAACCTATCCCACCCAGGCAGACCGTGTCCTATGCGCATGGAGTTATAAATACAAGACATAGAGTCGCAGAACCAGAAAATAGACATCCGGGTCATGTTCAACCCCCATTCTAGAATACAGTCTCAAACCCAGCCCTAACTGTGTCTCGCAGGATTGGCATTCGGTGTCTTGGTCCGGCAATCAGGAACGAGAGAATACCGACTGATTTTAAAGGACCTCGCAGAGTTGTAAACTATACGCCAGACATGGAGCCTGCAGATTGGATAGAAGGATATGAGACGGCCATGGAGATATTGGAAGTAAGCGACGCAGTATGCGCGTTGTACTTAAGCGTGATGTTAGAGGGATCTGCAAAGTCCTGGTTAAAGAACTTGTCCGCAAATTTAATTAATAGCTGGCAGGAGTTGAAGGACCAGTTCATCAAAAAATTTGAAGGAACATGTAAACGACCAACGACTATTACAGACCGGGAAAACTGTGTTCAGAAGGAAGGTTAGTCTTCCCAACACTGGTCTCGGCGCGTCGCGGAAATTATATATTCATCTGTCGGACTCACCGCTCAGCAAGTAGTCATAGCATTGGAAAGAAATTGTAGATTTGACCCGTTGAAGCATAAGCTGGGACGCATCAAGCGATACGTGAGTGATATGAGCGAGTTGGTGGATGCCATGACCAAGTATGCGGAGTATGACAAAACAAAGGACGCAGACTCGGATGATGAGAAGTCTCAAAGGGAAAGAAAAAATTGGACCAAGGGTAACCAGAGCCCGAATCAGAGTAACAGCAACCCTCAGAACCAGAGACCAAACAAGCGCAAAAACGGGAAAGGAACCTCAGACCTAGTGGAAAATACGAATACATGTTACAGAAACCAACGTCAGGGTAACAATTTCAGAGGAAATCAAAAATTTCGACCAAACAGCTTTGCACAGGCTCATCAGGCTCTGAAAGGACCATGTCCTCGACACAGCAAAAATGGAAAGTTAGCAAATCATTCTTGGGAAAATTGTTTCATCATGTAGGGTTTCAGACCTAGTGGATGTAACAACTACGTACCAGGGAACAATGGAGGTGGCAACCCAGGAAATATGGGAGGTGGACATCCGGGAGCTGGCAATTCTGGACGTGGAAATCAGAATCCGGGTCACCATGGCAGGGTAACCAGGGAACTAACTCGGGTGGCAGTCACCAAGGAGGAAATTCTGGTTTTCAAACAAATCCAAAGCAGTTAAGCTCGGGCCAATATCATGTATTCACTACCAGTTCATGCAGGAGAGAATGAAAGGTGCAGAAACGCGCAGTCAACACAGTAGCTCCTGTTGTTCCTAGGTGGCTCAATTGGTCAGAACAACCCATAACCTAGAGTCGGGCAGATCATCCTCCACGAGTTGATAATCCAGGAGGAGTGGATCTGGTTGTGGATCCACAAATTGGAGGATACAAGTTAGACAAAGTGTTGATAGATGGAGAAAGCAGTATAAACATACTTTACTATGATAAGTTCAAGAGGATGAACCTGCAAGAGAAACAACTTCATCCATCATCAACTGTGTTTCACGGGATTGTACCTGGTAAGTTTGCACAACCTTTCGAAAAAATATACCTTGAAGTTGCTTTTGGAGTATTTGAAAATTACAGGACAGAGATTTTAGCATTTGAAGTGGCCAAGTTCAAAAGTCCGTACCATGCTCTATTAGGACGGCCAGCTTATGCCAAGTTTATGGCCAGACCTTGCTACATTTACCTCAAGCTAAAGATGCCAGGTCCCCATGGAAACCTTACTGTCAACGGTGACAGAGACATAGCTTTGGAGTGTGAGGAAGGTGATGCAACATATGCAGAGACCGCTTGTGCGGAAGAGGAGTTGAAATTGTATAAACTACAAGTTGATCCAGAAGACATGACCTCGCTCAAAAAACCATCAGCTGAGTCCAAGTTAAAATTTAAGTCTTCTCAAGACACCAAGCTGGTGGACTTTACCCCCGGTGACTCATGTAAGAAGTTCATTGTGGGGGCTCACATGACAGAAAAATAGGAAAGCGCGCTCATCAAGTTCCTCCGTGAGAATTGGGACATCTTTGCATGGAAACCTTCCGACATGCCAGGTGTCCCAAGGGAACTTGTTGAGCACAGTTTGAGTGTGGATCCTAACCTAAAACCTATTCGTCAGTTCCTCCGTCGTTTCAATGACGAGCGAAGGAAAGCGATTGGAGAGGAGATAGCTAGGTTACTCGTAGCAGGGTTCATAGTAGAAGTATTACACCCAAAGTGGTTAGCCAATCCAGTTCTCGTCCTCAAGAAGAACGGAACCTGGAGAATGTGCATAGATTACATAGATTTGAACAAAGCATGTCCTAAAGACCCGTTCGCTTTACTTCGTATCGATCAGATTATAGACTCTACGGTTGGTTGCAAATTGCTATGTTTCCTTGACGCATACTCAGGTTATCATCAATTCAAAATGAAGGAAGAGGATCAAGAGAAGACCTCATGCATTACACCCTTTGGAGCATTCTGTTATACGTCAATGCCCTTCGGATTGAAAAATGCAGCGGAAACTTATTAAAGGTGTATCCAGAATTGTTTGGAAAGTCAGATTGGGCGAAACGTGCACGCTAATGTGGATGACATAGTAGTCAAATCCCAAAAAGGTGACACTTTGATCTCAGACCTGGAAGAAACGTTTGCCAGTTTACGCAGATATCAGATGAAGCTCAATCCAACAAAATGTGTCTTTGGAGTACCGGCTGTGAAATTACTGGGTTTCATTATTTTAGAGAGAGGAATTGAAGCAAACCCGAAAAAAATTCAGGCCATACATAACCTGAAAAAACCAGTTTGCCTGAAAGACGTTCAGAAGCTAACAGGTTGCGTTGCTGCCTTGAGCCGGTTTATAAGCAGACTGGGCGAAAAGGCTATACCTTTATACCGACTCTTGAAGAAAAATGACACCTTTGTGTGGAATCAAGAAGCTGATGAAGCATTGGAGGCCCTGAAAAAACAACTTTCCAACGCACCTATATTGGCTGCACCTGAGAAGAAAGAGCCCATGTTACTGTATATCGCGGCAAATAACAGGGCGGTCAGTGCGGTTGTGGTTGTGGAACATAAACTGGAAGGAAAAGAAGGCCTCGTCCAACGTTCGGTTTACTATGTAAGCGAGGTTCTGACAGAGTCTAAACAGCGTTACCCACATTAGCAGAAGCTGGTTTTGGGGGTGTTCATTGCTAGTCGGAAGCTGAAACACTATTTTCAGGAACATTCTATTACTGTGGTCAGTTCGACACCTTTGTGCGATATTATTCAGAATAGAGAAGCGACGGGGAGAGTTGCAAAGTGGGCCATTGAGATGGGACCATATCATATCAAATATGAGCCAAGGACTGCAATAAAGGCCCAAGCCCTGATCGAGTTCATAAATGACTGGAGACAACTACAGGTTCCACTAGATAAACCAGATACTAAATACTGGACTATGCATTTCGATGGGTCTCAACAACTGGAAGGTTCATGAGCTAGTGTGGTATTAACATCCCCAAGAGGTGATAAGTTTCGCTATGTCTTACAAATTTCAATTAAATGCACTAATAATGCAGCAGAGTATGAAGCTTTGCTTCATGGGCTTCGAATCACGAAAGAGATGAGCATAACTCGGATTCGATGTTTGGGTGATTCAGACATTGTTTCTCAACAAGTTACAGGAACGTGGGACTCTAAAGACCCAGTTATGGCAGCATATAGGCGAGCAGTTACCCAGCTGGCTGGACATTTCCAAGGATATCAAGTTGATCATATTGATCGACATCTCAATGAAGCAACTCATGCATTGGCTCGTCTAGGTTCTTAGAAAAAACAAGTTCCACCAAATGTTTTTCTGGATGAAATTCATAGCCCGTCAGTTAAAATTCCAATAGAGGAAGACCTGCCAAACCCAGATCCGGAGTCAGAATTGGTAGCCGCTCTGCATACAAACCCAAAGTGGACTAAACCATACCCGGCGTACCTTATGAGAGGCGAACTTCCGCAGAACGAGGTTATCGCTCGTCAGGTTATAAGAAGGTCCAAGTCATATACAATTATCAATAGTGAGTTACATAAGCGAAGTGCGGTTGGAATCTTCCAGAGATGTGTCGCTCCGAAAGAAGAGTGTCAAATTTTAAGAGAAATCCACTCAGGAGATTGCGGCCACCATGCAAGTTCCAGATCTTTGGTCAATAAGGCTTTCAAACATGGATTTTTCTGGTTAACCGCAAACGACGACGCATAACATATAGTATGAACGTGCGAAGGATGTCAAAGATATGCAAGGCATGATCACATGCTAGCTCGGGATTTACGCATGATTCCCATAACTTGGACTTTTGCAGTCTGGGGGTTTGACATGGTAGGACCTTTCAAAAGGTCGGCTGATAAAAAGACTCATCTATTGGTGGCAGTTGACAAGTTTACAAAGTGGGTAGAAGCAGAACCAATCAGTAAATGCGACGCGGTTACATCAGTCAAGTTCTTAAAAAAGCTGATTTTCAGATTTGGTTACCCACATAGCATTATAACAGATAATGGGACAAATTTGTCAGAATGAGCAACGCAGAAGTTCTGTGAACAGAAACATATATGGCTTAACCTTGCTTCGTTGGCACATCCACAGTCTAATGGACAAGCAGAGCGGGATAACCATGAATTACTTAAAGGTATCAAACCTAGGCTCCAGGTTCCATTAGAAAAAACTGCTGGTTGTTGGGTCGAAGAGTTACCTGTTGTCTTATGGAGCATAAGAACTAACCTAAACAGATCAACATGTTATACACCATTTTTTATGGTTTATGGGGCTGAGACAGTTTTGCCAAGTGATATTTGTCACGATTCACCACGAGTGGTTGCTTATGTGGAAACCCAGAATGAGATAGTTCGTCAAGACTCGCTCGATGCTTTAGAAGAAGCACGTGACCTCGCAGCATCCAGGCCAGCCATATATCACCAGGACTTGCATCGCTATCATAGCCGCAGGGTCAAAACTCGAAGTTTTCAGGAAGGGGACTTGGTTTTACGCTTGATCAAGAAAAAAAGACGGGATGCACAAGCTAAGTCCACCATGGGAAGGACCATTTGTAGTAAGTAAGAAACTACATAATGGGTCGTATTACCTCATTGATATATGTGATGTTGATAAATCACGAACATCTGAGGAAGAAACTGGAAGACCATGGAATATAGCCCAGTTGAGGACATATTATACATAGGTTCATTATAATCACTATGTTATATTGGCAATAAAAAGCAGGCTTATCAAAATCTGAGTTATTGAGAATTGTTCCAGAAAATTATCATAGTGCCAAAGAGTTACACTTTTTTATATATGATTACTTGGGGGCTGATGCTAGAGCACAGTCTATATCTCAAGAATCTGGCATGCGCCAAAATATATTGGTTATACTTGCCTATCAGTCAGTGGTTACACGCAAATTTATGACCTAGATGTTTAAACCTGGTTGATTCAATCATGTCATAACCCGGCAGAACCGGGTTACTATGACCCTGAACTCACCAGAGTTGTAAATACTAGAATATGTCATGCAAGAAACCGGCTGAGCTAGAAAGCAAAGAAAAACCAAGTCATGGAAAACTCCAAACACAAATCAAAGATGTTACAAAAATATGTAACCCGGAAATATCTTTGCATAACCTTGCAGGATAACCGAGTTATTATAGAACAAAGTGTAGCATAAGTGCACACTCGCACTTTCAAAAATAGAATTAGAAATCAAACAGTTTATCTAGCCTATTACAAACCCATCCGGGTTGAATTATTATCTTTTCCAGGAACCAAATGTTTATTCAGCAGCAGATTTTCCTTTTTGCTGGGTGGCATCTAACCCGACGCCAGAATTCGGGTCTTGCATCTCCGGGTATTGAGTCTTTGGATGATCTTCAGTATCCACTTGGTCATTTTCTGCTTCCCCAACATCATCAGCTGAGACGTACCTCCATTCCAGCTGAGCCAAAGCATCATTGGTGTTCTCCGGTTCATATAAAGGACGAGGGGGAGTAGAAACCGATGGAGTAATGGATTGAGGCGCATCAGATGAAGAGGCTACAGAAAGCCGGCTCTTCTGTGGGACTTGGCGGACAACAGATACAACCTGAGGCGAGAAAGGCATCTTGCGCTCACCCAGGGAAACATAACCCGGGCATAGGTCCTTCAGCTTAACCTTTTCTACAATGGTGCAAGCCTGGAACCGGCACTCCTTCTCGATCTTGGCGAAATCCTTCCTCTCGTACTTGGACCTGTCCGCCCGGTACTCTGGGAAGCCTTTCACAAGAAAATCCGGATTCAGCTCCGGGTGATATGTTTTGTCTAGTTATATAACCTTGATAGCTCTGTGACGTCAGGATGAGAGTTTGTGCTCAAGCATCTCATGGAGCCTCTTTGGGGGGGGGGTATCCCAGTTCCTGACAGCCTTAATGCATTCTCCACCTCCAACATAGAGCTGCCAAATCAAGGTGAAGAGAGATTTCAATTTCATGCAGGGAGCTGGAGGTTATTGCCATGCATTCTGCCTGCAAGTTACAAGAACATTTTGATCAGAAACAGGATAATTATCACAAGGCAGAGGAGATAATGAACCGGAAAAGCAATGCTTTAGTGAGATACATAAGGAGCAAACTTACCAAACACACTGAGGTGATTTCTCCTAGCAGGTCCTTAACCTTGGTGAAGCTGCTCCGGTTTCCTCCAACTATTTTTCAGCATTTTCAGCTCTTGCGATAAGAGCTTTCTCCTGGTTCTCAAAATTCTGTTTGAGAATTAGACCAAGTTTTGGCTGCTTCAGTAACTTGGTCCTCTAGCTCTTTCTGCCGGGTCCTGGCCTCCTCAGTCTTCTTAGCCTCTTGTGCTAGCAGGCTCTTCAAATTTAAAACTTCCTTTTGCGAGGAAGATTCAAGACTCTACACAATTATTGGTTGCATCAAAACAAGTTATCATCAGGTTCCCGTTATAACTTCAGGAAAATCCGGCTTATAAAAACATAACCCGAAAAATTACAAGCTTACAAGAACTTATAGCCCATTCCAATTTATGGTTAAGTCCTGAGTAGCCGCAGGCTGGCAAACCCGGCACTTGGGGGATACACTATTTCAGATTTAACAGTGGGTTATAAGTTATGGTTAATTCCCGAGTAGCCGCAGGCTGGCAAACCCGACACTTGGGGGCTACACTATTTTAGCTTAAATTTCTATAATTAAGTATGAAAGCAGAACAAGTCCCTGTTCACAAATTTGAAAACCGGTGCTTGGGGGCTACAATTGTTCAGTTCAAAACATTCAATGATGAATCTTCAAGTTCATATTACAAGATATAAACTAGAAGATTTAGGGCTATAGGTTATGTGTTTTCTTCCTCATGAATTCTATTATCCCATCTACATGGCGCCGGTTCTCAGACAATTCCCGAGCTAGTGTATCAAAATCCTGGCCTTCAATATTCAGGTGTGGGGGAGTTGTTTTCTCTTCTGTTTTTGCTTTCAACTCATCTGTGACTTTGGAAAGCACAGTGGAGGTTCCGATAGCTTGTGCAGCTTGGGAGCCGGTTATGACCACATCCGGGTCAGAAACAACTATATCTTCAGCAGGAGGATCATTAGCCGGTGTGTTATCAACTGGATTCACCTCTTCTTTGGTATCTTCAACCACAACATCAACATGACCCGGAGATCGGGCAGCCGGTTCATCCTCTTCTTCTCCAAAAACCCTCTCCTCGAGGTTCGCAGCAGGAGCAACAGATGAGATGGGGTTAACTTTCAGCACAGCTTGGGCTCTGCAGTGAAAAGAGAATCATAAGCCGGATTGAATGACTAAATATTAGTAGTGATGAACAAAAAGTAGAAAAGCTAGCTTACACAGAGTTAATGGAAAACTCACTAGCCCCGCTAAAATGGAATGAGTCGAAGTTTGGAGAATCTGAATGAAAAGGACGACTCAGCTCAAGCCTGATTTTTCCGGCCAAGGGATGTGAAGCAGCAGGTGAAACTCGAGCCTTGGAAACCCGGCGGAGGGGAGTTTTCTCAGGCAAACCTGCTTCTAGCTCACTTGACCCGGAGCTCCGGGTCCTTCTTCTCTTGCTACCTTCTTCATCGTCATGCGTTTTCTCTATATGTGAGGATGGTTTCAATGGATGTTTTGACAGTCTAGAGATAGGCACCCTTGCAACAGCTTGTCGGGTCCTCTTAGTGCCCGCGGGGGAATCCTTCTCAGCCACTACATTGGAACCAGTGGTGGGAGTGGGCTCCGGAGCAGTCTGATCCGGGGCACTTAGATCCGGCGCCTCTCCACTAGCTCTTCCCTAGCCTAACCCGGCGCCTCCCTGTTCTGCCGGTTCATCCTGCGAGTAACCAGCGTCAGCAAATTGATTGTGCAAGTGACCGAGGGAGTCAAATTCAGAAACCTCATCCTCTTCTTCACTTTGCTCATCCGATTCGTCGTCCTCAGGAGGAGAAGCTGGTTCTTCCGTGGTAACCCAGAAGAGGTCCGTGGGCTATAAACCGGACAAAACCAGGGTTAATATGTGCGCAGTCTTGAGGAATGAAAATTACTTATAAAAAATAAACTTACAAGAGGAGCCGGGTTAGAGGCGCAAAAGGGAGTAAGGCCAACGTCAAAGAACCTGCCTTGCTTTATTCCAACCAGGAGTTTTAATGCAGTCACCATATCAGATTTGGAAACCGGAGAATCAGAATACCACATGGAATATGATAAACCGGCGTATTCATGGAGCAGCCGGTTCCTGATGCTAAGGGGTTGGATACCCCAGTCCACCCAAGTCTTGGTCAGATCTAAACTAGTAAGCCCGTGAACTATCAAGGAAGTTACGCGCTTCAGGAGGGGTCGAATTTTGGCTCGATCAGAGGACTTGGCGTAAGAATTCATGGTGCTGGTATAGACTAGACGTTCGGGGCAATAACCCGGAAGATGCGGTTCACCTTCAGGAGATGTATTCTTTATGTAGAAGAAGTTTTTTTTGCCATAACTTGGGGTGGCTAGCGAGGGGAATACCCGGATAGGCGATATCTTTCCGCCTCTGAAACGAGACACCACCGCAGTGAATGAGTTCACCCCCGGCTACTTCCGAGTGTTTGTTGCAATAAAAGTACTCAAGAAAGAGATCTAAATTGGGCTCTACTTGGAGGTAATCTTCGCAGAGAACTACGAAATTACTAACATTAAGGATGGAATTTGGGGAAAGGTCCTGAAGGTGAAGGCCGTAATAGTTAAAAATCCGGCGTAAGAAATGAGATCCGGGAGGTCGAAACCCACGGAGAATGTGGGCCTCGAAGACTATTACCTCGCCTGGCCCAGGTTCAGGCCGGGTCTCGTTTCCTGGGGCTCTCGAGGATATGTTATCCGGAAGTAAACCAGCGTCCTCCATCTCGGTCAACCGGCCTTGAGTCATCTCTGACTTACACCAGTTGACCTGCATCATCGCCCGGCCAGACTTGGCCGCGGCAGAACCGGAAGCGCCACCGACCTTCTTTTTCTTTCCGGCTCCTCCGGGCTTGGATGATTGGCTCTTCTCTTTCACCATGTTCGCGGCGAAGCTCCGTTTGCGGCGGCGCGAGGAGGAAAGTGAAGCTCTCGAGCTCTCGTTCGAAGGAGGAAGAAGAAGTGGAGGCGCAGGGGGTGAATGAGCCCTAGGGGCCGTACCATGGACTATTTATAGGCGGGGGCCTAAACCCTAGGGCCAGGTGGCAATTTTGCACAAAGAACCCTCGGGATTAACCTTTTTACGTGAAAAACGCGGAGAGATTGGATCTGTGAATGAAGATTTTTTCCTGAAGAAAATACGCGGAGGAAATCTCGAGATAAATCAAAATCATTTCGGTTCCTAAGATCTTGGTGATAAGATGCAGAGTTATATTTTTAGAGAAATGGAAAGATATGACCATGACGATAATGATGATCCCCGAATAATCTGGATCAGATATTATGGAAGATTATTTCCTGAACTAACAAATTTACATTTAAGTTTTTTCTTGGAAAGCTTAACGTGAACAGCCTAAGTTTTGAACTTAAGTGTTCATGTTAACCTGGGGGCTAATGTTGGGGGAATAGGTAAGGGGGAGCCTTACCTACCGCCAACGTAAACCGGAAAATGTTCCGGTCTTTCCAAGTGTTACTATTCGATTTACAGTTGCAGGCTATGAAGTATCCAACTGGACTGAGAAGACCCGGATCACCCTAAGCGTGATCCGGATTACCGAGGAGCCGGCCTGAGTGCCAGGTTAGAAGACCCGGAGGCCCAAGACCTAAGGAGCGTCCTAAGGCCGGATGGAATGTTAGGGCCTTGGGGATAAACCAGATGAAGCTTCTAGGAGCCGGAGTGATCTAGGACTCCGATCACGGGAATAACCCAGATACTTCTGTAACCCGGAGGTCTCGTCCGCTATATAAGGCGAGACCCTGGGACGTAGAAGAACAAGCTCGAAGTCAATAGCAAGGTAACTTGAGACATCGAGAGCCAGAATCGCCCTTTGTAACCAATACCTTGTTTCCCGATAGTAAGAAGGTAGGAGTAGGTTTTACCCTCAATCGAGGGGCCGAACCTGGGTAAACTCGCGTCTCTCGTTTCCGCCTTAACCCTTTCGAAGTTTCGCTCAGTAGCAATGGCCTCGCAATCTAGTTCTCACATTAGGACACTTGCCGTGACAACACCACGATAGGTTATGTGGTTTTGGATGCTTTTCGGGGACTTTCCATATTAGGGGGAGTGCCGGAGGGGGGGATATTCCCCCCATGCTGCACCCTATTTTAGGGGGCTGCCAGGTGGGCCCCAGTGGCATTATAAGTTGGTACTCGTCGTCCCATTGTTTTTTTTGAATTTATTGGAGAGAAAAAGAGAAAAGAAGAAGGATAAAAAGAAAACAAAAAGAAGGGAGAGGGAGGTAGAGTTGGACTCCACCATTCAATCCGAGTTGGGCTAGGGGAGGGTGGTGCGGCCACCATCATGGTGCGCCCACTTCCTCCTAGCACAACTAGGACTCCTCCCTCTCCCCTTTGGCAAGTCTCTCCTCCCTCCCACCATATAAAGAACCCCAAGGCTCAAAGCAAAACAAACAATTGGCTCTCAAGCCCCCCCTCTCTCTATCTTTGCCTCTCTCTCTTCCTCTAGTAGAATCAGAGGGTCTAATTAGAGCCCCTCTAGTTGAATTGTAGCCTCTTCTAATTCGGTTTTTAGGTGTCCTCTCCCGATTAGAACTAGCTCTAATTCTAGTCTTCTCTCATGCGTTGAGAACTTCGAGATTCATAATAGCTCTAATCACAGATGATTAGAGCCAACAATTAGCAACACCGGAATGTTGTCTCTCTTCGTGGGTGCCGAGTCCTGGACCGCGGAGCGCTGACGGGTTGACACGAGCGTACGCATGCACACCATAGGAGGGATTGCACGTGTGATCCTTGACGAGGGAAGACTTAGCGACATCCTTGCAACTAGGCTTAGTTGTGAGGATCTATGATTGTTCGGATCTCTTCTACGATTACATCGAATCCGCTGCCCGGTGAGTCATGTTTCTAATCCTCGCATGTATGGGAATTCCTTGTTATCTGCATAGTGATCTTGGAGGACTATGTAAGGAATTTTTTAAAAAAATTCTGTGGCATAGACCAGCAGTTACGATATCACAGAATCAAGTCTGGTATAAATCAGAGTCGTTTTAGAGAAGTTACTATGAGAGAGAAATACTTTGCACGCTTTGCGGAGCAAGTGCAGAGGGGCATGAGATGTCCAGGAGATGTTATAATACATTTATAACATCATTAGATAGAGTCGGTGATTTTATCTATAGGGATCATATGGTTTCGGAAGAGTTTCGGAGGACTTTCCATAAAGGGGAAAGTGTTAGAGGGGCCAAATTTCCTCCTATGGGCAAATCCAAGTTTTTTGGGCTGCCAGGTGGGGCCCATGGTCTTACAATGTGCACCACCATCCCCTGGGATTTTTCCTGGTTTATTTGATTAACAAATGAGGTGGAAAAGTGGGAAAAGGAAACAAGAAAGAAGGGGGTGGGGAGTTGGACTCCATCTAGGAGTCCAATCTGACCCCCCTAGGGACTTGGTGCGGCCAAGGGAGGAAGAGGGAAACCGACCTCCCCCCTTTGGAAATCCTCCCCTTTGTCCCACTATATAACCTCATCCCTCCCTCACTGAGAGGGCATCCAATTGGCTTTCGGGCTTCTCTCTCTCAGAATTAGAGACTCTAATTAGATACCCTCTAATTAGAACCTCTCTAATTGGATTAGAGCCTCTGATTAGAAAACTTATAATTGTATTAGAACTTCTAATTAGAGACCATCTAATTGGTTTAGGGTTTCTTCTAATTGGGAGATGATGATCATCTCCCGATTAGACCTAGCTCTAGTGTCTCTCCCTCTCCATCTCCCATGTGTTGGGATCTCTCCACCTCACTCTGAACTTGCGGTGCCTAGTCCTGGACGGCTAAGCGCTGCAGGATTTTCACAGACGTATGTGTGCGAGCTCTCAGATGGGTAACACATGATACCCTTGCTCTGCTGGATCCAGTAGGTGGGATACAGGGAATCGACAACATTTCCACCGCTAGGTTTAATCGTGGCACTCTACACCAGACATCACCGACATCGTCATCGACACTACTTCTGTTATGACTGGGGTAACGTATACCCGGAGGAAGCCTACTGGGCAGGTTTAGTTAGGGGCTTAGCCCACAAGTTATCTTATTTTTGTTATATAAACAGTTGTAAAGAATCCTTTCAGAATTAAGCAATAAGACTATTTCTATTGCACGGCTCCCAGAGGAGCCGGAACCCTAAACCCTAGATGTCTCCTGCCCCTTGCGCCTCCTCCTCCCTCTCGCACGACGACGCCCAGTCGCCAGCGACTGCGAGACCGTCCGCACCCAACACCCTCCTTCCCCTACAACCTACGTCCTAGACCCGGTAGAACCCTAGCACCTACCACCTTAGTATCAGATTGCGCTGGTTCGATCATGTCTTCGCCACAGCCAGCCCTCTCTGTTCCGCTACCAACCACCACCACTGCGCCGCTGCCCTCCCCATCCGCGCTGCTGGCCTCCACCTCCGGCTCTTCCACCATGCCGGCTACCTCCACCGCGCCAACCGTCGTCGTCTACACCCGAGAGGAGGTCACCGACGTCCTCAACAACCTCGTCACAACGGTCCAAGGGATCCGGTTGTTCTTGACCAACCCCTATGGGCTGCCGCAACCCCCACCCCCCCGACCGCCACCACCGGTCCGCCGGCCATACCGGGGCACTCGCCGCTCTCGGCGGCCTCCGCGGCGCTTGCTGGGCCGCTACAGCCTCAGCTGCAGCCGCCACCTACCTCCCCGTAGTGGCCACACTCGCTGGCGCCTACTCTCGCGGCGCCCCCCGCGCCCATTTCCACCATGCAGCAGTAGTGGCTGCTGCAGGGCCCTCCACCGCTCAGCACCGGGCTGGCTCCAACCACACCGGGAGGCGTGCCAATACAGCAGGTCCGCTTCCCATTGTCGTTGTCACCGCTCCCGGCCTGGCTGTCCAAGTCGTTGCTGCAGTCGGTCTACACTACGCCCGGGGAGCAGCTGGCTCCCGCCCTACAGTACGGCGACCCATCCGGCTCCGCGGGTCCGTAGGTGGGCCGGGCGCCCCCCTCCTCGCTGCTCCGCAACACCGACCCGCCTGGCCACGACGGTCATACCCCGACACCGCCACGATTCGCCAAGATCGACTTCGCCACCTACGACGGTACGGAGGACCCCCTAAACTATCTCAACCAGTGCGAGTAGTTCTTCCGGGGGCAATGCACACTCGTGTCACACCGTACATGGCACGCCTCTTATCACCTCCGGGGTGACGCACAGACGTGGTATTACGCCCTAGAGTAGGACGAGGGCGGCGTGCCCCAGTGAGAGCGTTTTCGCGAGCTATGCCTCATTCGCTCCAGACTGTCGATCCATGGGAGCCGACTGGCGGAGCTCGGCCGCCTCCCCTTCACCTTCATGGTACAGGACTTCGTCGGCCGTTTCCAGGCCCTGGCATGCCACACACCCGGTGTGATGGCGCAGCAGCGAGCCGAGCTCTTCGTCGGCGGTCTTCTAGATCACATCCGCGTGGACGTGGAGCTGCAGGGACCCCAGGACCTCCAGACGGCCATGTACTACGCTCGCGCCTTAGAGCGTAACGCAGGCGCCACCGTCCCGAGGTGGTCGCCGGCCCGAGGTGCCCGCCAGGACACCACCGACCGCCCCTGTACCAGGTCGGGTGCCCCCAGCCACCCCAACGCCCACTGCTCTGACCGCGATGCGGACTTTCCGTCGGCTCTCTCCGGCAGAGCGGCTCAAGCGACGTCGCTAGAGGCTTTGCTATAACTGCGATGAGCCCTACGTGTCGGGCCACGTCTGCCGGCGCCTCTTCAACTTGGAGATGGCCGACTACGTCGAGGAGGACACATCTGCCGATGGGCTTGGTGTGTTGTCGCCACCAGTTGCTGCGGAGGCCGCCCCCGCGTCCGCTCAGGCGACAACGCTCGTGGTCTCACTCCATGCACTTTCCGGCATCCGCGACAAGCGGACTATGCTTTTGCCGGTGATGATTAACGACGAGCGAATGGTCGCCCTCCTAGACACGGGCTCCACACATAACTTCATGCCCGAGGCTACCATGCGTTGCTTAGCGCTTCAGCCGACGGGCGGGGAGCAACTTCGGGTCACGATGGCTAACAGCGACCGCCTCCGGTGCCATGGGCTAGCACGGAAAGTGCCAATCACCATCGGCGACGAGCACTTCACCATCACGTGTGCCGGCATCGACTTTGGCTGCTTCGACTTCATCCTCGGCATCGACTTCCTGCGGACTCTCGGTCCCATCCTCTGGGACTTCGATGCCCTGACGATGACCTTCTGGCGTCTCGGTCGCCGCGTCCGGTGGGAGGGCGTTGGGGGCGCCTCCCCAGCGACGCTGCAGCTTCAGTTGGCCGCGACCGCCACCGAGGCCGAGCACCTACTGATTGATCACCTCCTGTAGAAGCATGGTGATCTCTTCGACGAGCCTCAGGGCCTTCCGCCCGCCTGGGTGTATGATCACCGCATTCATCTCTTGCCGGGAACGGTTGCAGTGCGGCCCTGTCGCTATCCCCATCTACAAAAGGACGAGTTGGAGCGACAGTGCGCGCTCATGCTCGCCTTGGGAATCATCCGGATCTCCACGTCGCCATTTTCAGCGCCGGTCCTCCTCGTCCGCAAGTCGGACGACATGTGGCGCTTCTGCATCGACTACTGTGCTCTTAATGCCATGACGCTCAAGGACAAGTTCCCTATTCCGGTGGTCGACGAGCTCCTGGATGAGCTACATGGTGCGCGCTTCTTCACCAAGCTCGACCTCCGGTCAGGCTACCACCAAGTGCGTATGCACCCGGATGATGTCGCCAAGACGGTGTTTCAGACTCATCACGGCCACTTCGAGTTCTTGGTGATGCCTTTTGGCCTCTTCAACGCCACGACAACATTCTAGGCCTTGATGAACGACGTCCTCTAACCCTACTTGCGACGGTTTGTGCTCGTTTTCTTTGATGACATTCTTATCTACATCGCTTCATGGGCGGAGCACCTTCAGCATGTTGCCATCGTCTTCAACGAGCTTCGAGCGCACCATCTTCATCTTAAGCGCTCGAAGTGCTCGTTCGGGATGCCGTCAGTCGTATACCTCGGCCACGTCCTGTCAGCTGAGGGGGTTGCTATGGATGCCGAAAAGGTGGCGGTCGTCGCGGCCTGGCAGACGCTGCACTCTCAGCGGGCTCTTCGCGGCTTCCTGGGCCTCGCGGGGTACTACCGGAAATTTATCCGGGAGTCGCATCCTTGCTCACACTCCTGCTGCATCGCGACTCCTTTCCTTGGGATGCGGAGGCGACAACGACATTCGAGGCTCTGAAGGGGGCCCTCAAGACGGGTCCCGTTCTTCAGATGCCTAACTTCAACTGCCCGTTCATCATGAACTGCGACGCCTCCGGTGTGGGGTTCGGCGCCGTCCTTCATCAGGCCGACGGCCTTCTCGTGTTCTTCAGCAGGCCCTTCGCCGCGCGCCATCTTAATCTCGCGGCATATGAGCAGGAGCTCGTTGGATTGGTGCAGACGGTGTGCCATTGGCGGCCCTATCTTTGGGGCCGGTCTTTCCGGATTCACACAGATCACTACAGCCTCAAGTTCTTATTAGACCAGAGGTTGTCTACCGTGCCGCAGCATCACTGGATTAGCAAGCTCTTTGGCTTTGATTTCACCGTCGAGTATCGTCCGGTCCGCCTTAACACCGTGGCCGACTCCCTGTCTCGCCGCGACGCCGACCACGACGCAGCCATCAGGGACTCCGAGGGGGCGGCGCTCTGCTTCCGCTTGGGGCCCTCTTTTGACCTCTTCGCCGACATCCGTCGGGCCACCACGGCAGCACCGGATGCTCAACTCCTTCAGCAACAACTTGAAGCTGACGACCTGGAGGAGCCGTGGAGTCTAGCAGATGGCTTGTTCCTACATGGGCATTGTATCTTCGTGCCGGACCACGACAATCTCCGTTATCAGGTTCTGCGGATGGCACACTCGGCGGGGCACAAGGGTGTGCAGAAAACCCTCCATCATCTCCGCGCCGACTTCTACATCCCCGGTGATCAGGCCCTGGTCCGGAACTGGGTGTGGTCTTGTGTGACGTGCCAACACAACAAGACAGAGACGCTGCGGCCGGCTGGCCTGCTACAACCCTTGGTGGTGCCCTCTCAGGTCTGGTCTGATATCTCCATGGACTTTATCGAGGGCTTGCCCAAGGTGGGCGGCAAGTCCGTCATCCTCACGGTGGTCGACCGCTTCTCCAAGTATGCTCACTTCATCGCGCTCGGACATCCTTACACCGCCGCGTCTGTTGATCATGCCTTCTTTGACGGCATCGTCCGCCTCCACGGGTTTCCCTCGTCGATCGTCAGCGATGGGGACCCGGTGTTCACGGGGCATGTCTGGCGCGATCTCTTCCGGATGGCGGGCGTGAAGCTCCGCTTGAGCACGGCCTTCCACCCCCAGAAAGATGGCCAATCTGAGGTGGTCAACAAGGTGATTGCCTTGTATTTGCGTTGTGTCACAGGTGATCGTCCTCGTGCTTGGGTGGATTGTCTCGCGTGGACGGAGTACTGCTACAACACCTCCTATCATTCCGCCCTGCGCGCCATGCCATTTGAGGTGGTATACGGCCGTCCGCCCCCGCCCATACTATCGATTGATCCGGCGACAACTCGTACGGAGGAGGCGGGAGATCTTCTTCGCAGTCGCGATGATATGCTTGCGGAGGTATGACAACGCCTGATTTAGGCCCAGCAGCTGGCCAAGCACTACTACGACAGCCACCATCATGAGGCGGAGTTTTCGATGGGCGGTTAGGGATGGCAATATTATCCACGGATCCGGATATCCATGGATATCCAACCTGCTGGGTAAGGGTTTGGAGGGCATCTTGTACCCATGGATTTTCGCGGGCGGATATCCACGAACTTACGGGTTGGGCGCGGATGCAAAACTAGCTCCATAGATACCCGCTGGATATCCATCTAAAAAATATGGCCCACATGTAGGTGACACATGTAATTTAATATGGCGCAAATTCTAAGTATAATTAATTAAAAAAAACCAACATACAAGTCCCATTAGCCTAATTTTATTCCTACTAAAGACTAACCCCTTATTATGGACGGTGTTATGTGTTATGTGACGTTTTAGTTTGATCGTTGATGTTTCCATGTCCACATTGTTATAGATGGTTTGTTGATTCTTCATGGATGTGGATATCCACGGATAGATGGATATATGGGTAGAACCTGTGACCCATGGATACTTTAATGGGTGGTCAAAGGAAAACCTCATGGATTTGGGCATGGATTTGGATCAGACCAACCCGCCCAAACCCGCCCCATTGCCATCCCTAGGCGGTTGGGTGTGGTTGCGCCTTCTTCACTGCTCTACGTAGTCCCTGGACCCGCGCGCGAAGCGCAAGTTGGGCCCTCGCTACGCTGGGCCATTTGTCGTCTTGGAGCGCATCGGGAAGGTGGCCTACCGCCTTCAGCTTCCAGCCGGTGCTCGCATCCACGACGTCTTCCATGTGGGGCTGCTGAAGCCCTTCCGTGGAGAGCCACCGACGGCCACACCCGCACTTCCTCCGACCTCTGACAGACGTCTCCTTCCAGGGCCAGCAAAGGCGTTGCAGGCCCAGTTACATCGCGGGGTGTGGTACTTGTTGATTCAGTGCGATGGCCTTCCGGAGGAGGAGACCCCATGGGAGCAGCGTGACGAGTTCCGCCAACACTACCCCGGCTTCCAGCTCGAGGTCGAGTTGTTTGCGCAGGCAGGGAGAGATGTTATGACCGGGTTAACGTATACGCGGAGGAGGCCCACATGGTAGGTTTAGTTAGGGGCTTAGCCCACAAGTTATCTTATTTTTGTTATATAAAAAGTTGTAAATACTCCTTTCAAAATTAAGCAATAAGACTATTTCTATTGCCCAACTCCCAGAGGAGCCGGAACCCTAAACCCTAGCTGCCTCCTGCCCCTTGCGCCGCCTCCTCCCTCTCGCACGACAACACCCAGCCGCCGGAGACCGCGACACCGTCCGTGCCCAACACCCTCCTTCCCCTACAACCTACGTCCTAGACCCGGTAGAACCCTAGCACCTACCAACTTCCGTGCTTCGTGTCGGCAGCGAATCAGATCTATCCACGCCTTTATCTGCATAGTCGACCCCATGTGTTACATAGGACGGAAAATTCTAAATTCTTCTATGTAACCCAATAATAACCTCGACACATGCCCAGGACATTCCTCTTCTAGAAGAGCCAGCTTGAAAGAACATTTTGTGTTCTCCTTATTTTTGTTTTGAGTGTTAGATGACAACACTGCTGATAACCTAAATGTGTTCCAAGTGCTACAGGTGGTTAGGTTTTACCAACATGAAAGCATAGATAACAATCCGCAAAAGAAGAGAAAATTATCTATATGTGTGGAATTTCTAGGCCGGAGACTCCGGTCTCCCTGGACCGGATTGTTTCCCCGGAAACTCCAGGCCTTTCTTTACTCAGCAATGTTGCTCCTTTGTGAATCTCGCAGAGGCCCTGTCCAGAGTCTCCCTGGAGTATGCTTGGAGGCGTTTTCGGTGAAACTAACAGATGCCTGGTCTGGAGTGTCCCTGGAGTCTCCCCGGAGACTCCGACCTTCTGATTTTATTCGAAGAAGAAACTGACAGAAGCCCAGTCTGGAGGCACCTCGAAGTCTCCCAGGAGACTTGCAAGTTTCTGGCCCAGGCCGGAGACTCCGGGGTTAGTGACCCTGCAACGTCTTGATTTGGAGAGGGGTATAAATATCCCCTCTCCTTCTTCCCCAAAGGGTTAGCTGGTCCAGCATTGAAGTCCACATTTATTGAGCTCGGGAAATTTTAGAATTCTCCCAATCCCTCCACCCAAACTCGTTAATCTTCAAGTTAAAAAAACTCGTTGATCTTCGGAGGATTGAAGGAGAAGACCCCGATCTACAACTTCACCGAGCCGTTCTTCATTTCCCCCTCATTCACTTGAGGGATTCTAGCCTAGGGTTTCCTTGTGGAAAACCTAGACCCCATTGTTGCTCACTTTTTGATTGTAGCAAGATTGTTGGTGTTCTTGGGAGCCCCCAATTCGGTTATGAGTGTGTTCCTCAAGCTCATTGTAAAGGCACTGATATCCGTCTCCAAGGGAATCAATAGTGGAAGGTGAACTAGACCTTTGTGGCGAAGTTCATCGGAGAATAGGGTGAGGCCTTTGTGGCGTTGAGTAGACCTTCGTGGTGAAACTCACACCCCTCCAACGAGACGTACTCCCCTCAAAAGGAGGAACTCGGGAATACATCCTTTTCTCCACGTGCTTCCGTTATCGCTTACCTCGTTCCCTTATATTTACTTTGTGTTTGTATCTTGCTTAGTGTCGCTCTTGTCATATAGGCAAATTCACCGTAGTTGCGTATCTAGAGAATTTACCTTTGTGTCAAGCCTAAATCCAAAAAGAATTTAAATTTTGAATTAACACCTATTCACCCCCCTCTAGGTGGCCATACTATCCATTCACAGCTGCCACCAGAACCGCATACTGTTGGGCTCGTGACGAGTTGACGGTGATCAGCTGCCTAATACTCGCTCACATGGAGTCGGAACTACATCAGAAATTCGAGACAAGTGAGTCGCATGATGCGATCGTGACTGTCAAATTGTCAAATGCATGTTTGAGGTACAATACAGGACTGAGAGAATCAATGTCCACGGGGCTATCCTTGGGTGCAGGGATGGAGGAGGACGATCCACTTACCTTTTTTTCCCAAGAGGTGTCACCCTTGCTAGAATTTGTATAGGATTTTAATGTAGGAAATCAATCTATAGGAATTTTGGAGAATTCAATCCTTTGAATTAAATGGACTCTATAGGAAAAAATCGCATGGATGGAAATTCTATACAAATGAATTAAACGGACTCTATAGGAAAAATATCGTATGGATGGAAATTCTATACATTTCCTCTAAGGCTGTGTTTGGATGATGGTATTCAGCCTTGGAATTAGCTATTTGGAATTCGGGTTGCTGATTTCTCGTGTTTGGGTGTTTTAGAATTCAGGCCTGGAAATGATACCTAATTCCAAGCCCACCACGCCGCCTGTGTCCACCCACGCGAGGGAATACGGAGGTCGGGACCTCCGTATCGCTTGGAATCGTCTGCTCATAAGTCTTTGTCCTGAAGCCCTCTTTCGCTCGCTCGCCCGCGCGAGAAGCTCCACTGCGGCGCGCCCTGGCTGCGGCAGCCAGTAAGTGCCCTCCATCTCCTCCCGTCGGCGTGCTCGATCCATGGCTATCCTCCTCCACACCCTCCATCTCCTTCCGTCCCCACCACTCTCCCCTTTCCTCAGCCTCCCTAGTCCTCGAGTTCTTGGAGGGGATCCGTCGGCACCGTCCTCGAGCTCTTGGAGGGGATCCGCCGGCATGGAGGGGTCCGCCGCTTCCATCCTCGAGCTCATGGAGGGGTCCGTTGCCGCCGTCCTCAAGCTCATGGAGGGGATCTGCCCCTGCGAGCTGCCGTCCTCGATCTTATGGAGGGGTTCCACCGCTGCCGTCCTCGAGCTCATGGAAGGGTTCCGCCGCCGCTATCACTCACGACCAGCGTGTACGGCCTGGGAATAGAGTGGCATGGGGATTACGCGAATGAGCTGCAAGGTGAGGTGCGGGGAGGAAGAAATAGGCATTTCAAGACCATGTACATCCAAACAGAAAATTGGAATTGGCAGCACCATGGATTCCAATTAGTAAATATTTCGTACATCCAAATAACATAATTGGTATTAGAGCCCATTTCAATTCGGTTGCTGATTTGGTATTGAGCCCAATTCAATTCGGAGGCTCTCAATTCATACATTCAAATACAGCCTAAGAATCCTTCGAAATTCTATACAATGCAAACTGTAGTAACACAGTAGCAACCAATAGATTTATGTTCGATTTTTTTTGATAAAGAGTTTTTATTACTTAAATCATTAAGAATTACACCCGGCCTCTGCACCGAAAAATGCACACAGCCGAAATCCAAAAATAAAAGAAGAAAAACAAATAGACGACAAGTCTAAACAAATCATAAGGACGTAGACTGTCGGCTCTATGTAGCTGCTATCCGTAGATCAAGCGACCATCCATCTGGGATAAAAATATCCATCGCCACCTACTCCAGTCGTGCACAAACCTCCATAAAAAGGCCTCGAAACTCCCCTCCCCATATGTAATGTGGACCACGAACGGAGTATACCAGTGCATCGGAATAGAACCTGCATACGAGAAAAAAATTATCATTGAAAATCTTGTCATTCCTACATAGCCGGAGCGACCATATAACGTCTAGCGCTCCTACCCTAATAATAGTTTTGAATCTTTTGTCTATCCCATGTAACCAATTGCCGAAAATATTCGCAACGGATATGGGATGATAAAGATTCAAAGCCATTTGGATAGCGAACCATATAGAACGCGCAAATGAGCAATCGAAGAATAAGTGCTTAATCGTCCCATCATGGAAACAAGAAACACACTTTGAACTTCCATGCCATTTGCGTTTGACAAGATTATATTTTGTGAGTATGACTCCTTTACGAAGGTACCATGAATTTTTTTTAATCTTCAACAGTACGTTCATAAGCCATATGTTTTTAAAAATATCGACTAGAATATTTGACTGGATCATAGCTTTATACATGGAATCAACCGAAAACATTCCATTCTTAGTAAGATTCCACCAAAACTCATCGTTCCCTGGTGTTAAATTGACCGTAGCCAACCTGTGAACCAGCGCATTCCAGGACAAAAGCCTTGGACCGATGAGATCTCGTCTGAACGTCACATTAGGAGGTGATGTCTGCATGACAGTAGCCAGCGTATCATCCTTATGACGTACAATGTTGTACAATGCCGGATATTTTTCCTCAGAGTGTGGTATTACCCAACCATTTGTCCTCCCAGAACTTTATCTCTGATCCATCCTTAACATTAAATACCCCATAGAGAAAAAGTGTTTTTTAGTCGCCATTAGGCCAGTCCAAAAGTCTGAATCACCTGGTTTTCACATAACCTGTGAGACTGCTTTCGAACCAATGTATTTTCTTTTAAGGAGAGTTTGCCAAACGCCATCTTCGGTAAGTAGTTTGAAAAGCCATTTACCAAGCAGGGCTGAGTTTTTGACCTGTAGGTCATGAATACCTAGCCCTCCCTGGTCTTTTGGTCTACAAACTACATCTCACCTAGCTAGCCGATATTTCTTTTTATTACTGCCCCCTTACCAATAAAATCTTGATTGGAAATAATCTAACTTTTTCAGAACTCCTCTAGGTAACTGGAAGAAATATATCATATATAGTACCATGTTCGATAATACTGAATTAATGAATACCAATCTTCCACCAAGGGACAACAATTTATCTTTGCAACTAGCTAACCTTTTCTGCAGACGCTCTTCGACTTGGCCCCATTCTGCATTAGTCAATCTCCTATAATGTATTGGTATACCCAAATACTTTATAGGAAATTGGCGTTGCTCGCATCCGAACAACTCGGCATACTGAGCTACAACATCTTGAGTCTCGCCAAAGCAGAATAGTTCACTTTTATGAACATAGAATTTTAATCCGGATAGTTGTTCGAATACCGAAAGTATTAATTTCAGATTCGCAATTTTTTCATATCACGTTCCATAAAGAGAATCGTATCATATGCATATTGAAGAATGGATAGTCCTCCATCAACAAGATGTGGAATTACCCCTTCAATATAGCCATTTTCTTTGCCTCTTTCGATCATGATCGCTAAGATATCAGCCATAATATTAAACAATATGGGCGAAAGCGGATCACCTTGTCTTAAGACTTTTTTAGTCTGAAAGTAGCGGCCAACATCGTCATTAACTTTAATAGCCACACTACCTCTAGACACATAACTGCGAACCAGAGCGCACCATTCTTCTGAGAAACCTTTCATTCTCAGATTCTGTTGTAGAAACTCCCAGTTCACTTTATCATAGGCCTTTTCAAAGTCTATTTTTAAAATCACACAATTTAGTTTTTCGTATGCATCTCATGTACAGTTTCGTGTAAAACCACAACACCGTCGAGGATATTTCTACCTTGCATAAAAGTTGTCTGTGTAGGTTTTACAACATGATCTGCCACCAAATTCAACCTAATGGTTGCAACTTTAGTAAAGATTTTTAAGCTAACATTTAGGAGCCATATTGGTCTATACTGTTGTATCTTTTCTGCATCCAAAACCTTAAGCAACAAAACGGTTTCCCCAAAATTAAGGCGATACAGTTCTAGGTGTCCATTATGTACGCAACCAAACATCTCTATGAGATCATATTTAATGGTCTCCTAGAAATGTTGGTAAAACTCCGCTGGACCAGGAGCCTTATTCTTCTCTATTTGAAACTCGCCTTCTTTATCTCCTCTTTAGTAAAGGGAGCATTCAGAAAAGCGTTTTTCCTCATGGGAGACTTGGAGAATATCATCTGTACGCGACTCATCCATAGTAATATTACTTACTTCAGGAGGCCCAAACAGACCTTTATAATACTTTGTAATATATGCCTTTAGTTGTTCCTGTCCCTCGATCAGACCCTCATCCTGGTGCAGAGAATGAATCCATTTTTTCCTGTGTCTCCCATTGGCGACATTGTGGAAATACCGGGTATTCGAATATCCCTTAAGAATGAATTGGTCCTTAAATATTTGGTACCATTTGAGCTCCTCTTCTCGCAACATTTGTGCTACATTTGCATTGTATTGACTTTTCAGTTCAATCTCTTGCATATTTAACAACCTTGTTTCAGCGATCCGATCCAACTCATCTATAATGGTACACATGCGCTCTTTCTCTTTTCTCAGCATACCAGTAGTGTGTCTAGCTCATCCCTGAAGATATTTACGCAAATTGCACATTTTATTATTCCATCTTCGGATTGGGTTATCTCCTATCACTGGTTTACACCAAATTTTCTTCACCAGCTCATCAAACCCATCACGCAGCAACCAGCCAAGTTCAAACTTGAACTGTGGTTGTGTATGTGTTTTTGTTGTGCCGGTTGACAACATGAGGGGGGCATGATCCGATAAAGCCTCGATACGTTCCAGAGCGCGCACTGTTACCAACGGGTATTTTTCCTCCCAGTCGGTACTCATCAGCACACGGTCTAACTTTTCGTATGTAGGTTCTGGCAGACTGTTAGCCCAAGTGAACTGTCTTCCGGTCATATGAACCTCTCTCAAATCAAAGATATCAATGACATCACTGAACAAGAAAGGCCAATGACCATTAAACCTTCCCTACTCTTCTCACGAGGAAATCTTAGCATATTGTAATCACCACCAATTAAAATCGGATGTGGATTATCATTAGCCAAGTTTACCAACTCACGAAGAAAAGCCTACTTAAACTCTTCCTAGGCAGCACCGTACACGGCAACCAGACTCCAAACGAAATTATCAGCTCGGTTACATAGGTGTAATTTTATATGAAAATCACCATCCGTCCTTGCTAATATATCAAAAGAGTCTGATTTAACGCCTAGTGAGATGCCACCTGACCTACCACGAGGAGGGATAGAATGCCAAGTGAAGTCCACTCCACCAGAGCGGCGGTTCCGAACGCTCACTTGGAAGTCTCTCCTACCTGTTTCAGAAATAGCCAAAAACTTCAACATATGATCCTGAACGTATTGAGCAATATTCAAATGTTTAGCCAAGTCGCCAAGACCTCTGCTATTAGTGAATAAGCCACTCATCGGGAAACAATAGGGGTTTTAGGTAATTTCACGGATTTCCACGGTGAGTTCTTCCTCTTGTCTTTGGCAGTTTGGATTTCCGGCCTCATGCATAGAGATCAATTAAAGAACCTAGCCCGTCCTCATCCATTCCTACCTCAGTCACTTCACCCACGAGATGAGATAAAAGTTATCCATCCGAAGTGGCATTCACTGAATCATCATCAATGGATGTTGTAACAAGCCTAGCAGATGCACACAGTTTAATCGTTAACCTATCATATTCCACGTGCTTCAATGCATTAGCCGACAACGTGACCTCTTTCTCAATTCTTCCTAAGCAAATATCAACTACACCTAGACTAGATGATAATTTGGAATTTGAAAAAGACAGAAATGACTTTTGTTTCGCATACGTACCCAGAGTTGGACGCGCGAACATCTCCACCTTCCGACGCATGGCCTTGGACAACGCGTCCTAGTCAGTCGATGGCGCACCATCCGCAGTAGTGAGATGACGTGCGCTACACCTAGGCTCCCCCTTAGGCTACACACGTCTCCCACGTCCGACAGCAGGCACCGTGGCAGAGGACAGTGGTGACGAAGAGTCCCTGTGAGCCACAGTGCCCACCTACACCTCGACCGCCATCGAAGGCTCGATGCTGCGACCTAGCAGCCACATCCCCCGCAAGGCCCACCTCCATCGCGGTCTGTTGCAAGGCCGTCGCCTGGGCGGTGGATTGGGTAGCCACCGCCTCTGTGGCCTGCTTGGGAGGCCCAGCCGCGTAGTCCTCCATAATCGGGCCGCTTGCAGGCTGAGTGGGCGCCAGCGCCCCCTCCGATGCCACCTCCAAGCCCGCGCGGGCGTCCAATAACACCTCGTCGCTCAACCTACGCGGAAGCAGACCAGAAGGCACCTCCGGCTGCGCGCGTGCGTCCACAAGTAGTGCGCCACTCGCGCCTAGACGCTGCTACCGCACGCCTCGGTCTTCGCAAGGTCGCCTCTGCATTCATGCTTTGTCGACGTGGCACTACCCTCCGGGAACAGAATACCTCCCGAAGAACACATCATCCGCACTATCTCTTTCCCCCTCAGTGTCTGCGGACTAGGATTAATAGGCGTTGCCGCATATCCTCTCAATATCTCCAACGCCTCAGCTCCTACGTGCCCAGAGGTACTAGACGATGGTGCATCAACCACAATGTTCTCTACTCCAGTGCCGCCCTGCTCAGGAACATCGGTGACATGCTGACTACCATCCTCGTCCACAGGTCCCCTCTCGCTCGAGTCCCCCTGCACCTTATGATCCCACACAAATGGAATGAAATCTGTCTCAGGCACAAAGTCCGCAGGCTCTGGTCTGAACTTGAAGGCGAACCCCTGCAAACGCAAGACACCGTATGTGGTGATAAACGGTCCCACCTCGTCCATCCCTGTGAACACCTCATCGTCAGCTAGGGCAACCCGAATCCGAATGATACCCCTACGACGTAGGGCCAATAGATCCACGTCCAAAGTAGATCCAATCAAGGATCCAACTGCCCAAAGCCCCAAGAAGTGTCTCAACGGATGCGTAACTCCCTCAACATGGACCCAGATTTGATGCAATTCCAGCTTTGGCAAAAATTTCCTCTGGCTTCCATTTGCTGAACATCATCCTGGTCGACTGTGATGGGACGTCAAAATCCATGCCATCGAATTTCTACAACTCAACATCAGAGGGGAATGCCAAAGTGAAAGAGTTATCCCCGCTCGGCAAAGCCTCCCATTTCCAGCGCGAAGCCGTACTCATACGAGACACTGTTGCCTCCACCTGTTTAGCAGTAGCCGCTGTCCCCTGAACCAACCAGAGCAATAGGACCCGTAGAAGGAGCCATCTTAGCCTTGAGCACAGAATCCGGGAACAGAGAGAACATAGTTTCCTTGGTGCTAATTCCTGCAATAGTCACAGATGGTTTGGGGAGGTTGAGAGTTGGACACTTCTTCAACGAATGCCTGTCATTGTCACATATGTAGCAGTAGTGACTAACTGGACAATCTTTAGTCGCATGTGTGTCCACTTTGCATTTCCAACACCTGGTCTTAACCTGTTTGGGAGGTAGAGACTGCGCTGCGACAACATCAGCACCCCCAGGAGCAATCGTAGCGGTCACGATCTGCTCAATCGGTAGTGTCGGCAATACCGCAGACGCAACTACCCCCCCGACTCGTCCCCTGAGGAGCAACAACTACAACGCCATCCACCACTGCCTTCTTCTTTTTCTTTTTCCGCTTCGGAGCCACCGCAATCCCTCCTTGCGCCACCGCCCAAACGCAAACTCGGGAGCCCCAAGAGGAGCTGCCATCGGAATTGCAGCCACATGCGCCGGCACACCATGCACAATCCGCGCTGACGCGAAAGTCGGAGGTCCTGCGGAGGCGCCAAAGGCAACGCCTCTACCCGTAGCGCCTCCAAGTCTTGGCGTGGCCGGCACTGCGGCCCTCGGCTGTGCCCCCGCTTGGCCGATGCGGTGCCACCATCGGCGGAGACGTGAGCGCCTGAAGGAAACTGAAGCCGGTGCGCACGGAAGATGCCGAAGGAACGTGCTCAACGTCAGTTGCAACCGGAGACGGAGGTGGCGATGTCGCTGCAGTAGACGGCGACGAAGGTTCTGTACCTGGGATCGAAAGTCTCATAGGGCACAGCGAGCGCTTCCAAGTATCGTGGAGACATGGGCCAAGGTAGGCCCACGGCTTAGGCATGCCACCTCCCGTCGGCATCGCGGGCCCACGTGACAGTGCGTCCGAAATTTGAATTCCCGAGGCGATCGGATCACCGCGACGACCCTCATCGCCGGTCTTCACCGCCGCCGTGACCTCTGACGTCCCCTGCGGGAAGAAATCGCCAAGACAAGGGGACGGCGTGACCCGAGGACGAGAAAGGGGTCTGCGTCATCCCATCTTCACAGCGGCCTTCCGAATGATCCGACCCGCACCACGGCCTCCATCGCATGCAGTAGACATCGCCGTGTCGAATCGAACTCGACACCCTACCAAATTAGCTGCTGTGTCTTTTGAAGAAAACAAACTATGGTAAAAATATGCAAAATTGGCAGTACCGGTTCACATAGCAGTATTTTTTGGCTGTACCGTGATTTTGCATGTGGACCTAAGAAAGCCACTAATGGTAAGCAATTAAGCAGTACTCAATTTTGGCAAAGAGCCAGCTGCGCACGCCCATTAAAGTGCCATGTCACACCCTCCCACCGCTCAGCTGCAATACCATCGGTACCCTTCATCGCCCAAGAACTTCAGAGCATGCCTCGCACTGCCATCTGAGGTTATTATCGTCATTTGAAGCCGGCTCCTAACGATCACAGTTCATCCGTTCAATAAAATATTCCTTTTTTAAAACATTTCCGTGCAACCTTTTTATGCCCGAGACAGTAGGAGGACAAGAGAGAGCGAGAGCGACCAATTCCTATTTTTTCGCACATTTTTTCTGGGATTTCCCCGCCCCTTGCCCAGTCGATTGGTGGGTGTCCTCGTTCTTGGCTTCCCTGATTGAATCCGTGGGAAGCCAGAAATAATTCTCCTTTCGCTGCGTTTGTTGTTTGAGTTCTTTCTGATTTGTTCTCGAGGAGCCACCATGAGCGCCGGAAGCGCGAATTTCCTCGAGATCCAGCCCTCGGAGCTGGCATTCCCCTGTAAGTTGTCTCCAGATCTCGTCTCCGACCGAATTGTTAGGATCGCGTCAGGGAATTAATGCTGTGTCTGCTCCGCCCGACGGATCTTGGTCAAAGCTGGGATCTTGCGATGGAGGCGAGGTCATTGGTCCTTACCAATTGGATTCGTGTGTCTGATCAGCTCGTGCGCTTTAGATTTGAATTTAGGATCGTGGACGATATTGTGATTCCTGCAAATCGGTCACCTACTGCATGGCGTTCTGTTCTTTCTTCGTATTCTTCTTTTTTGCTGGGATTTCAGTTAATTGTACATGGAATGTCAGGCTTCGAATGTGCACTGCGCATGTGTACATGTGTAGAATCATCATTATGATAGTTTTTTTTGCCGGAAGGCAGCAGGCGCTGCTTCGATTACTTAAGAGAGGGCCGGGGCAAATGCCGGTAGAGTTTGTTACAAGATAGAGTTACAGGGGGGGAGGAAAATTACAGGCCAACATGAGCTCTAAAAATTAGCTTACTCTCCCGCCGGCCACACCGAACCTAGCAATCCAGAAGATTGCCATAGGCTCACCTCTGTGATGATCTTGTCCGCCAGCTCCGGAGGGTTGCGAGCTTTGCTGTTGAAAATCCGGTTGTTGCGCTCCTTCCATAGCATCCACCAACAGAGAAGGGCGACAGAGCGCCAACGCAGGACAATCCCGGTCTCGGGTAGAAGGCGAGGGATGGAGCTCCACCAGTCCTGCAAGTTACTGATCGCTGCAGTTGCAGTCGCTGCAAGAGGCAGGCCGAACTTGGTCAGAACCTCTCCCCAAACCTGCTGCGAATAGGAGCAGGTAGCAGACAAATGGACAGCCGATTCCGGGATGATCCGACATAGCGGGCATATGGGATTGTGCGGCCATCATTATGATAGTCGTTTGGCCTTCCAGGAGCTTGGGATCTGGCTAACAAATATGCGCCTCTTAGCCACATTGATCTGGTATTTGTGAGTGGCATGAAATGAAATGAAATGTGCCTGTCAATGCACACCGTGTTTATGATTCGATATTATGGTCACTGATAGCTGATCTGCATTGGATCGCAGTGTGTTCGATTTGTTCTTTCAATAACCATGGTCCTGTTCATGCAGTTGGATATCTAGAGATTTGCACTGCTTTCAATTGTCAAAATGCCTGAACTTCTATTTGTACATGCAGTTGAACTGATGAAGCAGAGTTCGTGCTCCATGCAACTCACCAATAAGACTGACCATTATGTAGCATTCAAGGTAATCTCTTGTAAATTTTCAATCCTATATGCTTCATGTTTTTATTGATGATCATATAGATTGTTCTAATAGACGAGATCATCTTTCGCAGGTCAAAACAACAAATCCGAAGCAGTACTGTGTGCGACCCAACATCGGAGTTGTACTACCTGGATCGACTTGTGATGTCACAGGTAGCTGTCTGTCCATCTTATAGGGATAAATAGCTTAGCACAAGGAAAATTCTGCTTACCTTTCTAACTTTTATATTTAGAAGTATCTTTAGCATTTTCTCTGTTGTTAGTCACAATGCAAGCGCAGAGGGAGGCACCGACTGATCTGCAGTGTAAGGACAAATTCCTAGTTCAAAGTGTTGCAGCTGAGAATGGTGCCGCAACTCAAGATATTACTGCACCAATGGTACCTGCTCCGAGACTCCCCGTTTTTTGTATTATTTTTGTCAATTTGCTCCTTTCTGCACACATCACCATTTCATTCATCTGTGTGGTTTCATGACGGCAGTTCAACAAGGAGCCAGGGAAGGTTGTTGATGAATGCAAGCTGCGTGTAATCTATGTGCCAACATCTACACCTGGCTCAATTTCTGAAGAATCTGAACAGGGGAGCTCTGCTCGTTCATTTGAAAATGGAACCCTGAATTCCACAATACCACAATCTGTAAGTCATCGAGTTAGCTCTTTCGTTTTGTTTTCTAGTTTTTAATGAATTTCCCAAGGGTTTTCCTACATGTTAAATTATAATCTATTTACTGTGTAACGTTTAGGTATTTAGATCAGCTGCTGAACCAGGAAAGGAGAAGTCCCCAGAGGTATCCTTTATCTCTTTATCTGACCCTTATAATTCGCAAGAACATATGAACAACTTGTTGTTTGCATATCGATGATGTTGGAATTATGCTATATATGCCCCCTAGTGGGACCTTGCACTAACTGACTAATTTACATTTATGGATCGTAGTATTGCTTGTTGAAAATTTGAGATAAAATCATAGACACTGCCGGTCTAGACACTCAGAATGGATTGCTGCAGTAAAATCCTCTGGAAACATACACTAACTTGCAAAGTGCAAATGATTTTGAATCTTGCTTGCTTGGTAGCATGACCTGTCAAAGTGCCAATGATAAATATCCGTTCATGATAAAAAAAAGCTGTTGTGCCCCCTAGCAGCCAGTACCACCCTGCCCTGGTATCATCAGGTGGCCCAACCCCTGGGCTCTTGTTGTGGTGATAAGACCGTCGAGTGAGGTTCATTACCACCGTTAGAACATATGTTATAGGCTCCTGAGACTTAGTGTTAACTCTTATTAATGCATCTATGGCTTGTATCAATATTGACATGGGAATCTAAAAGTAGCTTAGCAATATTACCACTAAAACCCCATAATATCTAGAAAAAAGAAGCCTGCCAAGTAGCATATGATGTATTCTTTTATGCTACTTTCCCCTCAAACAAGATGAATTTACGATTTTACATGCGTTACCTATTTCTTGGAAGCTTTCACTGATTGGATTTTATAGGATGAATTGTAGCACATACTAAAACAAAAATCATGTGGTCTTGATGGTATTGGGCTATTGGCTACCGTATGCATGTTTTTGTAAAAGTTCTCTGAGAACATAATGCAAAAATCATGAACTCTTAGTTGTGAATCATCTTGAAATGTCTTTGAAGTTTTATGTTTTGATAAAATGTACTCTCATCACTAATTATTCCTTGTAGGCAACGTCCATGATCTCCAAGCTAACTGAGGAGAAGATGTCTGCTGTGCAGCAAAACCAGAAGTTGCGACAAGAGTTGGTAAGTGCTTTCACAACTATGATAGTTCTAAATTAATGCTGAATTACAGAGTATTATTCTTGAAAAGAATTC
Organism: Alopecurus myosuroides; assembly: GCA_028641055.1. Taxonomy (NCBI): domain Eukaryota; kingdom Viridiplantae; phylum Streptophyta; class Magnoliopsida; order Poales; family Poaceae; genus Alopecurus; species Alopecurus myosuroides. The sequence goes on from JAPCYS010000737.1 coordinate 86,425, forward strand.
CATCATTTCCTTGTGTCTTTACCATTCCATCTCAGTGGCGACTCAAGGGGTCGTTTATCTCAGTTGTTGATGTAAGGCTCAACAAATGATATAAATGTTATTTTTTCTCTCTGCTCATCATTATCATCAATAAGGGAAACATGTAGGATGATCTACTTCATTTTTGGGCTTATTGCTTTGCTCGACCCGGGAAAGAAAACCTTGTTAATACCATTGGTTTTTTTATACGAGCCAAGTATGCTTAGAGCATTATTCAGATTTTTGATTGATGTAACTAAGAGTTGCATGCTCGTAACCTTTTACAGCTAAGACAGTTTGTTCGCGTAGAATTTTTTTTCTTAAAATTAGTCGATCTTTCTTCATGTAAGCTGTCTAAAGTCAACAGTAATCTACTCTGGGCTTCAAGTTCAGATCACCTATTAATGGACAATGCAGTTAATATTTTGGCTCTTGTAAATAGTAAAAGCTGTGGTGGGGATCTGGCAAGTTTAAATAAATATATATAAAGAACTCCCCTCTGATAAATTCGAAATTTTCATTTCCTGGATTTGTTTTTATGTACCCATAATTTCATCGATAAATATCAAACTTACCGCATGCATGATTATGCATATGCGCTCACTAGCTTTTACGAATTTCATGGATAATATGAAGATGAACACAGTATGATAAACTCTTTGTGTTTCTCTTCGATTCAGGATCTTCTACGCAAAGAGAGCAGCAAAAGCAACGGTGGTTTCTCGATCACCTTCCTGATTGTCGTGGGTATTCTGGGCATCATCGCCGGTTTCATCCTGAAGAAGACATAGAAGAGGTAGTCCCCAACAAAGTTATACTCCCAAGGAAAGGATACCAACATATGGGGTAGCCCCATCCCTTGTGTTTTTCCCTAAAAGGAGCGCATGTTCTAACTTGTAACAGCAGCCCCTCCTAGAAGCTTTGGTTTGTGTACATTACATGGTGGTTTTTCGTGATTTTACACTGAGTAGACTTGTTTTAATTCTTAACGGTCGCAACCTATGCCACATTTATCATAACCTTCATTCATTCTGATCTCGCATTTGTCGTACTAGAGTTTCCCTCTCCAGTTTTCTGTGATTGTCGGTGCTTGTGTAGTTTCAAGAACTCAAGACTTTCACTGCAATGCAATGCAATGCAATGCGGAGCATGTGCTCATGGGAACTCTCGATGTAGTTTAAGCATTCAGTACAAAGGAAATATATGTTAGAAGTAGTGAATAGATCATCAGGGCGATCAGTTGGAATACAACATGCCTACATAACTACTGATGAATACAGCATGGTATAGTGTTTATGTTCCTACTGTTAGGCCTGTAGCGCATCAGGTATCCGATCTTCAGGTAGGTACGATCCACTGTTCCGGGCGCCCAGGGGTCTTGAGGAACAGCCACAATGTCGCCACCATCGCGCCGGCGAAGAATCCTAGCAACAGGCACCCACACCTAGCCGCGACGAGCCTGATCAGAGAGCGGGGCAGGACTGCATCGGCGGCCGTAGTCTCCTCCGTCGAGGCCCAGTCGCATCCGCACCGTGCCTTTCCCGCCGCCGCGTCGCTGCCGTTCTGCACTTCCGTCACGCCGGAAACGCCTCCGCCGTCTCCCCTGCACACCGTCTCGAGGCCGCCATCGTCGCTGTCGCTCTGGTACATGTCGTCGCCCTCGCCCATGCCTGCCCTCGTCGTTCGTCTGGCTGTCGCATTGTTTGGGACGTCCAGGTTTTAGACTCGGGGCCGCATACGACGGGGTCGTGGCGTTTGGCAACTGCCTATACGGACGCGCCGCTTGACACCAGTTTTTGCCGTCGGATCAAACCGGTTAGTTATACTATCTGACAAATGAGGCGTCATCCGGTGGATCGCCGACGAACACGCCCAGGATATATCCAAGTATTGTCATGTAAACACATCTATTTACATTCCCAATTTCAGTTGTTTAAAATTGCACAACGCTTAGCAAATTAGTGCATAAATTTTTAACCGTTGAATATTTTGTGGAATTATGTGAGAATCATGATAGTTGGATATGATAGAAAACAAGCTAAATGCCCATGCATAGTCACCAATTTATAAAGATTAAAACGCGGATTACTTAGTACATGAACTTGCTAAGAATATGCGGTTTGGTCACGAAGTTGTACTACGTGAAAAGCGGAAGTTGTCATGCGGGAGCGTTTTGGTCACTCCATAAGGGCGGCCGTGAGTTCACGTACCTGGCAGAGGGTTTTTTTTGCAAACCGGGCCTTAAATTTTTTATGTTTTCCGATTGCTAGGTCTTTTTCAACTGATTTATATAAAAAAAAATAGTCTACCATGTATGTAAACATGGTCGCCGTCACACGGTGAAACGCCCGTGCATGGCAACTTCTTGGCCCTCTCTTCACTTTCTGCAAGTTCGTGATCAAAACACACATTATCGGCAAGTTCATGTACTAAATATGTGTTTTATTCATTTTCCACCGAGGCGGTTGTCGTCGGCATACCCTTTCGGGTACCCACCATTGGTATACTAGGTGCGGAGCAACCGAAGACCCACCCGGCGGCCCATCAATACTCGTGAATACGACGTAGGTTCTAGCAATATCTTGGAGTACAAGACAAGGACTTGAATACGTAGTCGATTAGGACTCATGTAAATCCTGTCTGACTACCTATATAAAGTCAGGAGGGAGAAGAGAAAAGACAAGCAATCATAGACTAGACAACAACCCTACCAAACACCTGCGCCAGATCCAATCTGCGCCACGACCATTGTAACATGTTCAATCCCGTCGGAATACAATCAGACAGGCAGGAGTAAGCGTTTTACCTTCCACGAAGAGCCCTCAACATGGGTAAATCTCGCTTCGGGCTAAACAACTCGAATCCGCCGCGTCGATTTCGTCCGCCGCGTCGCGTGCTTTCGGCCAAACAACTTGACTCCGCCGCGTCGACTCTGTCCACCGCGTCGAGTCCTTTCGGCTAAACAAAATGTCTCCGCCGCGTAGACTCCATCCACCGCATCGAGTCCCTTCGCCTAAATACTACGACTCTCCCGCGTCGACTCCGTCCGCCGCATCGAGTCTTTTCGGCAAAAACATCGCGACTCCGCTGCTTCGACTCCGTCTGCTGCATCAACCACTTCCCGCTAAACGGCTCGGGGGTTGTGATGCGAAGCAGCCGCACCCGACACTCTGAGGCTACGTCGTGAAGCAGTTGAAAGCACAATATGGTCAACTAGAGGGGGGTGTGAATAGGTGACTAACAATTTTTCTCCTTTTCCTTTTTAGTTTGGGCTAAACAAGTAAACACAAGGGCAAATCACGAATCGAGTGTCATCAATCATTAAAACTGATAGGAAGGCAGATGCACTTTCAATCTCCCCCTTTTTGATGGATTGATGACAACACCGATTCGATTCGTGGCGTTAAGGGCTTAAGGAGCGGAGCTCCCCCATAGTTGTGTGCATCTTTTGAGCGTTTGAAAGTTTAAAGACCCTCACAACTAGGGAAAAGCTCCATGTCGAAGAGTCGTGTCGACAAATCTCTCGGATGAGCCGGTAGGGTTTCGAGTAGAGGAACGATGTACGCGCTGGTGACCTCGACGGCTAACAAGGAGAAAGATTTACCCAGGTTCGGGGCCCTCGTAGAGGTAAAACCCTTACTCCTCCTTGTCTGATCTGTATTATGGCGAGATACTCGAGCTGTGTACAATGGCGATGCCATGGTGAGGTGTACGGGGTATCCCGTGTATTGCCTAGTCTAGTTGTGGCTTGTATCTTCCTCTCTCTAGATTGAATCCCTAGATTGGTTCCTTTTCTCTCTTTCCTCCTGGCTTTATATATGCAGCCAGGAGGGGGTTACATGAGTCCTAGTAGAGTACGTATAGGAGTTCTTGTCTTGACCCGCAAGTCTTGCGGGTGGGCTTCTGTTGGGCCTTCTAGAACCGCGGGATATCACCTGTCTTTGGGCCTAGGTCTTGGGCCTTGGACCGGGTAGGCTCACCCGATAGGTCCAGGAATCATCTCCACGACAGTAGCCCCCGAGTGTTTAGTCGACTGAGAATCAGTCGGGTGGGCACTCAGAGTCCGTTGTTGATTTCTTCGATTGGTTATTCAATCGTCTAGTTTTGAGGGTGTATACCCTGTGCGCGATGCGCTTCTGTACTCGAGCATCGAGTGGTAAATGTGCCTTGTGTTGGCTGTTTTCGCAGAAGGATGCGGCTCAGTCGCTTGGCTCTCCCGAAAGATCAAGGCCAATAAATTGCATCTAGGGCAAAAACGGTTCTGGCCTACACAAATTCGAGACCTCCGACTCGAATCCGGCGAGGTGATCGATGCGACTGGGCCGTTGAGGTCTTACCGAGTCGAACTTAACCTAAAGGGGTACCCGGCGCGTCCGCTAGGATTTTTCTTCGTGTTGTTGACACGGAAATTTACCGGATGACGCAGGTTGAGTGCGATTCCAGGCCCTCAAGAGAGATCTTTTGGGTCTTACCTTCGTACCCGAGAGAATACAGCATCCGGATGTGCCTAGTCGGCCGAACGATCCAGGATAAGGATGTGTAAATACATCGTGTGGTAGAGTTGCGGGAGCCGCACACTCGCGATTTTGCCTTAATCATGTTTTGCAATTCTTCGGGTGAAGAGATCTTCCTTCTTGATCTTGTGCGAAAGAGATTTCGCGTTATGAAGTTTACACGAAAGAAATTTCGTCTTGATGTGCCCATACGAAAGAGATTTCGTGTAAGGGTGACTATGAGAAATAAATTTTGCATCCATACGAAAGAGATTTCGTGTCAGGGTGCTTATGCGAAAGAAATTTCACGCCTTGATGTGCCCATACGAAAGAGATTTCGTGTTAGGGTGTTTATGCGAAAGAAATTCCGCGTCTTTGATGTGCTCATACAAAAGAGATTTCGTGTTAGGGAGCTTATGCGAAAGATATTTCGCGTCTTGATATGCCCATACGAAAGAAATTTCGTGTTAGGGAGTTTATGCGAAAGAGATTTCGCGTCTTGATATTCCCATACGAAAGAAATTTCGTGTTAGGGAGCTTCTGCGAAAGAGATTTCGCGTCTTTATATGCTCATACGAAAGAAATTTTGTATTAGGGAGCTTATGCGAAAGAGATTTCGCGTCTTTATAGGCTCATACGAAAGAAATTTCGTGTTAAGAAGCTTATGCGAAAGAGATTTCGCGTCTTTATAGACTCATACGAAAGAAATTTCGTGTTAAGAAGCTTATACGAAAGAGATTTCGTGTTAGAATGCCCATACGACAGTAATTTCGTGTTTAGGGTGTCCATGCGAAGAAATTTCGCGTCTCGATGCTCATACGAAAGAGATTTCGTGTTAGAATGCCCATACGAAAGTAATTTCGTGTTTAGGTTGTCCATGCGAAGAAATTTCGCGTCTTGATGCTCATACGAAAGAGATTTCGTGTTAGAATGCCCATACGAAAGAGATTTCGTGTTAGGGACTCGCGATTTTCTTTTGGACGCGTAACAAGTGTTGTATTTTGTTTCCAGTGATGTGTCTGTACATCGTAGTGCGGAGTCGTGGTTTTTGCGGGAGCCGCATACTCACAATCTTCTCCCCGCTGCGTGGCGAGTGCCTTTTTGTTTGAAGATTCCGAAGAGAAATAAGCCTGATGGCTGATAGTCGCGTGATGTCGTGGTGCATTGAGCACTTGTTCTGCCTCCCGATGGGACGTGGCGAGAAGTGTCAGAGACTAGACATGTCGGAGTCGACGCGGTGGAGGTGTACTCGACACGGCGGACGGAGTCGACGCGGAAGTCGTGTAGTTGACGAGGCGGACGGTGTCGACGCGGTGAAGATGTACTCAACACGAAGGACGGAGTCGATGAGGTGGAGATGTACTCGACATGGTGGACGGAGTCGACGCGAAAGTCGTGTAGTCGACGAGGATGTGGCGGAGCCGCACGACGACGTGGAAGTCGTGTAGTTGACGCAGACGCTCAACCACCGAGTCCACACAAGAAGATGGACCCGAAAAGTCTTCAAGATTTTCTGATTTCGCGAATTGGCCCATGCTGTCATATGCGTCTCGTCGAGACGGACAAGTTTGATGTTTTGCTTTTCTTCATCCGAGTTAATATGCGGTTTGTACGACCACAATAAGGACCTGGACGAAGATATCTGACATAGCTCCTCAGATACGCGGCCGGCGTGTTAGATGCTTCCGACGCGGTAATACGTCGAGTGCGCGTGTAGCGCTCGTCGGTTGCGCGACCAGCGCTCCCGATGGGAGTAGCCCCCGAGTCTATGTGTGATTATTTGTAATCGGGCATAGACTCAAAGATCTTCCAACGTTGCTTCTTCGATTTATCGGGTGCAGGGCAGTGCTCCCAATGGGAGTAGCCCCCGAGGCTATGCTCGACTCGCAGAGTCGGGCATAGACTCAAGTTGTTATGAAGCTAACCCCTTGTGCTTGTCTTCTGTTGGCTCGCGGAGGAGGACATGTGTCGACTCCCGGAGGAGGATATGTGTCGACTATCGACTCCGAGCGGAGGATTGTGTCGACTCCGAGCGGAGGATTGTGTCGACTTTCGAAGTTGCAGCCGACGTTGTGGGTCATGCGTTGCACTTTGTATGACATTGCCGTAGTCGACGAGGCGGTGCCGAGTGACGGAATCGATGAACCGGACTCGTGTGTCGAGTGCGGCTGTTTAGCGCCTCAGCCCCCGAGTGTCGAGTGCGGCTGCGGAGAATTATCGAGTGCGTCTACTTTGCAGAACAGCCCCCGAGCAACGAGTGTGGCTGTGGAGAAGGACAGCCCCCCGAGACGCTTAGTCGAGAGGATTCGATGTAGCGGAGTTGTGCGGCGGTCGGCGGAGTCGCGATGTTTCCCGTAAGGACGCGTCGAGACGGACCGAGTCGACGCGGAGGAGTTGCGATGCTTTCCGAAGGACTCGACGCAACGGAATCGCGATGTTTTTCCGAAGGAATCGACGCGGCGGACCGAATTGACGCGGCAGAGTCGCGATGTTTGTCCGTAGGACACGACGCGGCGGAGTCGCGATGCTTCCCGAAGGACTCGACGCAGCGGACCGGGTCGACGTGGCGGAGTCGCGATGCTTCCCGAAGGACTCGACGCAGCGGACCGAGTCGACCCGGCGGAGTCGTGATGCTTCCCGAAAGACTCGACGCAGCGGACCGAGTCGACACGGCGGAGTCGCGATGTTTGTCCGAAGGACTCGACGCGGCGGACCGAGTCGACGCGGCAGAGTCGCGATATTTTTCCGAAGGACTCGACGCGGCGGACCGAGTCGACGCGGCGGAGTCGCGATGTTTGTCCGAAGGACTCGACACGGCGGACCGAGTCGACGCGGCGGAGTCGCGATGTTTTTCCGAAGGACTCGACGCAGCGGACCGAGTCGACCCGGCAGAGTCGCGATATTTTGTGTGTGTACACGGAGAGCAATATTGTTGTCGAGCCCCCGGGCACTATTATGGCGAGTCGCCATGTTTTGTTGACGTTGCTGGGTTTTGAATTCGCGAACTCACAGAGATCCAAAACGTGTCGCAGTGCGCGAGCCGCTGACGGCGATCTAACCGTTGGAATTAGCTAAAAAAAGACGGGGTGGTGCGGGACTGTATTCCGCAGCTTTTCAACGGTGTGATCCTCGAATTGATGTCCAAGTCGACTGTGAGAATTGTTTTCCCAAAGTCGCGCGGAGTTCCGTCAGATTCTGACAGCTCTTCAGTTTTCGGATCATCCACGGAGATCTAACCGTCGGAATTCGCCGATTCTTTTTGGAGCCGGTAGATAATTTGATTTCGCATCTTTCCACCGAAGGAATTTTCCAAATGAGTTTCGAGCCGCCGTTGATGACGTCCGCAATATGTACGTTGCTGCTGTGCTGCAGCCTGCGCGTGAAGAACGGTGTCGATTTTTGATCGTAGATGATGAAGGCCGCGCGCGAGGCCGACGAGTGCTCGATGAAGTTGAAGGAGCCGAAAGTAGATTGAATTCATGGGGTCGAGGACCCAAAGCTTGATGTAGATGAGGCCGGCGAGACCGTAAATCCTGCGCGTGTCGTTCCCACAGACGGCGCCAATTGTCGAAGAGTCGTGTCGACAAATCCCTCGGATGAGCCGGTAGGGTTTCGAGTAGAGAAATGATGTACGCGCTGGTGACCTCGACGGCTAACAAGGAGAAAGATTTACCCAGGTTCGGGGCCCTCGTAGAGGTAAAACTGATGTAGCCCACCGTATTCCACCAAGCACAACATCGATACGCAACAATGTGAACTCACTCCTATCTCCGTACGTTTCCGGTGACTTGGTGAACGGTGCTCTACCTCATGAAATACCCCTCTACATGCATAGGTGGGATCACCACATGGAGACCCAAGATGGTGCCCAAGATGCTCAAGAACACATCCAAGAAGGTGCGCATGAAGCTAGGAAGAACATGGGTGAAGACGGCGTCAAGATCGGAGTTCCGAGGAGGAAGAACGGAGGGAAAAGGAGGCTCCCGGCCTCACCCTGGCCCCAGGCCGGGCTAGCCTGGCCCAGGCCGGCCTACCCTGGCCCCAGGCCGGCCTCCTCATCCCACCCTGGCCCCAGGCCGGGCACCAGGCCGGGCACCAGCCCGGGGGGGCCGGCCTCCCACCCTGGACCCAGGCCGGGCACCAGGCCGGGCACCAGCCCGAGGGGGCCGGCCTCCCACCCTGGCCCCAGGCCGGGCACCAGGCCTCTGCGCCCCACCCTGGCCCCAGGCCGGGTTCCAGGCCGGCTCCGAGGCCGGGGTGGCCCCGAAATGCACGGGAATTGACCGTTTTGGCACCGTTTCGACCCCCGTTTCGACCCCGACTATATAAAGGACTCCGGTGGCTAGATCTAGGGTTAGGAATAGTTTTGAGCATTGTTTTCGAGAGTTTAGGGCTTTGCCCTTGTATCCCTCTTTTGAGGTGACTCCTCTTATGAGGCTACTCCTATGTTGACGATGTTCATCTAGGATTGTATCAAGATCTCTCCAAGGAGCTACTCTCTCACATAGTGATTCTAGTAGCGCTTGCAAACCTTCCCCTTTTGGGCTTCTGTTGGATCGGTGGACCGGCCGGTAAGAGAAACGGTTTCAATTAGCGTGTTGTTGACTTGGGTTTGCGATCCCTCGTAGGCTTCACAAGTTATCTTCCCCCTTTTGTGTTTCCACGCGTTTGCCCTCGATTTCCCTCGATTCCCCCTCTCGTGTTCATCGTGTTCATCGCGTTCTTCGTGCGTTCTTCGTTCGTTCTTGTCGATTCGTGAAGATCGGGCCAACTTAGAGGTCAACACCTCATCAAAAACCCTTACTCCTGCTTGTCTGATCTGTATTATGGCGAGATACTCGAGTTGTTTACAATGGCGATGTCATGGTGAGGTGTACGGGGTATCCCGTGTATTGTCTAGTATAGTTGTGGCTTGTATCTTCCTCTCTCTAGATTGAATCCCTAGATTAGTTCCTTTTCTCTCTTCCCTCCTGGCTTTATAATATGCAGCCAGGAGGGGGTTACATGAGTCCTAATAGAGTACGTATAGGAGTTCTTGTCTTGACCCGCAAGTCTTACGGGTGGGCTTCTGTTGGGCCTTCTAGAACCACGGGATATCACCTGTCTTTGGGCCTAGGTCTTGGGCCTTGGACCGGGTAGGCTCACCCGATAGGTCCAGGAATCATCTCCACGACACTCCATTTAAACTTTTATGACCCATACAAGAGGTAATATAGCACAATGAATAAACAATATAGATAACAAGGCGCAACCTAATAAGTTTCAAACAAACAAACGAGGTCTAAAGTAAATCCGAAGACACAAGTTACAAGTATGAACGAAAGACGAACTTGTGACTCCACCCTTGCAACAACCCGAGAAAAGCCTAATAGAACATTTCTCCCCCTTTGGCATCAAGGACACCAAAAAGGGAGTAATGTGATGCTAGCGTCCCTACGGATGACTAGTCCGTCCCATGGTGAATCGGGGTACGAGGAGGTTCTTCGCGCCGAGGGGCTTCATCATCACTCCAAAAGCTGTGCTTGGAGATCCACACATCCTTCGGAGTAATAGATTCCTTAGAACCAGTGGGAGACACGGGAAGATCCATCTTGCGCATGATCGCCTTTTGACGAGAAGCAGCCTTCTTCCTGTAGACATGATCATCATAGAGGCGGTCCTGAATATCAAGCTGGAGACAGAAGGTCTTTTGCACTTTGAGCTGCACTTTCTTGAACCATCCAGGAGCCACAACAGGAGGAGGACCACGAGCACGAGCAGCAGAATAAGTGGCAGCCTTGGGCTTCTTGACATGAAACTTCATGACAAGATGCTCGGTGAGTTCTGTGGAGAGATCAAGCCGAGCACCATTCTCTGCCTCGCTCTAACGAGCACATATGAGCTTCATGACGTAAGGTGCAAAGAGAGGGGCACGCTGATGGTCAATGATAGCAAGATATAGCTCCTCAACAATGAACTTCACAACATTCGGCTTCTCATTCTTTCCTTGCTTCTCCTTGCTCCAGTATAGAAGATCGACAACAAAACCATGAACCTCATCCCAGTTGCCTACCCGAGTAATGAGAGTCTCGCGGTAGATACGGTGCATAATCTCATAGAGGGGGAGGAGATATCCAGTCTTCCAAGGGGTGCCATCTTCAACCGTGAGCTCATCCAACTCCTCATAGGGCATAGAGCGCCCAGTGCCATGGCAGGTTCATCCACCAAGAGAGTAACCCAAAGCCTCCCCAAACTGCTCAAGTGTGGCCTCAAGAGGAGTGTCCTAGGTCATCCACTGCATAGTGTTGGCGGTGTCAATGTGGAAACTTGAGAAGAACTGAAGAATGAGGAACTCGTCAAACCAACAGTTGAGATGCATAAGATCAATCGGACCATAATCTTCACAGAGGGCAAGGGCTTCATCAAAATATCCCCGATGCTTGGGATGCCTCATATGTCCAATGTTGATGGAATGCTTCTCAGTAACTCTCGTCTTCATATTCAGATAGACCTTATTGTACACCCTCTCTTGCTCATTGGTGTAAAAGAATGGATTGACCATATCCGCAACACGATCTTGATCATATGGGTTCTGTCACGGTACACTTGTAGAGATGAGGCCTTCACTTGTTGAAGCAGAGAACTAGAGGAGGCTTGGATGCAAAAGACTTCTTGGAGGACTTCACAGATCCTGGAGGAAGCTTCTTCTTCTCAAGAGCCCTCTGTCTAGCAGTCTTGGCAACAGTAGGCATAACCTCAGATTCTTCCTCAACGTCATCCTCAATGGTGCATAAAGAATATAGCATAAAGAGGGAATAGGACAAACCTGTTCCACCTGAACCTGTGAAAGAATATAGCATAAAGAGGGAATGGTGATAAGGGCACAATCTATGAAAGTAATAGATATGGATTGCAGAATATGAAAAGGTAATAGGCAACAAAAATTAAACAGGAGCCGAAAGTTCCGGTGAAGAACCGGAAGTTTCGCTTAGGGATAAAAACGAAACGGGCAGAACCAATACAAATGTTGTGTGTTTAGGCAACAGTTTCAAGACGAGCGAAACGATCAATCCCTAAGCGAAACAAAAACAGTCCCAAACGCGTAACTACCCGGATCCTAGATGTAATATTTGAAACTCTTACCAAGATATATCATACAAAGAGGGGGAAACATCCTCCATGGAAGTTAAATCAAACAACTAGCCTAGGGTTCCAAACCCAAGTGGAATAAATAGGGTTTCAAATTTGAGAATCCCTAGAGCAAGAGGGGAAGTGAAAAGTTACCCGAGTCCATGGAGGAGGGAAAGAGGACGACCCCCTCCTTGGGCCGATTCGACGAGGCATCGGAGAAGACGGTGAGCCAGTGGCAGCGGATCTCCGTGGGCGGCGGCTCGAGGTTGTGGGGAATGGGAGGAGGAAAGGGGAAAGTGAATGGAGCCCTAACTCCCCCACTTCCGCACATATGCTAGAGAAAATGAGACCATGGGGCGAGAAGTTCCGCCTGAGGAAACCACGAGCTAATTCCCGAGCAGCCAAAAGTTCCGGTTTCTAGGCGGAAGTTTCGCTCGCCAGGGAATTCCAGGAATTTCCTAGGGGGCGAAAATTCTGGTCTGAGGCCGGAAGTTCCGGAACTGGAGTTTTAGCAGGAAGGTGATCAAAAGATAGCTTGTGCTCAGAATTTTTCAGAGAGAGAGAGGCTAAGGGATAAGGGGTTTGGCTTGGGTCGGAGGCGAAACTGACCAAGAGGAAAGAGATCACCAAAGTTTTCAAGATCCAAGAAATGAAAACCAAACATGGATGTCTTTCCAAACGAACAAAAAGAAAACGAGAAGCCTCAAGGAAATACCAAATAAAAGCCAACTTCTCTAAAAAGAAGGTAGATGGCTGTAGCCACCATGTTTGAGTGTGTGCTTTGGCTCCGCGAAGATATATCTTGGGCCCAAATAGCACTACTCATAATTAAGCGCAATAAGTCACAAAATGACTAGATATGCATGAATTTTTGATTTTCGCATGATAAGAGTAGTGTTGACTCATGAATTGAGTTACACTCCCCCTATGTCCATGCCTACATCCAAACCAAATATAATGTGTAATGGAGGTATCTATGCAAGGTATCAAGTGAAGTTAGATGAATCTATGACATTTAGTTCATTCCTCAAAGCACGAAATTTGGTTCATCAAGGGCCCTCGTGAAAATATCCGCAAGTTGTTACTTGGTTGACACATAAGAGAGATCAATATCACCGTTCTCAACATGATCCCGAATGAAATGGTGACGAATCTCGACGTGCTTCGTCTTGGAGTGAAGGACGGGGTTGTAGGCGATCTTGATGGCACTTTCATTGTCAAATAGAAGAGGCACTTTGTCAAAGTTGACACCATAATCCTTCAAGGTTTGCCTCATCCATATCAATTGAACACAACAACTTGCCGCGGAGATGTAATAGGCTTCAGAAGTGGAGAGAGAAATGCAATTTTGCTTCTTAGAATACCAACACACCAAAGAGCGACCAAGGAATTGGCATCCCCGGGATGTTGACTTCCTATCTGTCTTCTCTCCCGCATAATCCGCATCCGAATACCCAACGAGCTGAAAACTTGAACCCTTGGGATACCAAAGACCAAAATTTGGGGTATGAACTAAATATCAAAAGATTCGTTTAACCGCTTCAAAATGAATTTGCCTCAGAGAGGCTTGAAACCTTGCACATTTACTAACACTATACATAATATCCGGTCTAGATGCACAAAGGTAAAGCAAAGAGCCAATCATGGAGCAGTATACCTTTTGATCTACCTCTTTACCGTTAGGGTCGGGTTTCAAGTCAAGGGTTGTGGAGATGGGAGTATTCATAGGTTTGGCATCATGCATGTTGAATCTCTTGAGCATATCTTGGGTATACTTGGATTTTTTGATGAAGGTTCCTTCATGATATTGGTTGATTTCAAAACCAAGGAAGTACTTCAATTCTCCCATCATGGACATCTCAAAGATATTGGTCATTATCTTGCAAAACTCTTCATTGAAAAAAGTATTAGTAGACCAAAAAATGATGTCATCCACATAGAGTTGGCATATGAACATGTCACCTCCAACCGTCTTGGTAAAGAGGGTGGGATCGATTAAACCAACATTGAACCCACGATCTACTATTAACTCTTTAAGGTGCTCGTGCCACACACGTGGAGCTTGTTTAAGTCCATAGAGCGCCTTATCGAGTTTATAGACATGGTCGGGATGGTTGGGATCTTTGAAACCCGGAGATTGCTTGACATACACTAACTCATTGATGACCCACAAGTGTAGGGGATCACAACAGTCTTCGAGGGAAGTAAAACCCAAATTTATTGATTCGACACAAGGGGAGGCAAAGAATATTTGTGAGCCTTAGCAAGTGAGTTGTCAATTCACCTGCACCTTAAAGTGGAATTGTTCGCAGTGGTTTATCAGTAGTAACAGTTCTATAGTAGCAGCAGTAGTGAAATAATAGCAGCAGTAGTGTTTGAAGTAAACAGCGGGATTAAATACTGTAGTCATAGGGATAGATGAACGGGCGTTGCATGGATAAGATAGTTCATATAATAATCAAGACATGAGAATTGAAGATAAATAAGATAAAGCATTCAAGCACTAAGTAACCATAGGCAAGTGTTCCATAAATAGTCGTACGTGCTCGCAATGAGAACTTGCACAACATCTTTTGTCCTACCAGCCCGTTTTCAGCGGGGCCTCAAGGGAACTACTGGTAATTAAGGTGTTCCTTTTAATAGAACACCGGAGCAAAGCATTAACACTCCATGAACACATGTGATCCTCACATCACAACCATCCCCTCCGGTTGTCCCAATTTCTGTCACTTCGGGGCCTCGGGTTCCGGATAACGATATGTGTAAACAACTTGCAAGTATGATCAAGAAACAATAATTAACATCGTGATTCAATAACTTGTTCAGATATGAGATCATGGCACTCGGGCCCAAAGTGACAAGCATTAAGCATAGCAAGTTGCAACAATGTCAATAGCATTAATAGAGGATACTAGGCACTATGCCCTAAAAATCACGACATTATTACATGAACAATCTCATCCAATCCATACCATCCCCTTCAGCCTACAACGGGGGAATTACTCACACATGGATGGGGGAAACATGGATGGTCGATGGAGAGGTGTTGGTGATGACGATGGCGATGATCTCTTCCAATTCCCTGTCCCGGCAGGGTGCCAGAACGGAGTTTCTGAACCCCGAAAAAGGATTCGCGATGGCGGCGGAGCTACGGACTTCTTTCTGGAAAACGATCGAAACCCCTCGGGTTTTTAGGTTTCGGGGCATATATAGTCGAAAGGGGAGTCCGAGGGGACCAGGTGGCGCGGCCTAGGGGGGCGCTAGGGGGTGGTGTGGGCCCCCTCTGGCCCCTCTCCTGGCCCCCTTCTGGCTCCCGGGGTCTTCCGGTGTTTTAAGACCAACGTGGTCTTTTCTGGGCAATTTTCCGAAAGTTGATTTTTCTGCACAAAAACGAGACACCAAGGTAATTCTACTGAAAACAACGTTAGTCCGTGTTAGTGGTATCCAAAACAAACAAGTTTAGAGGGAAAACAACAGCAAAGTGTTCGAAAAAGTAGATACGTTTTTGACGTATCAACTCCCCCCAAGCTTAGCTTATTGCTTGTCCTCAAGCAATTCAGTTGACATCTGAGTGCGATAAAAGAACTTTTACGAACACATTTTATTCATATGATGTAAATATACTCACTATATGATCAAATACTTAATTATGCTCATGATAAGATACATGCAAGATACTGTCACTTAATATCTATGCAAACCATGAAGAGATAACAACATATTAATAATAAACAACATGAAGCATAACTATTTGCAAGATTGTAATATTCATAATAGGATCTGATAAAGTGGTATCTCTCTTTCCCTTATGTGTGGGGAAAAACATAAATGCCAGGGCACCTCTGAAGTTCAAGGGATGACTAGAAGTACAGATATCAAAGATACAAGTATCAAAGTTATACCACAATTAACCGTGTTCTGGGACAAGCACATTACACTAAGAATAACATCCATTGCTCTCAAGAAGGTGCATAAAGTGAGAACGTGAAGACCCAACATAAAAGTAAAAGAAAGTCCCTTCGCAGAGGGAAGCATGGATCACTCATGTGCTAGAGCTTTTATTTTATTAAACAGAGGTATTGGAAACACATTTTTTTAGAGAGGTGTATGCTTATGTCAACGAAAGGTAAACAGAAAATACAGTACGTCACAAGCCAACTTAGATTTCACAAGAGAGGATCCCATTTGAAGGACACAACTGGTGTAGAAGGTCATCCCTCTATCTTTTTTGTTTACACAATTATACTTTGACTGATAAATCAGGGGCAAAAATAGTGAAGAGATTTTGTGTGTATTAATTTAGGGCTGGGCACCCCGCTGCCAGCTCATCTATCAATTGGATAAGCGGATGAAGCCACTAGTCCAGGGGGTGAAATCCAATCAACAAGTGAGATAAAGATTCTCTATTTACGTCCTCATGAGCTAAAACAGGGGCACAAAACAGGAATATTTTTTAGAAAGTTTTAAAGGTAGCACATGAGCAATTTACTTGGAGTGGCGGTTAAATACCACATATAGGTAGGTATGGTGGACACATTTGGCAAACTTTTGTTTTTAGGAGTTGGATGCACGAGTAGAGCTCATACTCAGTACAGGTGAAGGTTAGCAATAGACATGGAGCGACAATCAAGAGAGCAACAACTATCATAATCATGCTTGCGACAAAACAAAATTAACTGAGGCATAAAATTGATACTAGAACTCTGAGGCAAAATAAATCATCGAGGCTTATTGAATTTTTGTTTTCAGTCTTAGCATGCGTGAGCATGTGCCAAGTCGATTCAAATGAAACAGTCAGAGGAGGCTACCACAATGTCATACTCTTCTACGAATAGAACAATGCGAACAAATATTTATACGACAAGTCATTTACTATTAATAGTAAATGACTTGTCGTATAAATATTTGTTCGCATAAACTATTAAGCAGCCACTAAGTCACATATATATTATATGAACAAACTAAGCATGCTCACATGGACGGGTATATGTGCAAAAATTAAAACAAATAGAGTTCATACCAGCCTCCCACCACAACTTGAATTGTCATAGATCGTCATTATTGCTCTTCACTTGTGGCTCGAATAATATATAATGAAAACCAAGCTCCAATGGAGTCACAGACGACTGTTGAACTCTGCAGCAAACTTTACAAGACAAAAGAAGAAGAACAAATATTTTTGGGGTTTTCAAAAAAAAAACAAGAACAGAAAGAGAACAAGCAAACAAAACAAAATATTTTTGGATTTTTTTGAATACTAAACCGAAACAAGAGAAGAAAGCAAACCAAATAAAGAAACTAAAGAAGCAAAGAAAGAGAAAAAACAGAAATATTTTTGGTCTTTTTGTGTTTTGGAAAACAAGAACAGAACAATAAAACAAAGAGAAACGAAAGAAAATGAAAACAAACAAAATAAACGAAAACATGGATGTACAAAGAACCGATCGAACATGATATATAAATGAGTGTGATGTCGGTATACCTCCCCCAAGATTATGCTTTTGGCCTAAGTGGAGATCAATCATGGTGCGGGAAATATCCCCACTGTGGTGGGTCATCCCTCGTCTGGTCGTACTCGGGCGCCCAAGAGGAAGATGAAGCAGAGGGCGCATAGTCATAACCGAGGTGCTAGTATGGGATCCCCGTGTTGTCATAGGGATGGACAAAATCACCATCGTCCCCCTCGTTGGAATCCTCCGCTTGCTGGGGGTAATGCACAAGGTATGTGCCCAGCTCACTCTCAAAAAGCATCCATCCTTGCCTGCTATTAAGATTAAACAAAAGAGGTGTAGGCAAAAGTACTTTCCTAAAAGTTTTAGTAAATCTCCACCTGGATTGTTTGGAGAAAGTTATTTCAAAAGATAAGTTGTGCAAGTGAGCATGGGTAGAAAGAAACTTATGTTGAACCATGGAAACAAGATCACGCCTCTCTATAGGAAACTGCACGTCTAGAGGGTGTGGCTCCAAACCATGCAAAGCTAGCAAGCGCGAGGCAATAAGACCTCCACAAACTCCGCCCTTCTCACGGTTAAGCGAGAGACGGTAAGCAATTAAAGCACCAAAGTTATAAGACCTATCATATCTTAAGGCAGCTGCAATAAATGCCAAATCATAGACAGATAGCTTGTTGGCAGTTTTTCTAGCTAACACACATTTAGAAATAAAATAGGCAAAGTATCGAATGCTAGGGAGTTGAATTTCTCGAATTTTACCACTCTCCCCTGTGAAGCTTCTGCCTTGGCAAATATCCTCATATAATTTCAACAGTGGTTTAGGCTGCCCTCTTATCTTCTCACAAGAACCCCACTCTGGTACCTTGATAGCTGCACAAAAATCACTGAAAGGCAAGTTTACAGCTTCATTGTAAATTTTATAGTGGACCATTGGGTTAGTTGAGGACCATTTAAAACGAAAATCCTACACCATAGACATAGTTAGTTTCACATGTTGGAGAGGTTCATCCTCAATGAAACAGTCCAAGCCTGCATTATGCACAAGAGTTTTGAAATCCTGCAAAATTCCTGTAATCCTCATGAATTCTTGACACGGATAAATTGATGGGAACACTCTCTCTTCGTGGTGCACGGGAATGACCTCATGCAAATCCAAATCATGTTGGTTTAGTTGATGAACATTACGCTCCATCTCTGATTTTTTTCAACAATCATCACCAAAAATTAATTTCAAGCAACTATAAGGTGGAAACTACCATAGGGACTTATATGAGAGCTAAACATGCATAAAAAAATAAATGATTTCTACTCAAATCAAGCATGCAAACTCACATAAGCTGTCACCTACAGTACCAAAATACTCAAGAAATACTTCACTAAACAAATTCTACTTGGATCATCAGAGGAGTCACATACCGGAGATCAAACACACCAAATCTCAGCACAAATGATGGGCTGAAGAAGGAGATCAAAAATCAAGAGGAAGAACATCAAGAACACGGGTTCCAGGAAATGTTTTCAGTTTGGGAGGTGAGAGAGAAGACTTTGGCAGGGGAGAGAGTTAGTGGGGAGGCCAGGGGTCCCACACCATGTGCTGGCGCCACCAGGGGGCTGGTCGCGCCACCCCATGGTGTGCCTGGCTGCTGGGTCCCCCTGGGGCCTCCCAGGTGGCTCTCTGCCTCATTTTTGACGTAAAAAATTATTATAATTTTTCTGGAATTTTTCGAGAAACTTTATTTTCGGACTTTTCCAGAATTTTAATAAATAATAATATCGCTAGAAAATGAAGATGGAATGATGGAAAATGTCAGTAAAACCAAACCTACGGCAGTTCTCAGACACTCTACTAAACATATACTCACTATAAACGGAAGAAACCATATGGAAAGCATGGTTGTGAAAAGTGAAAACGTGAGTAGATGATGGAAAACGAGCGAAAACGAGGTGAAAACGTGTGTGGGCATGAGTGAACATAGTGAAAACAATAAGAAAACATGATATACTTTATGGAAGCACAGCGAAAACGAGCATATGAATAAGTAATCGTAGTGATAACATTGTTTTCTTCATTTAAAATCACTTTGTTAACAAGGTTGATCAAGTCTTGCTACCAAAATAATTTTATATGAAACAAAACTTTGTTTCTCACTAAATACTCATGTTACCTCAACCTTGATTGATATAGTCCCAATCATGATAGTCTCATATTCTTTGGATGGCTTTGGAATAGGACAATAAAATTCTCCAATCTTGATGG
The DNA here is from genome assembly GCA_028641055.1 of Alopecurus myosuroides. Taxonomy (NCBI): domain Eukaryota; kingdom Viridiplantae; phylum Streptophyta; class Magnoliopsida; order Poales; family Poaceae; genus Alopecurus; species Alopecurus myosuroides. The sequence continues at coordinate 105,756 of JAPCYS010000737.1, forward strand.
TCTCAATATTTTCAATTGAATTTAGACCATATTTCTTATCAATCTTCTTGGGAAAATAAACAGTGTGCTCTTTATCATTAACATTAAAAGTAACTTTTCCTTGATTGCAATCAATAACAGCTCTGCAGTATTAAGAAAAGGTCTTCCAAGAATAATAGACATATTATCATCTTCAGGCATTTCCAACACAACAAAGTCAGTTAATATCAGACAATTATTAACAACTTGAACAGGAACATCCTCACATATACCCACAGGAATAGCAATGGATTTATCAGCCATTTGCAAAGATATATCAGTTGGTATCAATTTTTCTAGGAGGAGTCTTTTATAGAGAGTAAAAGGCATGACACTAACTCCAGCTCCCAAATCACACAAAGCAGTTCTAACATAATTATTTTTAATAGAACAGGGAATAGTTGGTATACCAGGATCTCCAAGCTTCTTAGGAACCTTGCCATTAAAAGAGTAATTAGCAAGCATAGTGGAAATTTCCTCATTAGGAATCTTCCTTTTGTTAGAGACAATATCTTTCATATATTTTGCATAAGGAGGCAATTTAATAGCATCAGTTAAAGGAACTTGCAAGAACAAAGGTTTCATCCATTCACAAAACTTGTTGTAATGTTCTTCTTCCTTTGATTTGTGTTTCTTATTAGGATAAGGCATTGGTTTTTGTACCCAAGGTTCTCTCTCATTACCATGTTTATTAGCAATAAATCTTTCTTAGTGTACTTTGTATTCTTATTTTTCTTTTCAGGTTCCTCTTCAATTTCTTCTTTATCAGAAGCATTATTCTCTTCATTACCACTTCCAGTTTCAGCATCAGAGATAGATATAATATTAGGATCTTTAGCAAGTTCAGATGATTCTACAGCAGTTTTATGTTTCTTCTTCTTTTTCTTCTTAGTATGAATAACATTATTATTAGTTTGTTGAGAATCTTGTTCAATTCTTTTAGGATGTCCCTCATGATATAAAGGATCTTGTGTAGCAATACCACTTCTAGTTCTTATTTCATAAGCATGTTTTTCTTTAGAAGCATTAACTAGCAAATCTTTTTGCACTTTAGCAAGTTGATCAATTTGAGTTTGAACTATTTTAAAATGTTTAACAAGCATTTTAACATCATTAGAGGTTCTTTCTATAATACAATGCAAATTATCAATAGCTCTAGAGTTTTCCATTAGGTGATTTTGCACTCTCATATTAAAATTATCTTGCTTAATAACATAATTATCAAATTCATCTAAACATTGATCAGGAGGTTTTATAGGGAATATCTCTATCAAAATGTTGGATAGAGTGTACCTCAATGGTGGATGAGTGAGGGATTGGCTTACATAATTCTTCTATAGGTGGAAGATTCTTCACATCTTCAGATTTAATACCCCTCTCTTCAAGAGATTTCTTGGCTTCTCTCATCACTTCATCATTTAATTCAATCATTCCCCTCTTCTTGGGTATTGGTGTTGGTGTTGATACTGGAGTAGGGGTCGGCTCAGGCTCAACCATAGTCCAATCATCATGATTTTGGCTTATTTTAGCCATTAATTCCTCAAATTCATCTGGAGTTCTTTGCCTGAAAACACAACCAATACAACTATCCAGGTATGTCCTAGATTCAACAGTTAGTCCATTATAGAATATATCAAGAAGTTCATTATTTTCTAGCCTATGCCCAGGTGTACCCCTAACTAAAGAACAAAACCTTGCCCAAGATACATGCAATTTCTCTCCTCCCAATTGCTTGAAATTAAATATATTTTGTAAAGTAGCATGTGGAGCACTAGCAGGAAAATATTTCTGAAAGAAAGCATTAACCAAACCAATAGGACTATCAATAGATCCGGGAGACAAATTATTAAACCAAATTTTAGCTTCATCTTTTAATGAGAAAGGGAATATTTTAGCAACAAAGTAGCTATGTTTCTTAAGATCATCAGAGAATAAAGTACTCAAAGAGGAGAGCTCATTCATATGTTTCATAGCACTTTCATTTTTAGTACCACAAAAAGGTTCTTTCTCAACAATAGATATATAAGATAAATCAAGAGAGAAATCATAATCCTTATCCCTAATATTAACGGGAGAAGTGGAAAACTTAGCATCAGGAGATAATTTATATTTACTAGCACGACTTTCAATAAGACTTATAACAACATCTCTATCCTTCATAGCATGTATTTCATCAATAAGATCATCATTAAGTTCAATATAGGAATCATCAAAATCATCACTAGGATTCTCTCTAAGCAGGTGAAACAGCAGGAGTAACTGGATTTTTATCAGGAGTTTCAGTGTTTGCAATATTTTAAGCTTTAGTAATATTAGCATCTAAGAAAGGACCGAGAGAACCACTCTCATCAAGCACAGTATAAGCATCATCAAAAGTATCAGAAGTATTTCCAGATTCAGCAGAAGTAGCACGTGTAGCATGTATATGTGGTGTTGTAAGCAGCTTACTTATAACAGACGGTGAACCAAGAGCAACATAGGTGTTCAGAGTTGTACCTCTTCTTGTAGTGGATGGTAATATAGGAAACTTTCCGTCACGAGTCTTACCCATGATGAATTATTGGCAGTAGATAATAGTACTCTCCGGTGAGCTCGCAAATAAAGTTATGCTCCCTGGCAACGGCGCCAGAAAATAGTCTTGATGACCCACAAGTATAGGGCATCACAACAGTCTTCGAGGGAAGTAAAACCCAAATTTATTGATTCGACATAAGGGGAGCCAAAGAATATTTGTGAGCCTTAACAAGTGAGTTGTCAATTCACCTGCACCTGAAAGTGGACTTGTTCGCATTGGTTTATCAGTAGTAATAGTTTTATAGTAGCAACATTAGTGAAATAATAGCAGCAGTGAAATGAAAACAACAGTAGTAGTGTTTGAAGTAAACAACGAGATTAAATACTGTAGGCATATGGATAGATGAACGGGCGTTGCATGGATAAGATAGTTCATATAATAATCAAGACATGGGCATTGCAGATAAATAAGATAAAGCATCCAAGCACTAAGTAACCATAGGCATGTGTTCCGTAAATAGTCGTACGTGCTCGCAATGAGAACTTGCACAACATCTTTTGTCCTACCAGCCCATTTTTGGTGGGGCCTCAAGGGAACTACTGGTAATTAAGGTGTCCCTTTTAATAGAACACCGGAGCAAAGCATTAACACTCCATGAACACATGTGATCCTCACATCATAGCCATTCCATCCGGTTGTCCCAATTTCTGTCACTTCGGGGCCTCGGGTTCCGGACAACGATATATGTAAACAACTTGCAGGTATGATCAAGAAACAATAATTATCATCGTGATTCAATAACATGTCCAGATATGAGATCATGGCACTCGGGCCCAAAGTGACAAGCATTAAGCATAACACGTTGCAACAATGTCAATAGCACTAATAGAGGATACTAGGCAGTATGCCCTAACAATCACGACATTATTACATGACCAATCTCATCCAATCCATACCATCCCCTTCAGCCTATAGCGGGGGAATTACTCACACATGGATGGTCGATGGAGAGGCGTTGGTGATGACGATGGCGATGATCTCCTCCAATTCCCCGTCCCGGCAGGGTGCCAGAACGGAGTTTTTGAACCCCGAAAAAGTATTCGCGATGACGGCGGAGCTACAGACTTCTTTCTGGAAAACGATCGAACCCCCTCGGGTTTTTAGGTTTCGGGGCATATATAGTCGAAAGGGGAGTCCGAGGGGGTGTGGGAGTGGCCCACACCACCCTGTGGCGCGACCTAGGGGGATGCTAGGGGGTGGTGTGGCCCCCCTCTGGACCCTCTTCTGGCCCCCTTCTGGCTCCCGTGGTCTTCCGGTGTTTTAAGACCAATGGGGTCTTTTCTGGGCAATTTCCCGAAAGTTGATTTTTGTGCACAAAAACGAGACACCAAATTAATTTTCCTGAAAACATCATTAGTGGTATCCAAAATACACAAGTTTAGAGGGAAAACAACATCAAAGTGTTCGGAAAAGTAGATACGTTTTTGACGTATCACTCATGAATGGGACCATTTAGGAAAGCACTTTTAACATCCATTTGTTGTAACTTGAAATTATGATGAGATGCATAAGCAAGTAAGATGCGAATAGATTCAAGACAAGCTATGGGGGCAAAGGTTTCACCGAAATCAACCCCTTCGACTTGAGAAAACCCTTCATCCACCAATCTCGCCTTGTTGCGAATGACGATGTCATCTTTGTATTGCTTGTTCTTGAACACCCATTTGGTGCCAATAACATTCTTGCAATCCTTGGGTCTTGGCACTAACTTCCAAACCTTGTTGCGCTCGAAGTTGTTGAGTTCATCTTGATCTTCGAGAGCCTCATAAACCTTCTTGGGATCAATGAAAGACATAAACGCATGAGCCGTCTCCTTGCGGTCCCACTAGGCACGCAACTGTCAAAGGAGAACCCGACCCCACTTGTGAGCACAAACTCAGAAGTTGACGATCAATGCATTGACTAGACGGCAAACACCAGTTATGAACTTTTGCGAGAGTTTAAGCTAAGAGAATGGGGGAAACGTGAGCAAAAGTTTAGAGCATGGGGAAGAACGAGCAAGACTAAGGAATCGGGGGCACAGGAGTAATAATTATTACTCATCTACCTCTGATTCCTTAGTTCTGCTCACTTTTCCCCACGGTTGAATGTTTTACTCACTTTTCCCCATCTCCTTAGGTGAAACTCTCACGAATGCTCACACCTGATGTTGTTGCGTCTTCCGTTAACTCTGACTAGTGGGGCCGTGTGGGACTGTGTCGCTCGTTGACCTGACAAGTGGGACAAGTGCGGCTGCGTTTCTGTGGCATTGCCCGTTGGGCCGTTGTATGCTTCGTACATCATAGAACGGTCCGAGTATATCACCCAAATAACCTCATGGTTAAAGGATGTATCTTCATATAACTGTGTTGTGATATGACACTAAGGACAAAGATGTCTTAACGGAATCTCTTAGCATATCAACTACTAGGGTATACCCAGCCACATTGTTCCCTTCCAACAATATTCTATTCATTAATGCTGACATAAACAATGCTCATGACCAGGAAAACTTACCCATCAAGCATCCAATGAATTGGTCGTAAAAAGGCAAGACTATGGTTTTATACTTTGTTCATGGTACTACACGTGAGCGTGAGTTTTCATCTGAATCTCATATTCCAGAGCCATTTCAGTTATAGTATAGTAATATGAATCATAATTATGAAACATATGTACAATATTATTGCCTTTTGGGCATATATCCAAAAAAGTGTTGTGTGTAGGTTCACACCAATCAACGGTGCCTATCAACTTGGTGGAGATCTCTAAGTCCTACTTGTTCGATAACCTTGGTCTCAACATCGAGGGAAAACTTTCTGCTACACTACATGACCTTCCTCTTGGGGCCCGCAACGGGTGGTGAATCTTCACCACATCAATGCTTGAGTTGGATCCTATCATATTAGTTCTCACAACAAATGAAAAAAACATGTATATATTTTATGGAAACATTCAAACCTCTTTCTTACCAAAATTCTAATGATCCTTGGTGGCTGTGTGGTACCAATACCCGGAAGTGGACAAGCGATTGAAAATGGAAAAAGCTGGCATTTTTTTATTGTGGAGTTTTGTGGGGTAGAACAAATATGGGTCAGCGGTGAAATCCAATCGATGAAAACTAAGATGAAAAGGAAAATTTTGAACCTTTGCAAAAAATTTTGGGTTGCAACACTCGTCACTCTAACTTCTGAAATTTCTCACCAACTGAATCTGCCGAAAGCTTCCCACAACTTCTCTTCTTTTTTCTTTCTTCTTTTTGAGCAACACACACTTAAGAACATAGCAGCAAGTTTGGATTTATTCGGTGCAAACGTGAACAACAAAGACACAAAAGAAGGTACACAAGTAGATGTGAGCACATAACGAATTGGGATTTTTTTACGGTGTTTGGCTGTAGGATGGGTGAAGATGAGACGACAAGGATAGATCTAAACTAGTATGACTCAGATCTAAAGATTTTATACAAAACAAGGAAAAACATATCCTAGCGTGACAACGAAATCTCTGGTACCATAGGATAAGCACCAGCTTGTTGAAAGTGGTACTTCAGGGATTTGGCCCGGTCTTCACAGTGTAGGATCTAGGATACAAATGGTATAACTAGCTATAAGTAGACAAAAGAAAAAAAATAGATTATGACCAAGTGAAGAGGATGCTAACCGCAGCTTGCAATCTAAGACAATCGCCTGTCCAAAATCCGTGAACTAGGCCACACCGCCATGCTCGAGTCATGGAGCACGAACTAGGTGTAATCCGCAAGGGAATCACGAACTCTAACTCGCACAACCATGCTCTAAAGTCATGGATCATGAATTAGGTGCAAATCTGCCAGGCATCATCAGAATAAGGGTAGTAAGATCTCTCCAACCTCTGGATGCAACTATGTCTTTGCCAGTATATCACAAGGGCTAAAAGTCTCGTACTATTGGAAGCATTATACTATTTATACTAAGGGATGACCCCTTTTCCTTAGGTGTGAATGAAAAACTTCGTATCCAGCTAAGGTGTGAAAGCGTTCCACAATAGTAAGTTGGTAGGTGGTCAACTCAAGGACTTAATAAGTTAGAAAGACGTATTTCCTTATACTATCTATACTAACTCCTGTAAGATGTATTTCACAAGTTATGTGCAAAATCATTGTTCCTTGGATTCAAAACAATTTTTTTCTTCAGACAGAAACTTGCTTTTCTAGAAACTATGTAACTTTGTTTCGTTGGCGTAAAACATTGTTTTTGCACATACATGTTTTCTTCAGCAAAAAATTGTTTCTCTACAAACTCTGTAACTTTGTTTTCTTGGTGTAAAACATTATTTTTGGATGGAATGAAGGATATCTTGTTTTCTTCGACATTGTGCTTGAGTACAACCAACAACAAAGGAGTTAAAAGTACAACCATGTTTTTAGGATTATGTGGTAAGATCAATTTAACGTTCACCAGATTATATATTTATTTAGCGCTGCTACGTGTGGTTGTTCTATTTATTTGTTGTGAGTTAAATGTCCTATTGAAGTACGAGGATCCATTTTTTCCTAGCTAAACTGGTGTCCTCCAATCCAACAATCCCAGGCAAGCTAGCACGACTCCGTGCAAACCAACGGATGAAAAGTCATCGTATCTGTGGCGTCCTTCTCGTTCAGATGCGAAGATGGCTGAAATCATGACCTTCTTGCTCAAGTCGGTCCGATCGTGAAATCGTGACCTTCTTGCTCAAGTCGGTCCGATCGTGTCTGCCTCAATTGTTCGTGCTTGGTAAACCTATGCACAATTCTTGTTTCCACATGATCTCATCCTTGTGTTGACTATCCCCTCCATGGATTGCGTGCTCTCATTGAAACAGAGGAGGAGGAGCACCCAAGGAGGAGGGGGTGGATGAACAGTGTCAAGAGGGCTCGATGGCGAGGGAGGGCATGCCAATGCTGAGGAGATGACATACGGTCAACACGCGGGGAAGCTGGGATGAAGGATGGACGATGGCGTCTCTCTCCGAGCGCAGTGCACCATGAATGTCACAAATGAGTGACTCGAGACTTCGAAAGGATCCCAACAATTTTCGGATAAATATTCAAACATGTTCCATAAATTTTTGTTTTCTCTGTGCAGTTGTCTATAGAACACTAGATTATAATCGAGCCAATATCGGCAATACAAAGGGAAAATTTTCACCAATCCAATTTCTTTGAGGCATTTATTTCACACTGGTTTTGCATCCAAAACCAAGCTGCCGTGTATGGTCCCGTGGTTGGACCACAATGACACTTTCCTTATGGCGCCTATTTTGGAGTTTCAATGTTAGGGCATCTTAAATGGTTGGAATATCCTGAATTCCATACCATGGTGCATCGGGTCTGGACTCTCCCTTGCTCATTGAACTACCCTATTGCTAAGTGGTAATTCAAGTTGAGAAATCTTAGAAGGCTCTGTAAGGGTTGGAGCATTAATATTGATGTTTCCAACAAAAGAGAGAAGAATGATCCAATTCAAGAATTTGATATTCTTGACACTTTTTCAGAATCTTGCCTCTTCTCTACAGATGAAGCAAATAAACTCAACCAAATTAAATCTGACCTTGATAAACTTCTTAAGTTAGATGAAACCAAATCCTGACAAAGATCTAGGGAGAGGTATGTGAAAGAAGGGGATATAAATACCTCTTATTTCCATGCCATTGCCAATCAAAGGACAAGGAAAAAAACAAATATCTATCTTGGATAGCCCTGATAGTCCAGTTTAAACAACTAAAGACATGCTTAGAGTAGCCTTGGATTTCTATAAATATTTGTTTGCTGTTGATCATAGGATGAACATGTCGTTGGGTGATGACTTTTGAGATCTGTCTGATAAGGTGTCTGATGAGGAAAATGAATTACTTAAAAAACCTTTCTCTGATGAGGAAATTATGGATGCTATTTTTGGTTTCTATGCTAGTGGTGCTCCTAGTCCTGATGGATTCTCCTTTCTTTTCTACCAAAATTTTTGGGGACTCATCCAAAATGATTTCATGGCCCTAGTTAGGGACTTTGAACAAGGAAGTTTAGCTATTGACAGACTAAATTTTGCTATCATCACTCTTATTCCCAAGGAACCTGATGCTAGGGATATGAAGAAATTTAGGCCTATTAGCCTGGGTAATTGTAGTTTGAAAATTATCTTGAAATACATTACCAACAGACTCTCCCTTGTGGGTAGTAGACTGATTTCTAGTAACCAAACTGCCTTTATTAAAGGTCGTTTTATTGTAGAAAGTGTGGTTTTAGCACAGGAACTGATCCATGCTGCACATTCAAAAAGTGACCCTGCACGGGTTCTTAAACTTGATTATGAAAAAAGTATATGATAGGGTGGATTGTAACTTTTTAGATGAAATTCTCCTCTCTAGAGCCTTTGGCCCTGTTTTCAGGAGTTGGATTAGAAACCTTTTGGCTGGGGGTTTCCTTTGTGTTAGGATTAATGATGAGAATCCTACTGTAAAGTAGGAAAGGGCCTCAAACAAGGAGACCCCTGCTCCCCAATCTTGTTTAATTTGGTTGGAGATGTGTTTTCTAAAATGCTCTTTAAAGCCGCCAATGCTGGTTTGATCATGGGTCTCCTCCCCCAATTTGTTTCTGGAGGTATCATCAGCCTTCAATATGGTGATGATACTATTCTCTTTCTTGAATCCAATTTAGCCTATGCTAGAAATATGAAATGAATTTTATCCTGTTACGAAAACATGTCACAAATGATGATTAATTACCATAAATATAACTTGATGACAACCCATGTGGATTCTGATTAGGCCTATGTTTATGCCCAAGTTTTTTGTTGTAAGCTTGCAAACTTTCCCTGCAAATATCTTGGAGTTTCCCTCCATTTTTCAAAATAAAAAAAATAAGACTTACAAACCATCATTGAAAAAACCTTTAAACATTTTGCTGGGTGGAGAGATAAATTACTTAATTACTAAAGTAGGCTTTTCCTACTTAAGGCTTGTATTGTAGTATACCTATGTATCTCTTGTGAGTGATCAAGTTCCCTAAATAGGCAATTAAAGCTATCAACTCCCAGATGGCTCACTTCCTGTGAAGTGACTCTGACAATAATAAAAAGTAGCACTTGGCAAATTGGGAACTGGTTTCCATGAAAAAGGACTTTGGGGGCCTTGGTGTTCAAAACCTTGGGGACTTTAACCTTTGTTTGATGGCCTCTTGGATTAAAAGGTACCATGATGACCGAGGGAAGATTTGGAAGAAAATAGTTGATTTTAAATATGACTCTGAACCCAATCTTTTCTCTGTTGCTCCTAACATTTGCTCACCTTTTTGAAAATGTGTAATGTGGGCAGCTAGAGCTGCTAAGTGTGGGTATAGATGAAAAGTAGGAAATGGTAGAAAAGTTAAGTTCTGGAGTGATGTGTGGATAGGTACTTATAGTCTAGCAGTGTGCTATTGGGATCTCTTTGAGAATTCTAATAAGCAAGATGTTTCTGTGGCTCAAGCCTATCAAGACAATGAGCTTAATGTGACGCCCCGGGATCGGGCACTATACAGATTTCAGCCTTTCCGCCAAAATCCACATAGTAACCGATTCCAGGTTGCCACTTGTGATAACATTACAACAGTCCACGAATATTCCGCAACAACAACAGAAAAGATATATACAAGACGACTCAAACGAGTCAAGGATACAACTGATACAATACAAAGATCCAAAGACAGCGGAAGAAACAACATAGTGTCCGACTACGGACAAGATACAAATTGGACTAAGAGTCCTGAAGATAATCGATGGCGTCCAATCCCTGCCCAGGCCAAGCCGGATGGATTCCCAAGCTAACGTCGTCAGACTTCAAACCTGTTGACTGCAATGTGGAATATGCAGCCACGAAATGGATTCGTGGGTCAGTACTATTAATTACTGGCAAGTGGATAAACCATACTCACAAGATACCAGCGTAACCAATCATCACAAGATACAAATACTTTGGGTACAACGGAAAGGAAGTGATTATTGCAAAGAAGCGGCAGCGGGCTGCACTAACTAACTACAGAGACGCGCTACAACATCCGGCTAAAAGAAAGGGATAAGATAGCGTATCAGAACCAACTACAACTACTCACCAAGCAATACCCATCCAATGTTACCCCCTACTAAGGAAGCAACTGTCGCACCCGGACTTCTAGAGGATACTCGCCGTTCCGTTGAACAGTAGTAGATTGGATTACGGGGCTTACCGGCACCCGCGTCCTCTTACGAGTAGGCCAACACACGTATGTGTGACAACCAACCCCTATCTGTTCAGCGTCGACGTAAACTATCCCATAGAAATCAGGATACTTCCATTGACGTACTTCAAAACATACACACATGGTACGTCAACGGCATTGAAACAATTGATATCACAACAGATCTCTACGACACAAAAGATGAAAATAAGTTGCAAATAGCTCTCATTAGAGCAGAGATAGCAAATACAATCATTCAGAGGGACATGTCCCAACATATCATCATTACATCACAGCGGAAGCATTCAACATGTCTGAGTACAGACAAGAACCAAATAGGCCTAAGAGGCCGGAAACGAAAAGACGGAGCCCATCCACGAAGTCTCGGATCCTGCCCGGGTCCGCTATCTACTCGTCAGCAGTCTCGTCATACTCCACGTAGTAGCCACCATGTAGATCCTCGGAAACGTAGGTCTGCGGAAACCACAGCCCCAAAGGGGTCAGTACATGAACGTACTGGCAAGCAAGACTCACAGTTCACCAAAGTGTAACCCGTCAACACCAAGCACAGATGCTTTGGGTTCAACGGAGGAAAGGGGATATAAAAGATGCTGCAATGGCTGCGCTAACCAACTACAGAGAACTACACCTTCCAACTAACAGAAAGGGGATAAGATCGAGTATTGTAACCAACTGAAAGATAACTTCAAACAAACCCATCCTGGATCTCGCCCCTTATCCAAAGAAGCAATCCGAGGATAACTCACACAGTTGAATTAATGATGGTTCATATTATTGTGTCAATAAGCCTATTACTAGTCAAGTTGTTAATCATTGGGTGTAAGGTTGTTAATCATTAGGTTTAAGTTGTCCCGAGTACTTGTTAGCCAGTAATTTCACCAAGTAATCCATAACCGCGGAAAACACGGCTTCTCGAGAAGATTATCCCTGCAGGGGTGCACCAATTTGGCCGTACGTAAGAATAACCCGCCAGACGGGAATCAAACCCACCAAGCGAGGTACTCAACACAACTCAACTCTTCTTCGCATCAAGCCCAAAGAACCACGTGCTGTGCGTGCGCGGCTAATCGAGCCCCACGAAGAAAAGGGGACCCTCATAGCACTGGAAGACCACGCCGCCCTAAATGCCGACTACAAAAGTTCCACCCTGGCCTGGGCTCGCAAGATCATGCATGCAGCAAATGGAAAGCCCGAACAACGTGTGGCGATTTGGACGAGATGCGAATTGAATCAAATTGAGGGGGGCGCCCATACTCGCTTCCCACATGCGGTTAGTGCGCTCATCATGGATCAGTAGACAAGACCCTTTTCCTATTAGGGTCGACACTAGCAGGCCTCAAAACCACCCTGGGCCTCCTGCCGGTGCCTTATCATCAAATTATTATTAACAATAACATTAGCATGATTCATTGTTTAACATCGAGCCCCCAGAACGTAATAGAAATGGTAAGAGAAAGTAACGGGTAACAGACTCGAGCAAAACAACCTAAGCATGCTAGTAAGACACGGGCTCAAACAAAAGGTTATAGGTATGGAGGTGAGGCAATGTCAGGGTTAAGGGATTCATGTGATAGGTTCGTAACAAAAACAACTACTACTAAGGCTAGCAGAAATAGACAACGGAAAGTATCGGTAACCAATGTTGAAAGGAACACGATGGTTCATGTGAGTGATAACTTGCCTGCAAAACCCAGTAGCCTGGTACTGAGCTAACTCCTTAGAAGGGGTGTCGTAAGGATCGTCGGTCTCAACGTGTCGTGTATCCGAGAAGAAGCAACAAACAATGCAGAGAGATAAACAATCAATATCATGGCATAGTGCACTAACAATGGGATGATGCATGGCAATTTAATTGATGCATAGAAATAAACTAGTTGACAAGATAGAAACAGGATTAAATGGACCCACATGCAATTTTGGATTGCATATGGAAAGCCCATGAATTATGGTTGAATTAATTGTTCTACCACTAATCATCATGTGTAAGTGAGTTAGCATGATGCATGGAGGAAGAAAACAGAAAGAAAACAACAATAGAACCAAAGTGAAATAAGGTTTACCAAGTTTGGAAATTTGTTTATTAAGTTAAGAAATTTTGGTTTCTTAAGGTGTCACACACAGCTTTGTTGTTTTCACCAATTTTAATTGTTCAAAATAGATAACAAAGTTTATATTTGGTAAGAACACACAAATTTTAGGTGGAATACATGTTTCACTTGTTGAAAAAGGATTTCAAATAAATTATTTAGGAATTAAACAAGTTTAAGCAAGAATTAAATGAAATTAATTCAAGTTTGAATTTAATTGTATTTTTATTTGTTCAAAACATTGAGTGAAGTTCATATTTGAAAAGGTTATGCTTTTATGGTTTGAAAACATATTTTATATGTCCCAAAAGAATTTGTTTTGATCAAGTTATAATTTTAGCAATATTATTTTAATTATTCAAAACATGAAACAAATTTTATATTTGAAAAGGTGGTTTAATTTTGCATGGAAAACATATTTCATTTGTTGAAATTGGATTTAAAATGAGCAAGTTATTATTTTGGCAATTTTAAATGAAATAAATAGGAAACAGTTGTTTTCAGCAATTTAAATTATTCAAAACAGCAAACAAAATTTATATTTGGAAAGAACATTTAATTTGGGACAGAAAACATATTAAAAATGTTGAATTTGGAGTTAAAATGATTTTCTTATGCAATTTACAAGATTTGGGGTAAATCTGCCATTTTTAATGCACTAGGGACTTAGAAAATATTTTGCAGGGGCTAGAATTAATTTCCAGGGGCCTATTGGTGATACTGAGATGTTGCTGTGACCAAAGCATTGGAAAATAAAAAGTTGGTTTTAATTGTGTGGGAGGGGGATCGAACCCAGCACCTGCTGATGTGAGCGCTGGGACAGAACCAGTAGGGTGGATCGGCTGCTTGTGATGGGGGAAAGGGGGGGGGGGGGGGGGGGGTATGAGGTTCAGAGATCGGGCTTAACTGAATTTTGCCTGCACGGTTACTGAACCCGAGCGGAAGGGAAACAGGGAGGGATCGCCGGCAGCGATCTCGGTGGCGCCGGGGAGCTGCGGCCGTGGGGGTGCCTGGTGCGAGAGGAGGAGAGGGAGAGGGGAACCGAGGCGGTCGAGGAGAGGCCTCACCTGGGCGGTTGGAGGCGAGGCGGAGCAGGGGCAGGTCGGGTGCAGAGCAGGTTGAGCAGCAGCAGGGGCGACCGGCGGAAAAGGAGGCGACGGCGGCGGCGGCCTGGGCCGTATCCGGCGGTGAGGCCTACAACAATTTTGGAGCGGGAGGGGAGCCGGTTCCATTCCCGGGGACGGCAAGTCCTCGAGGTGACTGTGGTGTTGCCGCTATGAGGAGGCAGTGAGGTGGTTCAATGCTTGGGTTTCAGAACAGAAGGGAATCGGGGGGGAGAAGAGAGGAGAAACGGCGGCGCTAGGGCTAGAGGAGAGGGTCTAGGGCTAGCAAGCAGAGGGGGAGGTACTTATGGAGAGAGGAGCCATGGTACAGCTGCAAATCGAGGAGGGGAAGGAGGATCGTGTGGTGGTGACTGTGATCGTACTGTGATGACGACTGCGAGGAGGAAGACGACAACATAAAAGAGGGGGTGGGCTAGAAGAGATGGGCTTGGGGGAGAATAAGGGGATGGGGTGGGCTGCCTCCTTGCTTTGCTTTTCTTTCTATTTTTTTGTTTCTCTGTTTTTTTTTTGTAGCAAAACGAAATTGGAAGGAATAGATGCTTTGGGGTTTGCCAACAATTCCAGAAAAATTTGGGTAGCCTACTTAGGTCAAACACAACTCAAAGCCAAGTTTGGAAAATAAAACATTGGTATTTTGGTGCTGTTTGGATAGGTTTCCAATTTGAGTTAGTTTGGATATTGATTGAAATATTTAAGACAAGAAAATTAATTAGGGTGATCATATGATTCTAAATGGAAACAAATGAGCACCTTTGTTTTGGTTATTTTTTTTATAAGTTCAAATTGGTGTGCTGTTTGAATGTTTTTGATAGGAATTTGAATAATCTGTTAATTAATGAATTAATATTGAAAACAAGGATTTTAATAGGGTGAACCCTATTGATTAAATAGAACAAATGAGTTGATTTGTTTGGTAATTTTTATCATTTGAAATTGGGTGCTGTTGATGTGTTTGATTTGAATTTGAAACCAAGTTGGAAAATAATTAATTGGAATAGAAGCACCAGTCTATTAGTTGATCATTATGGAATAATATGAAAACAAATTGGTTGTTTTTATTTGAGATTTCTATTTCAAAAGTTGTAACAGAGCAAGTATGAAAACAAGCATTTGGAATTGTTTGAGTTTCATTATGAAAATCAAAGAATAACAGATGCAAAACAAATAATAAACAAATGCAAACAAGAGAGTAAAATGATGACATGATGCAATACTTAATTAAACAAGAAACAAAACATTCTAGGGGGTAGTTTTCATACTTGGGATGTTACAAAACGCCCCCCCTTGAAGGAATCGCGCCCCGAGATTCCTACTGAGAAAAGAAAAGGTCCGGATACTTCTTGGGAAGATCCTCTTGAGCTGTGACACGTGAAACACATCGTGCACCTTGGATAGTTTTTCTGGAAGTTCAAGATGACAGGCAATCCTGGCAACTCTTCTGGAAGACGTCAGGGAATTTGGAAACCACCGGAACATTTTCAAGTAAAGGGAGAGGTTTTGCATCGAGGGTGTATAGCTGAATAGAACTTGATTCACTTGGAGAATAGATTATCTGGAATGTGGTGATTCAGGAATGCTTCCTCGAAACAACCCCAGGTGATAGGAATGCCAGCTCTCATAGCCTGGAATCAACAACAACAACAACAACCTTTCTGGCCAGATAGACTTGATATTTGGGAAGTTTTGATTAGACGCCGGTAGAAGAATTGAAGTGGAAAACAACAACAAGATTTCAACGGACGAAAAGGATGTTGAGAAGAACAGGATATCGAAGCAACATCGGGAAAACGAGAACAAAACACTCCTGAGGTACTACGGAAAACCCATCTGGGCTTCTAAAGAATCAATATCTACTGCTTAAGGAATAGAGGATCTGCTTCCGGGGCTTACACGCCTCCGTTCTCAATCATGAGTAGGCAACATGATAAATCATGTCACAACCACCTCCATTCCTATGGTCTAGTAGATATAACTATCCTAGAGAAACCAGGATTCGTGAAATCCTAACTTGAAAGTTTATATGAGAATGGAAAATAACGTTGCACTTCCTTACCAGAAAAGGGTGGGTGGGTGGGGAAAGAAGAAAAAGAACAGAATTCCTACTCTCACGTTTCATTTTTCCTATATAGCTACAAAATAGTTTCTAGACTCAACTGCGACCAGTAAAAAGGGATCCTACAGGCAGACAGGCTCTGATACCATTTGTCGCACCCGGACTTCTAGAGGATACTCGCCGTTCCGTTGAACAGTAGTAGATTGGATTACGGGGCTTACCGGCACCCGCGTCCTCTTACGAGTAGGCCAACACACGTATGTGTGACAACCAACCCCTATCTGTTCAGCGTCGACGTAAACTATCCCATAGAAATCAGGATACTTCCATTGACGTACTTCAAAACATACACACATGGTACGTCAACGGCATTGGAACAATTGATATCACAACAGATCTCTACGACACAAAAGATGAAAATAAGTTGCAAATAGCTCTCATTAGAGCAGAGATAGCAAATACAATCATTCAGAGGACACATGTCCCAACATATCATCATTACATCACAGCGGAAGCATTCAACATGTCTGAGTACAGACAAGAACCAAATAGGCCTAAGAGGCCGGAAACGAAAAGACGGAGCCCATCCACGAAGTCTCGGATCCTGCCCGGGTCCGCTATCTACTCGTCAGCAGTCTCGTCATACTCCACGTAGTAGCCACCATGTAGATCCTCGGAAACGTAGGTCTGCGGAAACCACAGCCCCAAAGGGATCAGTACATGAACGTACTGGCAAGCAAGACTCACAGTTCACCAAAGTGTAACCCGTCAACACCAAGCACAGATGCTTTGGGTTCAACGGAGGAAAGGGGATATAAAAGATGCTGCAACTGGCTGCGCTAACCAACTACAGAGAACTACACCTTCCAACTAACAGAAAGGGGATAAGATCGAGTATTGTAACCAACTGAAAGATAACTTCAAACAAACCCATCCTGGATCTCGCCCCTTATCCAAAGAAGCAATCCGAGGATAACTCACACAGTTGAATTAATGATGGTTCATATTATTGTGTCAATAAGCCTATTACTAGTCAAGTTGTTAATCATTGGGTGTAAGGTTGTTAATCATTAGGTTTAAGTTGTCCTGAGTACTTGTTAGCCAGTACTTTCACCAAGTAATCCATAACCGCGGAAAACACGGCTTCTCGAGAAGATTATCCCTGCAGGGGTGCACCAATTTGGCCGTACACGTAAGAATAACCCGCCAGACGGGAATCAAACCCACCAAGCGAGGTACTCAACACAACTCAACTCTTCTTCGCATCAAGCCCAAAGCACCACGTGCTGTGCGCGCGCGGCTAATCGAGCCCCACGAAGAAAAGGGGACCCTCATAGCACTGGAAGACCACGCCGCCCTAAATGCCGACTACAAAAGTTCCACCCTGGCCTGGGCTCGCAAGATCATGCATGCAGCAAATGGAAAGCCCGAACTACGTGTGGCGATTTGGACGAGATGCGAATTGAATCAAATTGAGGGGGGCACCCATACTCGCTTCCCACATGCGGTTAGTGCGCTCATCATGGATCAGTAGACAAGACCCTTTTACTATTAGGGTCGACACTAGCAGGCCTCAAAACCACCCTGGGCCTCCTGCCGGTGCCTTATCATCAAATTATTATTAACAATAACATTAGCATGATTCATTGTTTAACATCGAGCCCCCGGAACGTAATAGAAATGGTAACAGAAAGTAACGGGTAACAGACTCAAGCAAACCAACCTAAGCATGCTAGTAAGACACGGGCTCAAACAAAAGGTTATAGGTATGGAGGTGAGGCAATGTCAGGGTTAAGGGATTCATGTGATAGGTTCGTAACAGAAACAACTACTACTAAGGCTAGCAGAAATAGACAACGGAAAGTATCGGTAACCAATGTTGAAAGGAACACGATGGTTCATGTGAGTGATAACTTGCCTGCAAAACCCAGTAGCCTGGTACTGAGCTAACTCCTTAGAAGGGGTGTCGTAAGGATTGTCGGTCTCAACGTCGTCGTGTATCCGAGAAGAAGCAACAAACAATGCAGAGAGATAAACAATCAATATCATGGCATAGTGCACTAACAATGGGATGATGCATGGCAATTTAATTGATGCATAGAAATAAACTAGTTGACAAGATAGAAACAGGATTAAATGGACCCACATGCAATTTTGGATTGCATATGGAAAGCCCATGAATTATGGTTGAATTAATTGTTCTACCACTAATCATCATGTGTAAGTGAGTTAGCATGATGCATGGAGTAAGAAAACAGAAAGAAAACAACAATAGAACCAAAGTGAAATAAGGTTTACCAAGTTTGGAAATTTGTTTATTAAGTTAAGAAATTTTGGTTTCTTAAGGTGTCACACAAGCATTTGTTGTTTTTACCAATTTTAATTGTTCAAAATAGATAAAAAAGTTTATATTTGGTAAGAACACACAAATTTTAGGTGGAATACATGTTTCACTTGTTGAAAAAGGATTTCAAATAAATTATTTAGGAATTAAACAAGTTTAAGCAAGAATTAAATGAAATTAATTCAAGTTTGAATTTAATTGAATTTTTATTTGTTCAAAACATTGAGTGAAGTTCATATTTGAAAAGTTTATGCTTTTATGGTTTGAAAACATATTTTATATGTCCCAAAAGAATTTGTTTTGATCAAGTTATAATTTTAGCAATATTAAATGATTTAAACAAGGTTTAAATCATTTAACCAATTTTAATTATTCAAAACATGAAACAAATTTTATATTTGAAAAGGTGGTTTAATTTTGCATGGAAAACATATTTCATTTGTTGAAATTGGATTTAAAATGAGCAAGTTATTATTTTGGCAATTTTAAATGCAATAAATAGGAAACAGTTGTTTTCAGCAATTTAAATTATTCAAAAGAGCAAACAAAATTTATATTTGGAAAGAACATTTAATTTGGGACAGAAAACATATTAAAAATGTTGAATTTGGAGTTAAAATGATTTTCTTATGCAATTTACAAGATTTGGGGTAAATCTGCCATTTTTAATGCACTAGGGACTTAGAAAATATTTTGCAGGGGCTAGAATTAATTTCCAGGGGCCTATTGGTAATACTGAGATGTTGCTGTGACCAAAGCATTGGAAAATAAAAAGTTGGTTTTAATTGTGTGGGAGGGGGATCGAACCCAGCACCTGCTGCTGTGAGCGCTGGGACAGAACCAGTAGGGTGGATCGGCTGCTTGTGATGGAAAGGGGGTACGGGGGGGGTATGAGGTTCAGAGATCGGGCTTAACTGAATTTTGCCTGCACGGTTACTGAACCCGAGCGGAAGGGAAACAGGGAGGGATCGCCGGCAGCGATCTCGGTGGCGCCGGGGAGCTGCGGCCGTGGGATGCCTGGTGCGAGAGGAGGAGAGGGAGAGGGGAACCGAGGCGGTCGAGGAGAGGCCTCACCTGGGCGGTTGGAGGCGAGGCGGAGCAGGGGCAGGTCGGGTGCAGAGCAGGTCGAGCAGCAGCAGGGGCGACCGGCGGAAAAGGAGGCGACGGCGGCGGCGGCCTGGGCCGTATCCGGCGGTGAGGCCTACAGCAATTTTGGAGCGGGAGGGGAGCCGGTTCCATTCCCGGGGACGGCAAGTCCTCGAGGTGACCGTGGTGTTGCCGCTATGAGGAGGCAGTGAGGTGGTTCAATGCTTGGGTTTCAGAACAGAAGGGAATCGGGGGGAGAAGAGAGGAGAAACGGCGGCGCTAGGGCTAGAGGAGAGGGTCTAGGGCTAGCAAGCAGAGGGGGAGGTACTTATGGAGAGAGGAGCCATGGTACGGCTGCAAATCGAGGAGGGGAAGGAGGATCGTGTGGTGGTGACTGTGATCGTACTGTGATGACGACTGCTAGGAGGAAGACGACAACAGAAAAGAGGGGGTGGGCTAGAAGAGATGGGCTTGGGGGAGAATAAGGGGATGGGGTGGGCTGCCTCCTTGCTTTGCTTTTCTTTCTATTTTTTTGTTTCTCTGTTTTTTTTTGTAGCAAAACGAAATTGGAAGGAATAGATGCTTTGGGGTTTGCCAACAATTCCAGAAAAATTTGGGTAGCCTACTTAGGTCAAACACAACCCAAAGCCAAGTTTGGAAAATAAAACATTGGTATTTTTGGTGCTGTTTGGATAGGTTTCCAAATTTGAGTTAGTTTGGATATTGATTGAAATATTTAAGACAAGAAAATTAATTAGGGTGATCATATGATTCTAAATGGAAACACATGAGCACCTTTGTTTTGGTTATTTTTTTATAAGTTCAAATTGGTGTGCTGTTTGAATGTTTTTGATAGGAATTTGAATAATCTGTTAATTAATGAATTAATATTGAAAACAAGGATTTTAATAGGGTTAACCCTATTGATTAAATAGAACAAATGAGTTGATTTGTTTGGTAATTTTTATCATTTGAAATTGGGTGCTGTTGATGTGTTTGATTTGAATTTGAAACCAAGTTGGAAAATAATTAATTGGAATAGAAGCACCAGTCTATTAGTTGATCATTATGGAATAATATGAAAACAAATTGGTTGTTTTTATTTGAGATTTCTATTTCAAAAGTTGTAACAGAGCAAGTATGAAAACAAGCATTTGGAATTGTTTGAGTTTCATTATGAAAATCAAAGAATAACAGATGCAAAACAAATAATAAACAAATGCAAACAAGAGAGTAAAATGATGACATGATGCAATACTTAATTAAACAAGAAACAAAACATTCTAGGGGGTAGTTTTCATACTTGGGATGTTACAGCAACCCAAGGAAACTCACCCTGTTGATTAAGGTGACATTCATCTTTATGGTGGAGGTAATCTATATTACTAGTCAAGTTATCATCATTAAGTGTAAGCTGTCTGAGTACTTGTTAGCCAGCACTTTCACCAAGTCATCCATAATCGCGGACAACACGGCTTCTCGAGAAGATTTAACCCTGCAGGGATGCACCAATTTGGCCGTACACGTAAGAATGACCCGCCAGATGGAAAGGCCCTTCCACCAAGCGAGGCACTCAACACAACCCAACTCTTCTTCGCATCAAGCCCAAAGAACCCCGTGCAATTGAGCGCACGGCTAATCAAGCCCCACGAAGAAAAGGGGACCCTCATAGCACTCTAAGAACGTGTCTCCCTAAATGCCGACTACAAAAGTTCCACCCTGGCGCCAAGGGTTCGCACCTGCATATGCATGCGGCAAATGGAAAACCCGAACTAAATGAGGCGATTTGGACGAGATGTGAATCGAATCAAAGTTGCAGGGGGGGCATACTCGCTTCTCACATGCGGTTAGTGCGCTCAACATGGATCGGAGGACAAGACCCTTTTCCTAATTAAGGTCGACACTAGCAGGCCTCAAAACCACGCCGGGCCTCCTGCCGGTGCCTTATCATCAAATTATTATTACCCAAAACATTAACAGGTTGTTGATCAAGTTGAAACGCAACTATCAAACTAAACAGGTGATTGAACAAAGGACACCAGGACTAGAGCGCAAACAAACCTAAGCATGCAACTACGACACGAGGGCCAACGGGGTAAACAAACAACAGGTAATAGCAAGTGGAAGGAAGGCTATATCATGGCTGCAAGGTAAACATATGATAGGATCGAGACACACGCATCGAATCATAAGGCTAGCACAAGGAAAACGGAAAGAATCGGTAACAAGTGATGAAAGGCAGCCATAGGCAGCAAGTGAGTATACTTGCCTGGAATCCAGCAAGTAGAGGTACATCCGAAGAACTTGTCGTTGCTCACATAATCTCAACGTCCTATCCGCGAAGAAGCAACGAACTAGAACAAACACCGGATGCAACAATTACTTCTACGGCAAAAGATCCAGCATGATCAAGATATGGATGCATGACAAGTTTAAGGATGCATCAAAGATAAACTAGTTGACATGGTAAACATATTTAAATGGGCCCATATGCAATTTGGATTGCATCTGGAAAAACCCATGAATTAATGTTGAATTAAATGATCTACAAATAACCATCATGTGAGAGTTGATTAGAATGATGCATGGATGATGAAAACAATAAGAAAACAACAATAGCTTCAGTTTGATATGTTGTTTACCAAGTTTGGAATTTTATTTGTTAAGTTATGAACTTTGGCATTTTAAATGATTTAAACAAACATTTGTTGTTTTCACCAATTTAAATATTCAAAACAGATAACAAAATTTATATTTGGAAAGAAAACAAAATTTTAGATGGAATACATATTTCATTTGTTTGAGGATTGAGCAAGTTATTAAATTGACAATTTTAAATGCATCAATTAAGAAATATTTGTTTTCAGCAATTTAATTTATTCAAAACAGAAAACAAAGTTTATATTTGGAAAGCTTATTCAATTTTGCATGGAAAACATATTTTACATGTTGGAATTGAATTTGAATTGCCCAAGTTATGAATTTTGCAATTTAAAAGGTTTAATTAAAGCATTGAATTATTGCACCACTTTTAATTAGGAAAAACAGTAAACAAAATGTATTGAAAAGGTTGAAAATATGTATAAAATGTTTCACTGAACATTTTGAGCTATTAAACTTAATTTTTGGATCATTATTGAATTTATTATGCAATTTTCATAGGCATTTTTATTCTGCCCTTTTTAGTAAACAGAAGGAAACATGTTCAAATTTAATTCAATTGTGACCAAATAAAATACCAATGTGTAGAGTTTGTTAAGACAAATTTTTAGATCCCAAGTTTGCTCAATTTGGGTGAACAGAACTCAAGTTATGATTTTCCAAAGTTTCCAATTTTTATTGCATTTTCTGTATTTAATTATTTAGTGCAAAATTTATTACAGCAACATTCAACTTTGTGACTAATAGAAAGAGCACAAGATTCTGAATCCACAGAAACTTGAATCATTGAAATTGGAGCAATTTTCAATTTGTTATGGATTTTACAAATAAAGACTCAGATCTGTTTTTTTTTTCTGGATTTCGGGAAATAAAAGAAAAAGGCCGAAAAAGAGGTGGCTTTGCGCCTAAGGGGGGATTCGAACTCGGGGCTTCCAGCGTGCGGGACAGGGCGCCAAGCCACTAGGCTGCTGGCTCGGTTGGTGTTAGAACAGGGGTGGACTGCCTTTTGATGTGGTCTACCGCGTATCCTATCTCTGACGAAACTGAAAACTGCACGGGACTGTGGCACAGCACAAGTATTCGTGGCGACCTGACGCACAGCAGATCATGCTGCTCGATGGCAAGCATGCAGAGCAAAGGGAGGGGGTAGGGGAACGCGTCCCGGAGGTGGAGGCTCACCGAGAGGGGTGCTGGAGGAGTCGGAGTTGGTTGGGGCGGACCACACCATCGAGACAGCCGCGCAGACGACACACGACCAGAGGAGGAAGACGCCCATGTCGGCATCATCCTAGGCGGCTCTGGCTCCCGATCTTCAGCCTAGAGGAAGATGATGGCGAGGCGGTTCCATTCCCGCAGCTACCTTGGCTCGAGGGCGAGCATGGCGATGGGGCCTCGAAGAGAAGCTCCGGCCATGGTGGTACAGTGGTGGGAAAAGGCAGAGGGAGGAAGAGAGGAGGGCGCCGGCGGCTAGAGGAGGAGAGGGGAGAGTGGTAGGTGGCTAGGGTTTGTGGAGGAGGGGATCCGGAGGGGGATTTAAGGAGGAGGGGAGAGGGGACCAGGAGGAGGCCATGGTGGGGGAGGGTGACGTCCACCTCCTGTACGACCGTACGGAGAAGAAGACGTGGGGTGGGCTGGTTTGGATTTGTTGGGCTGGGCCAGGTCGGTTGGCCTGCTCTTCTCTCCCCCTTGTGTTTTATTCTTTTTCTCTTTTTTTTTTAAAAGAATAGGAAGAGAGAAATAGAAGGGTTTTAGGGTTCCAAAAATTATGGGGTTAATTTATTTGTGTTTAGAATTGAAAAAGCACAGTTGCACTAATGTTTGTTTTTGAGAATTTCAAACTTGGTTTGAAATTTGAATTTGAGGTGAATTTGAACCAAATTGAAAATTGAGGGAGTTTCAAGTTTCCAAAAAGCATGAATTTGATTTCCTTGCACTTGACATTCAAAATGCCCAAGTGTGGAAACTTTTGTTTTTGGAAATTGAAAGTTTGTTTGAGTTTTGAATTTTAAATGACATTTGGGTGAAAAAATAAATGCAATGCATATGATGCTTGATGCAAAGCAAAAAGGAAAGCAACCAACTCTAATTGGAGGAAATCCCCCAGGTGTTACACTTAAGCTCACTTTTAGAAGGAATGTTTCCCCTGAGGGTTTCAACAGGTGGCTGGATCTTTCTCAACTGGCGAGTACTGTTACGCTTATAGATGAGGAAGATTTTTCCACCTAGATGTTTCATTCCTATGGTGTGTATAGTGACAGCTCCTTCTGTGCCTTGGTAAAAATCTGGTATGCAATTGCATACCCTCAAAAAAAAAATCTTTCCTTCATTCTCTCTTTTCCACCTCAGCAATCGTTTTACATAACAACGCTAAGATATAACCATTTTACATGCCCTTAGTTGAGTCTCATTTGCAATTTTTTTCTTTTCGCGAATGGTCTCATATGCATTCATGGATGTAATAACTGTACACAAGGAAACATGCTAGGCATTTGAACTATTTTCAGGTCAATCAATAGCACATTTTTCTGTATTTTGCGTGATTTTACATTCCGGTCGAGGATCTTTTACAAAATGCAGCGACGTTGAGTCACTGACACCCCTGCCCCGCCTCTCTTACCTCTAAGAAGTTATTAATCCCATTATACTACACACGTAGGCACACGTGGACGGCGTGGCGACGTCGTACGTGCGCGCTGGCACGTACACCATCAACGTCGACGATCCATCCATTACTAGTAAAGACGGTACAACATGCAAAGAAATCAAGGCCGTCCGATCGAAACACGGACGGACGCACGTTCCGCGAGGACAGTCAGTCAGTGGAGGCACGGCTCGGCGTCGGCCATCTCGACGCCGTTGACGCTGCCGTCGGCGCCGGGGCGGCCGGCCTTGTACTTGTACCACCTCGCTGCGAAGAGGTAGACGACGAGGTTGGCGAGGCAGACCCCGGCGAGGAGCCAGTAGAACTTGTACAGCTCGCCCTTGTTGAGGTCGTCGGCGATCCACGGTTTGCGGTCGCCGGTGATCTTGTGCACGACGGTGACGAGCGCCGAGCTGACGAAGAACCCCAGAGAGAGCGTGCTGAGGAAGAGCCCCGTGCTCATGGTTTTCATCCCCTTGGGGCATTCGCGGAGGAAGAAGTCGAGCTGGCCGATGTAGGTGAAGGCCTCGCCGGATCCGACGAAGAGGAACTGCGGGATGAGCCAAAACACCGTCATGGGCACGGGGGTTCCCTCGGGCACGCCAGAATCCCGAGCCACGCGGAGGCGCTTCACCTCGATGAGCGCTGCGGAGGTCATGGCGAGGATGGAGAGCACGAGACCGATGCCGATCCGCTGGAGCGGGGTGAGCCCGTGAGGGTTGCCGCTGAGGCGGCGTGCGATGGGGACGACGATGCGGTCGTAGATGGGGACGGTGAGGAGGATGGAGCCGACGAAGAAGACGGTGAGGGAGCCAGCAGGGATCTCGAAGGAGGAGCCGATGTGGCGGTCCATGGTGGTGGCCTGGGACACGGAGAAGGTGGTCATCTGCGCGTACACCGTCCAGAACATGATGGTCGTCGCCCAGATCGGAAGCATGCGTGCCACCGTCTTCACCTCCTCCACGTCCGTCAGTGTCGCCAGCTGCCACTTGCTCGGTTCGCCGGCCGGGTCCGAGTTGATCGCCGCATGGTCCAAGAAACTGCACAAAGATTCAGGTGTGTTCGTCTATCAGAACGAGAAGTGATTAAAAGAAAAGAATTATAGAGTGGAAATAAAATCAACTTCACAATCGAGTAAACCATGTTTGTTTGCAGATTTTGGTCAGCAAAAGTGGGGAGATTAGGCTTGATAATAATGAAGCATTTTCTTTCCTCTTCTTCTTTCTATTATTTCCATAAGTATAAGCAGTTGTTGCAGCTGTTCAGTTCTGAACAAAACAATTCTAGCTCAGTTTCAGAAAACAAATGCCCTTCTTATTTGGGAAAAATATTGTTAAGTTCCTGTTATTGATACTTCCACTGTACATAACCAAAATCCTAAAAGGCTGTGATGCAACAACTACAATGTAGTAGTAGTAGTAGTAAAAGCAGTGGTCTGAGGAACAAGATTCTTCTGCACGAGATGGAGACACAAATCCAATCATAACACTTGCAACAACAAATCGTCTTAGGCAGAGCATCTGTGGGTGGGTGGGTACAACTAAGTGTTCAGAGTTTATATATATATATTTTGCAAACTTGTCGTGATCAAACAAGTGTGTTTTAGCTGGCCGTATTCTCCCCACTTGCACATGCTTAACTGGAGCGGCAGCCAATTAGGGTCCAGGCATAACGCCTGTTCATGTGATGCAATTGATGTTAATGCAACCTCAGGCAGAACCTGGGGGAAATGGGTTTCATAACCTTATCATGTGATTATCCTCGGTGGACACAATCGTACTGTTAATGCATGTATTTCATAGTGTTGGACTGACCTGACTACTGAATCATGTGATTATTCAACTAGATGGAACTGAAATCGTGGCAGGGAACTTGCCAAGAAACCATTATCCCAAAAACCCTGTCCGAATAATGTCCGCGTTGAGGTCGACCACCAAGTGGGAAAAAATTGAGTGAAATCACGTGTTCTCGCCAAAAAAAAAAAGCGTCGACATGTGAGACACGACACTTGGCTGTTAGAACAGCGACGGGCGGTGGCGGGCCGACCGTTGGTTCTTACGCACAACAGAAGAGTGCTCTAACAGTGTGGTCGACGGAGTGATTAAGCCATAACGAGGTGGTGGATCTGATTTCACCTCCTCCATCAGCCTCGCCAACCTAGACAATAATTTGCGAAGAGAGGGCAACCAGAAGGTAGGTATACATCACATGCCTTGAGTTTGTGTCACTGCTTTTATGCAGTATGGTCCATGGGATGATCTCCGGGGTGCTTTGCCGGCATGAATTGGACAGATCGATGTGAGGCATGGATCGAGTGAGCCATGACAAAAAGGAAGGGCAGGTGCATGTGAAGAGGAAAGGTTGCTTAGATCTTGTTGTCGCCATCGCCATCACTGGCTAAACTTTCCTACACACATAGTACTAGTACCAGCCCTTTCTTCTGCCTAGTCGTTTTTTTGTTGGCGGGCTTTTTCGGTTTTCTACCGCCCAATCATGGAGAGGTTTGGGTGTGCACACGTCTCAGTCCTGTGCAGAAACAGCCACTCCGAATAATTGAGGGGGAAATGGATGGCAGATTTTGCTTGCTTCTGTCTAGTAGTAGTAGCTTTCTCTACTCTGTCTCTCTATTGGCCCACCATGGAGTATTAGCATGGTGACATTCTAAATGTCACCTTGATAGGTTTGATAACAACAGAAAATATTTCAAACTCATATAGGACGATCGGTGTGGAGGTAGATCGATGTCAAGGCTGATTTTGAAGCAGGAAGAAAGTTGACGCACATGACGCTCGGGTTCTCCTAGCTTGTCAAGTACCAAACCATCGAGAAGACAAGATACTGACTATAATCCCTACTATATGCTCTACACCCCGATTGTTTGGATGAAAATGTCGTAGAGCCTCTTTTCTTGACAAGTTTGTGGCAACTAGCGGTGATGACAACACGGTAAGAGTTTGATTAGCTCTGCACTGTGGGTAGCAAAGTAGAGTCGAAACACTCACCCCGTTTTGAACAGAGCTGCTGACTACGTTTCGTGCTACGAAGTTCAGACGAAAACCGTCTCACTCCAGCTCCAGGGATAGGAGGAGAGCAGGGAGTGGTAGGTGGGCGAAAGCACTCTCAAGAATCAGGAAGAGAGGAGCGTCCCGATGCGCTAGAAAACAGGTGCACAATATGAAATCAAGGGGACTGTTTGGCGCTGCATACCGACCAGCATGCAGAGCCCCCGTCTGACCATATCTCCTATCCAGTACATACATGATGCATCCACCGTCTGCGCCTCTGAATCCGTGGCAGGTGACACGCACGCCGGACTTGTTTTTTTGCAGGTTACTTCAGGCTTTGGATGCAGGTGCAGGTCGGTTTCAGAAAGAGGCCGCGGAGGAGAAGACAGACAAGGGAGGGACAGGAGCACGGTCGCATCGCCCCACACTTTGGCTATTAGAATAGTGCCAATTATTGGTTGCTTGCCAAACTCGCCACATGCCTCCACCGCAACCTATTCTTTGCATCTTCTTCATCCTCACCATGCCCCCCCGGTGGCGGCTCCGGATTTTATTCATTTTGTCCAAATTCAGGCTGTTTTTCGAAAATTGTCAATGTTTTATACTACTCTCTCCGATCCATATTAATAGGTGCTGAAGTGGATGTATGTAGACATGTTTTATTGCTAGATACATCCACTTGAAGACCTATTAATATGGATCGGAGGGAGTAGTAAAAATCAACGCTGTTTTGTAAAAATCATGGGTATTCTCTGCGTCCTCCTAGACAACTACACTGCTAATGGCGGACGTGTCTGCTCATCGTTTTCTTTCTAGCTTCGTCGCACGGAAATTGGCAGCTAGGCTAAGGATGGCAATTTTAACCGTGGGTACGGGTATTCGCGGGTATTCGACCCGTATGGGCAGGGTATGGGTACACTTTTATACCCATGGGTAGTACCCGTACCCTACCCGTCAAGTCATGGGTAGGTCATGGGTATCGTGTTGTAACCGTGGGTATACCCTTACCCTACCCATTTACACTGACATGTGGGCCACTTTGGCCATATGTAGCCAGCAGGAAGCAGACAATAAGGTCATGACTCCAGGGTCAAAGCGATGAGGCGAAGGGTCGGGTCAATGCATCCTCATAATCCCCTCGTCTCCCAAATCTCCCCAAACTGCAATCACTCCTTAAGCCTCTCATCTTCCAAATAATCAAATTAAGAAAATAAATTCCCAGCGATGAGCCATACAATTGATCGAACTGATATTTTTTGTCAAATATGCTATCGATAAATATAATAACGTGTGTACCCGTTGGGTATTCAATGGGTACGGGTATCCGCCGGGTATGGGTATGGGTAGAATTTTATACCCATGGGTACGGTTATGGGTAGAGTTATCTACCCGTTGACTATACGGGTATGGGTATGGTATTGCTCTACCCGCCCCATACCCTACCCATTGCCATCCTTAAGCTAGGCCGACCCAATTGCCCTGTGCCCGTGGCCTTTGCCGGGTCGTTTTCGCTAGAGATCCACCATTGGCGTGTGCTAGTATAAGCTTGGCACGTGATTGGCCAACTTGGGAGAAGCTCATCAACGGATTTGGAATCCAACACCAACTTGCATTGCAAATTTGGAATGGACCCGCCTCCTACCCTTACACCTTAGAATTTACCAGTTTTATGAAAAGCAAATTCAATTCGCCAGCCTTCTTTTATGAGGCGCATGTCCTCTACTCCTCTGCCTAAAAAAGTGGGCCCCGGTCAACACTACACTATGTGGTCTCTATTTTACAGTCCATGCATGCAACTTTCACCCCATGCCCATCCATGTCCACTCACTCACGAGGATAAACCTTGCGCTATTAGCAGAGTTATTATCAACACAACCAGGCAGCAACTGAATTAAACAACCAATCTCATCTGGTAATCAACGAATTAATTAGCTAGCTTACCGGAACTGCTTGGTGTGCGGGATGCGCTCCTTGAGCTTGCTCTTCTTGGTGGAGGCCCCCTCGGCCGCCGCGACCTTGCCCACGTCGATGTCATACAGCATGGACGCGTCGGCGGGTAGCTCCTGCCCGCGCTTGCGCCACGCCGCGATCACCACGGCGGCGATCTGGGTCAGCGGGCTCCCCGCCAGCTTCTTGAACCGGTACCTGCGGGTGCCCGCCAGGAACACCACCAGCCCGACGGCGATGGCGGCGGCGCAAGCCCCGTACCCATAGGGCCGCCCGAGGTTGTCCTGGACGTACACGAGCACGGTGACGGCCAGGAGAGAGCCCAGGCTGATGAAGAAGAAGAACCAGTTGAAGAAGCGCATCATCTGCGACTTCTCCTCGCGGTTCGTCTCGTCGAACTGGTCGGAACCGAAGCCGGACACGCTCGACTTGAGGCCGCCCGTGCCCAGCGCCGTCAGGTACAGCGCCAGGTACAGCACGCCCAGCTGCGCCCCGGACGCGCGGGAGCACGTCGACGACAGCGGACCACCGGCCGCCGCGCACGCCGGCGGCCGCAGACCAGGAGCCGCAGTCGAGATCGTCAGGATCGTCACGCCCTGCACGTACGTAAAAAATTAGTCAATTTGTGAAACATTAACACACACGCAGCATCTCCAAATTAAGAGGAACAATAGATTCACGACTGCCATCTCGGCTACTGTGCAATATGGACCATGCGGCGATCTTGGAAGTATTATGCCAATGAATGATGATGAACCAATGATGATGGTTAAACAGTGTTAGAGTATTTGGGTGCCCGTTCTTTTCGAAACAGCATCCAATTGATTCGTGTGCTTTAATTTGGAAAAACATACGATTAGCAGATTTTTTAAGATAATTATCTCTTTAAAAAAACTGAAAATAAAATAAGATAACTAACAACCTACCACCAAAAAGGGATCTCATCAAACGAAAATGGTTAAAACTTGCACGGCGGGAGGGCGGGCGGCGGCAGGAACGCAAGGAATGAAAGAGGACTACTCACGGATGCCTGGATGGCGGTGAAAATTGCTATGGTGAGGTAGCGTCCGAGGGAGGAGTCGGCGACAAAGCCGCCGAGGAGGCAGAGCATGAACGAGGTGCCCATGAAGTTTGTGACGACGTTGGCCGCCTCCGCGTTGCCGACGTGCATGGTCGCCGTCAGGTAGGTGACCAGGTTGACGGCGATACCCAGCGTGGTGAGCCTCTCGTTCAGCTCCGCCACTAGGATCATGGCGGCGGCGCCCCAGCGGCCGGTGGTGGACCGGGCGGCGGGGCGGCCGCGGTAGTCCCACGCGTCGCCGAGGACCTCGGTCTGCGCCGCCGCATTGGTCTGGGGGAGGAGGCCGACCATCTTGTGTTGCTTCCTTTCCTTCCCAGTGAGGCCGGAAGATGTGTGTGGAGCTACCGTTGGCCGGTGTGCGGATGTGTTTGTGGCGGGCTGGAGGTGGCGGGCGGGAGTATATATACCCGCGGCAGCGGCGGGGGGGTATCCTGGGGAGAATCTCCTTTTGGGGAGGGAGATGAAACACACGATTGGTTAACTCACCCCGTGGGTGATTATGCATCGAGAGTTCTCAACTTAGCACCCGTGTTCATGGCTTCATTTAATTATCCGCGCTGAGATAAGGGCAGTTGCGGCTCCTCCCGTGAGATGGACGCTAGACTGACGGGAGGGAGGGAGGGATGGATAAGGGCACTTGTTTTGTTTGGGTTGGGGGTCACGTGGACGGTTGATCTCCCTTTTTTCGGTTCAACGTGTTGCATTTTTCGGTTCAACGTTTTGCATTTCACAGCTATATTTACTAGTTTAGAAAATCTGAAAATAAAACTGTAGTTGAGAGCAATTTTCGGAGGAAAAAAGAGAACACTTTGTCCGACCCAACACCGCTCCACGAGGGGCATCTCAGGAGGCCACAAAACCCTAGCAAGCCACCATCCCTCCCTGTTAGACACATGGCTTCGGCATCTAGGGCGGTAGCCTTAGGAGTTCTAGGTCACGTCGATCCGGCTGGAGGGACATGCACACAATTTTTGGGGCAGCCACGAAACCCTAGCAAGTCACCGTCTCCTCTCGCCTCCTCCCTCATCGCCGCTAGAGGAGATCCTTGGGACCACACGACAGCCAATAAAGGTGGCAACAAGACTCTAGGAGCTTCACACCTCGCGCTAAGGGCTTCGATATCCGGGGTGGTGGCCTCAGGAGGTATCATCAACGTCGATCTGATTGCAGGGACGTGTGCACTAGTGATGCTGGCCATACTCCTCATCCCCGAGGGCGGTGAGGAGGCAAAGGATGCTAGTCGCGATGGATGATGCCCCATTGCCGCGCAGGGGGCTGCTGGGCGGGGGCAAGCACGACTCCGGTTCGGGAGGGGACGACGGACGTTGCGGCGGTGACGCCGTTCCGACAGACAGTGGGCGTTGCGCCACGGACTGCGAGCTTGGAGACGACCATGACGGCGCCGCTGACTCCGTCACCTCGCCACTCCGATGATGCGGTACCTGTTACGGTGGTCGGGGGGTTTCTTCTTCGCCATTACCCCCCTCCGCCGTGGCGCCTCCCTCTGTGGATCATGGGCAGCCTAAGGAGGGGCTGAGGCGCAGCGCTCGCCATTTCGTCGCAGCGGACGGGGCTACATCGACTGATGAGGATGCACTGACCAAGGCCATGCGACGGAAGGCGGCAATGTTTTCGTCTCCGACTTTGGGTATGTGCTCTAGTCAGAAATCATTTCTCTCTTTTTCAAATACCAAGTTATCATCTAGACTAGGTGCAGTTGGTGTTCTATTAGGGAAGAATGATACGGAAGTCACGATATCCACTAATACGTTGAAGCACATGGAATTTGATCGTTTAACGGTCAAGCCGAGTGATTCTAGCAGAATGGAAATACCTCATATGTATGATGATTCAGCGTATGCCTCTTCGGATGGACAACTTTTATCACACTTGTGGGGGAAGTGACTGAGGTGGGGATGGATGACGAGGACGGGCTAGGATCTTTATTTGATCTTTATGCTTCCGGCCGGAAATCCAAAACCGCCAAACAAAAAAGGAAATACTCACCGCGAAATTCTAAGAGACCGCCTAAAAACCCAATGGTTTCCCGATGAATGGCTTATTCACTAATAGCAGAGGTCTTGGAGACTTGGCTAAACATTTAAATATTGCACAATACGTCAGGGATCACAAATGTGAGTTTGTGGTTATCTCCGAATCAGGGAGGAGAGATTTTCCAGTGAGCATTCTGAACCGCCTCTCAGGGGGTATCGACTTCACTTGGCACTCTATTCTTCCACGTGGTAGGTCGGGTGGCATTTTACTAGGAGTTAAAACTGACTCCTTTGATGTGTTAGCAAGGTCGGATGTTGATTTTCATATTAAATTACACCTCCGTAACCGTGCCGACAATTTCGTATGGAGCTTGGTTGTTGTGTATGGTGCTGCCCAGGAAGAGTTTAAGGAGGCTTTTCTGCGTGAGTTGGTTAACTTGGCTAATAATAATCCACATCCAATTTTAATTGGTGGTGATTTTAGTTTGCTAAGATTTCCACATGAGAAAAGCCGGGGACAGTTTGATGGTCATTGGCCTTTCTTGTTCAACGCTGTCATTGATAGCCTGGATTTGAGAGAGGTTTACATGACCGGACGACAGTTCACCTGGGAAAATAGTCTGTCGGAGCCTACATACGAAAAGTTAGATCGCGTATTAATGAGTACCGATTGGGAAGATAAGTTCCCTTTGGTAACTGTACGTGCTCTAGAACGCATTGAGTCTCTATCGGACCATGCCCCCCTTCTTCTTTCAACTGGCACATCAAGACCACAAGGCCAGACACAGTTCAAATTTGAACTAGGTTGGTTTTTGCGTGATGGTTTTGATGAACTAGTTAAGAAAGTCTGGCACAAACCGGTCTTAGGGGATAACCCAATACGGAGATGGAATAATAAAATGTGTCGGGGGGTTACCCCCGAGTAGGGGTAAGGCAAGTGCTAAAGGCAAGGTCAGAAGAGGTGTTTGGCAGAGTTGCTGACTACACGGTGCTTGCTACCCGGTCGACTGCTATCCGGCCGTACGCACTGATGGCCAGGAGGAAGAATCAAGGAAGTTGTATTCTTCCGAGTAGAGGAAGTGGTCCGAGTACAGGGAGTGGGTTCCTACTCGGGCCAGAAGTCAATGGAGCCGTTCTGACAAAGGATCCCGCGTATCCTGCGTCCGTACGGCGTGCGGTTCAACTTACGGAGTGCGTGATTATCCGCGCTCCGGCGTGGCTACAGTGCGGTAGGCGCCTGTCTAGTCCTGTCACTGACAGAGGGGACATGACAGGGCTAGGGGCCTACTCTATCTCACTGACAAGGGTGGACAAGTCCCATCTCCGAACGGCGCGACGACTTACGGGGCAAGCGTCAGCGGGAACCCGGAGGCGTGCGCGGTTCTGCAGGGCTCCTGTCACGTCAAGTCGTACCTTATAGTTGTTTTCTATTCGGCTGGGCACCAGTATATAAGGTGCCCTGCCTCCTCCTGTGAGAGGTTCGGAACCATTCGCTGCGCATTCTAGAGAGAACACCAGAGGCAACACTTAGAGAGAACTAGAGCGTAGAGTGGCTACTCGGCTGAAGGTCTGAACTGTACTATGGCTACTCGGTAAACACCATATAAAGAGAGAGGCAGGAGTAGGGGTGTTACCTCCACACGAGGGCCCTGAACCTGGGTAAGATCGTGTTGTTTGCAGTGTCTGTGATCTACCACACGCGGCTACTCGCCGTGTGATCCCTCCCCGAGCACCTCCAGCGTCCATCGGCCCCAACTTTAGCCATCCCATGGCATCTGCCGTGATACCACCACGACAGTTGGCGCCCACCGTGGGGCGGACAGAGGCGCTGGCTGGAGTCCATGTTCGGACGGGACTCATTTACGCTACTGGGGAGCGCGTGGTCTGTGGCCTTGTCCACAGACTCGGCTCCTTCGACTTCGTCACCGACAACGCCGGATATTTCGGCGGGAGGCCCATTCCGGCAGGCGGCTCGATGCTCTCCTTCGGCTCGCACCTCGTCTACGTCGCCACCGCCGTCGTCCGCGAGTTTCCAGAGGAGGTGCTGGTCGCGGAGGATCCTCCTGCCGTGCTCGCTGCCCGCGGAAGGCCGGTGGGCTGCTCCGCGGACAGCGTGGAGGTGATGATGACCGGCCTGGCTACCGATGCCGGGAAGGGCGCGGCTGCTGCCGCGGAGGTCATCGAGGATCTCGCTGGCCCGGGCATTGGCCAAAGGGTCGACAAGCCCTACGAGAAGGATTCCAAAATCCCTCTCTCTACTACACCGACGATACCGGCATCCGCTGCGCGGATGGGCATGCCGCCTCCCACTGAGCTCGAGCTCTTGACCATGAGGGCGCAGCTCGACCGGCAGCGCCAGGAGCTGCTCGTTGAGCACCTAGAGCTTGAAAAGGTTAGGCTTGAGCTTAGCCTAGACCAGAACGAGTACAACAAGGCCCATGGCTTTACTCCTATTGTTAGGAAGTCTAGCAAGGTAGGCGCTACGCGTCGCAACTTAGGCGCCGAGATGGCGAAAGTTGTAGAGGCTCCTAGCCAATCTGCCACCGCAAACATCTCCACCAGGCCTAGATACAGCACCCCCGCCAAAACACTTAGAGATGCTGAGGCTGTAACTACTGAGTTGCTAAACCTTGCCGGCGACGCGCGCGCTAGGCAGCAGGAGAGGCTCAATGAGCTAGTGCTAGAGGCTGCTAGGAAGAATGAGGAGTTCCGGAAATCCAACCCGGGTGCCGGTGCTTCTCAGGTCGTGAACTCGCACGCGGTCAGATCTACGGATCAGGCCTCATCGCCGCATCCCAGCCGCGAGAGGGACCAGAGTGTACGCTCTGGGAAGGGTAGAGAGATGCAGGTGTACGACCCGGTTCTCGCCGCGAAACAGCGCGCTGTGCCGCGAGAATCCGGTCAGAAACACACTACTGCAGGAGCAGGCTATCAAGCCCATAAAGCTCAGAGCAAGGGACATAGCGGAGACAACGCGGGGCCTTCTCGGCGTCCTGCTGCTCAGCCTACTCGGCAGGAGAGTGCCTGCTGCCGCACAGCCGCGTGCGGCTGCGCCAGCAGCCAACCCTGTGGTGCAACCCGCTGTTGTGCAGGAGAACAGGTACGATGATGGCTACTCGGCGATGGGGCTAGCCGGCTATGCTGACCCCAGGAATGTTGCTGATCGCCTTGGTGAGCGCATGTTGGAGCCCAGTGATGCCAGGTTCAAGCTGGACAGGATCAACCTATCCGCGCAACTCGAGAACAGGGGGCCGCCTTGCCCAGAGTGCTTTGGGCCTCACATCATGAACGAGCCATCAGTGAACCACTTCCAGCTGGCCAGAGGGACCAAGTGCTACAATGGCAGCACCAAGCCGGAGGACTGGTTGAGTGACTATGTCACAACCGTGCACATTGCAGGCGACAACCGGAGATGGGCGGTGCGGTATGTTCCGCAAATGCTTGAGGGTCCAGCTCGGACTTGGCTCAACAACCTGCCCAAGGACAGCATCAATTGCTGGCAGGACTTCTCGGAGGTCTTCTTCAGCAACTTCACCAGCACTTACAAGAGGCCGAATAGGCCGCAGCAGTTGTCCGCTTGTAAGCAGCGGGAAGACGAGACCGATCGCGAGTACCTTACTCGGTGGAGCACCTTGAGGAACACCTGTGAAGGTGTGAATGAGGCCGAGGCCATCACTTGGTTTGCGCAGGGTTGCAGGCATGTCAGCATGTTGTGGCAGAAGCTGCAGCGCGAGATGCCGAGTACTCTCGCAGAGACCATCAAGATCGCGGACATGTATGCACTGGGCGACCCAACTCAACCTCTGATGGACTCCCCCGAGCCGAGAAGGAACTACAACAACAACAACAACAAGCGCAATGACTTCCGCAACAAGCGCAGGGGTGACCAGATTGATACTCGGTATGATCCCGAGGAGGTGAATGCTGTGACTATGGCTGCTGGGAGTAGCCAAAGGCAAAAAACTGTTGGAGCCCAGTACGGCAAAACCAGAATCAGGGCCAAGGCATCAAGAAGCCGTACAATGCTCCCCAGCAGGGTAGCGGCAACTCGGGTCCTGCACCAAACTTCATCTTCACGGATATGAAGGATGGCCCGTGCAGCTTCCACACTCGGCATCCAGCCAGGCCAGCCAACCACACTACTCGGCAGTGCAGCTGGTGGGAACAGATCAAGAATGAGGGCTTGCCCCCTCCTCCTCCTCTGCCAGCTGCGAATGCCAATGTGCAGCCAGCTCGGGCACCCACTCCTTGGCCTGCAGTCTTCCCGAGAAGAGAGAACGTGAACCAGGTGGCTTTAGGAGCCAACCGCAACTTCAACAACGACCGCTACCGCAACAACAACAACAACCGCAACCGCAACTTCTACACCCGCAACAACAATAGAAACAACAACAACAACAACAACAACAACAACAACAACAACCAAGGTAACAACAACAACGGCAACAATGGCGGTGGAGACCGTAACCAGTACCAGGAACACCACGAGAGCTACATGATCTTCACTTCTGAGCCCACCGACAAGCAGTCTCAGCACAGGCGCGCTATGGAAGTCAATGCTGTGATTCCTGTTGTGCCCCACTACCTGCACTGGTGCAACCAAGGGATCACTTGGTCCAGAGCTGATCATCCTAAGGTGATGCCCAACCCGGGTAGCTACGCCTTGGTGGTGGATCCCACTTTCTTGGGTGCTCAGAAGAATGTCAGATTCAGCAAGGTGCTGGTTGACAACGGCAGCAGCATCAACATCGTGTACAGAGACACACTCGAGAAGCTCGGCATGGCCGAGAACATGCTGCTACCCAGAAGGATCACTTTCCATGGCATTGTGCTGGGAGTGTCTTGCTCTCCAATCGGGCGCGTCTGGATAGACGTCCTATTCGGCACCAGGGAGAACTGCCGCACTGAGAGCTTGGCCTTTGAGGTGGTTGACCACCAGAGCCCATACCATGCCCTACTCGGCAGGACCGCTCTCAGAAAGTTCATGGCTTCAACCCACACTGCCTACTTGAAGATGAAGTTCCCTGGTCCCAATGGAGTGATCACCATCTTGGGTGACTACAAGAAGTCCATGGAGTGTGCCTCTGCTGGTTCCCAACTGGCGGAATCCATGGTCATTGCTGCCGAGAAGAAGAAGATGTACGAGGTGGTGGCTATGGCGCAAGCAGCGCAAGGTGGTGCGCCCGGCATGCCGAGTTCCCAGTACGGGACTGCATTCCAGGCATCCCAGGAGACGAAGAAGGTCCAGGTAGATCCTGAGTTCCCAGACCGTGTTGCCATCATTGGCGCCGGGTTGGGAGAGAAATAGGAAAGCGAGCTCATCCACTTCCTCCGTGAGAATCGGGACGTGTTTGCCTGGTCCAATGAGGATTTGCCAGGTGTCCCGAGGGAGTTGGTTGAGCACTCGCTACATGTGCGGCATGATGCCAAGCCAGTGAAGCAGGCGATGCGCCGCTTTGGTGAGAGGAGGAAGGCTATCGGTGATCAGATCACCAAGTTGCTGATAAGCAACTTTATCATGGAGGTTTTGCATCCGGACTGGCTAGCCAACCCGGTTATGGTTGAGAAGAAGAAGGAGGACCCCAAGGCGGATACCGCTTGGCGCATGTGCGTGGACTACACCGACCTGAACAAGGCCTGCCCCAAGGATCCCTTTTCCCTTCCCCGCATAGATCATGTGATCGATTCCACTGCTGGTTGTGAGCTTTTGTCTTTCATAGATGGCTACTCTGGCTTCCATCAGATAGCTCTCAACCCTGCTGATCAAATAAAGACTGCTTTTATCACCCCGTACGGGGCTTATTGCTATCGTGTCATGTGCTTTGGGTTGCGGAATGCTGGGGCTACCTATCAGAGATGCATGAAGAAATGCTTGCATGATCAAATTGGCAAAAATGTGCAGGTGTACGTAGATGACATTGTCATCAAAACGAATAAAACGCATACTCTGCTTAGTGACATTGAGGAAACATTTGACAACTTGCGCAAGTACAAGATGAAGCTGAATCCGACTAAATGCACCTTTGGCGTCCCGGCTGGCAAGCTACTCGGCTTCTTGGTATCCAGTCGGGGCATTGAGGCCAATCCTTCAAAGATAAAAGCTATTGAGAGCATGTCTTTGCCGAGATCCCTGAAGGATGTGCAAAAGTTCACTGGTTGCTTGGCTTCTCTGAGCCGCTTCCTGGGCAGAATGGGCGTGAAGGCCTTGCCTTTGTATCACTTGATGAAGAAGAGCAACAAGTTTGTCTGGACACCGCAAGCTGATGTGGCATTCAAGGAGCTGAAAGCCATGCTGGGTAGCGCTCCCATCTTGGCTAGTCCGCTACCCAAAGAGCCAATGCTGCTGTACATTGCTGTGACTAACCGAGTGGTCAGCGTTGTGATTGTGGTGGAGAGAGAATGTCGCACCCCGGTTTCTAGAGGATACTCATCGCACGAACTGGAAGTCAGGTGCTTGGATTATGGGGCATACCTGCTCCCACGTCCCAGCTTCCTGGTAGGCCTGCGCTTATGCGCGACAACACAAGCCCTGCTTCCACCGTCGAAGTAAACTATCCGCTAGGAACCTAAGGCACTACTGTCGACGTACTTCATATTCAAGCACGCACTGTACGTCAACAGCTTTGAACGAAATGATAGCACAAACTGTCTCTAAGACACAAAAGAATGAAATAAGTTTGCAAATAGCCTTCACTAAGGCAGAGATAGCAAAACACTCATCCAGAGGACACATGTCCCAACATATCATCCATTACATCAGCGGAAGCAATCAAATGGGTCTGAGTACAGACAAATCCAAGGCTTAAGAAGCCGGAGAAAATAACGAAAACAAACGAAGCCCATCCACGTAGGTCCTGGATCCTGCCCGGGGTCCAGCCAACTACTCGTCTGCAGTGTCGTCGAACTCCACAAAGTAGCCATCCTGGTGGTCATCGTAGCCGTAGTCGTACTCTGCGTAAACCACAGCCCCAACGGGGTCAGTACATCCAAGTACTGGAAGCAAGACTCACACTTCATCAAGGAGTTACCCGTCAAACAAGCATTGATGCTTGGGATCAACGGAAGAAGATAGGTATAATACAAGCTGCAGCGGGCTGCTCTAACCAACTACAGAGATAACTACTGGTGTCCGGCTAATAGAAAAGATAAGATCGAGGAATTGTAACCAACTGAAAGATAATTTCAAAACAAACCCATCCTGGATCTCGCCCCTTATCCGAAGAAGCAATCCGAGGATAACTCACACCGTTGTAATCAGGTGAATCAAGTTATTGTGTGAATAACCTATTACTAGTCAAGTTATTAGTCATTGGGTGAAACGTAATTGATCATTATGTTGAAGTTGTCCTGAGTACTTGTTAGCCAGTACTTTCACCAAGTAATCCATAACCGCGGAAAACACGGCTTCTCGAGAAGATTTATCCCTGCAGGGGTGACCATAGTAACCGTACACGTAAGAATATCCCGCCAGATGGAATCAAACCCACCAAGCGAGACACTCAACACAACCAACTGTTCTTCGCATCAAGCCCAAAGCACCGCGTGCTGTGCGTGCGCGGTAATCGAGCCCCCCGAAGAAAAGGAGGACCCTCATAGCACTGGAAGACCACGCCGCCCTAAATGCCGACTACAAAAACCCTGGCCTCGGGTTCGTACCTGCATATGATGCAGCAAATGGAAAGCCCGAACTAGTACGGCGATTTGGACGAGATGCGAATCGAGTCAAGTTGAGGGGGGCGCCCATAATCGCTTCCCACATGCGGGTAGTGCGCTCATCATGGATCAGTAGACAAGACCCTTTTCCTATTAGGGTCGACACTAGCAGGCCTCAAAACCACAAAGGGCCTCCTGCCGGTGCCTTATCATCAAATTATTATTAACAGCAGCATTAACAGGATTGATTGATTATCATTCGAGCCCTCGGAACGGTAACAGATAATAATAGCACGATAATAAAAGAAGTAACCGACAACAGGCTCGAGCAAAAGCAACCCTAAGCATGCTAGATAAGAACAGGCACAAACAAAGGCTGTGGGTATGGAGGTGAGGCAATATCATTGGTTCAGGGAATCATGTGATGGGTTCGGAGAATAGCAACGATACATAGGGCTAGCAATAGTAGACAAAAGGATAGTATCGATAACAAGTGTGGAAGAGAACTCGATGATTCATGTGAGTGATAACTTGCCTGGAAGCTCAGCAGCCGGGTACTGGGCTAGGTCCTGGGTAGTGGTGTCGTAAGGCTCGTCGGTACCAACGTCGTCGTCTAAGCGAGAAGAAGCAAAAACAACAACGAAGGAAGACGGCAATCAATACATGGCATAGGTGCACAAACATTGGAATGATGCATGTCATGTTTAATAGATGCACCAAAATAAACTAGTGGATATGATACACAAGTTTAAATGGATTCCATATGCAAAGATTGCATATGGCAAACCCATGCCTTAGAGTTGAATTAATTGTTCTAACACTAAGCATCAGGTGTTGGTGAGTTAGCATGATGCATGCATGATGAATAACAAGAAAATAACAATTTAAATGCAATTGGAATGATAGTTAACCATTTTTAGAAAAAGTTAATCAAGTTTGGAAATTATTGTTACTTAATGGTGTCAAACAAGTAGTGATTGTTTTCATCAAGTTAAAGGGTGCAAAACAAATAACAAAGTTGATATTTGAAAAGGTTATCAAATTTTAGTTGGATTACATGTTTCACATTTTGAAATTGGACTTTGGATTATTTAATTATGAACTAAACAATATTAAACAATTTTTAATTGAATTAAACAAGATTTAAATTGTTTAGGCAATTTAAATTATTCAAACCAGAAAACAAAATTTATATTTGGAAAGTACATGAAAAGTTGATTGGAAAACATATTTGGTTTGTGAAATTTGGAATTTTTATGAACAAGTTATGAATTTTGCAAATTTAAGGGAATTTGACAAGAATTCAAATTTTGCACCAATTTAAAATATTCAAAACAGTAAACAAATTTTATATTTGGATAGAACATTTAATTTGGTATTGAAAACATATCAAAAATGTTGGATTTGGATTTAGGATGATTTAGTTATGCAATTTACAAAATTTAGGGCCAATCTGCCATTTTTATGGATCTAGGGACTTAGAAATAAATTTTTCCAGGGGCTAGAAATAAGGGCCAGGGGCTTAGGTGTGATTTGCTAAACATTCCAGTACCAAACTATTGTAAAAATAAAACTTGTTTTATTTTGGGAGAGAGGGGACTTGATCCCTCCACCTCCTAGTTGATGCAAAGGAACCCAACCACTAGGCTAATGCGGTTTGTGTTGGTGGGATTGCAACTCGGCTAGGCATAAGCTATTGGTGCTGGCTGTACCGAAAAAACAAGAAAAAGGTGTGGGGATGGGAATCGAACTCGAGACCTGCGGGTTCTCTGCGCGCGCTCCAGACCAGAAGGGCTTCGCTGCGGTTCGTTGAAAGGATGGGGCGCTGGTTGGTTTTGAGATTGCAAACGCTGCTAGTACCTGAACCTGCAAACGCACGTACTGCAGACGTTACAGACATGAACGAACAGAGGCACTTGAGGTGATCTTCATGGAAGAAATTGGTGACCAAATCACAGGAGAGAAGAGAGGGGATGAGCGGGAATGGAATGGTTGTCTCACCCTCTACGCAGGGGCGTGCTCGGCGCGGCCGATGGGTGGCGGATGCGGCGGCGAGGTGCGCCGGCGGCCGGTGGCCGTGGCACCAGCGGAGGAGGGAGTTCTCCCTCGAGGCGGCGGCGGCTGGGGAATATAGGAGGGGGAGATGCGTTTAGGGTTAGGGTTTGGCTCGGGAGGGGAGAGGGGGAGATATAGAGGAGGGGGAGGAGCATCGAGTGGCTCAGGAGGAGGAGGCTGTCGCTGTCCATTGCGTCACCTCCTGTACGGAGGTAGAAGATGGGGTTATCGGGCCAACCAGGTGGGCTGGGCCTTCTCCCCCACCTGGTTGAAACGTTTGCTCTTTTTTTTTTTTGTAATATGAGATGTGCTGTTTTTTTTTTGTGGCTGTAGCTTTTGGAAGAAATAAATAGGTTTTAACTTAGATAAAATTTTGGAAAAATTTGGGTAAGCTTCTTAGGTGAAAAGAAACCATTTGGTATTTTTGGTTTTCAAAATTTCAAATGTTGATTGCTGTTTCAAAATTGAACCAAATTAAGTGATAATTGCCATATTATTTATTATTGGAAAAACAAGGCAAGAACAATAGGGTTTCCCCTAGGGTTTAGAATGTTTTTGAAGAATACCAAGTTGTGATCACTTCATGGATTCAAAAATTTGATGATTTGAGAATTGTTTTGAGTTTGGGAAAGACTTGGAAAATAATTGATTAAATTGAGCAATTGATTTTTGCAACAACTTAAAAGGTGAATTATAATGAGTTGCTTGAAAACAAAAGAGGTTTTTAGTTTGCACTTCTTTATTGGAAAGGTTGTAACAGACAAGTGTGAAAACAGAAGTTGATAACAAGTTTGAATTCAATATGAAAACAATGCAAACAGAAATAAATAAGAGGATGATGATATGATGCATTGCTTAAATAAAAACAACAAGTAAAACAACTAAGGGTTTTCATACTTGGATGTTACAGAGAAGAGGAAGGCAAGACTGTGCAGCGCCCAGTATACTATCTCAGTGAGGTGCTATCCAGTTCCAAGCAGAACTACCCTCATTACCAGAAGATGACTTACGGCGTGTACTTGGGCGCCAAGAAGCTGAAGCACTATTTCCAAGAGCATCCCATCACTGTGGTGAGCTCTGCTCCCATCTCGGACATAATGGGCAACAAGGAGGCAAGTGGCAGAGTAGCCAAGTGGGCAATTGAGCTAGCCGCGTACGCCCCTGCGTATGCGAGAAGAGAAGCCATCAAGTCTCAGATCCTAGCAGATTTTCTGGTGGATTGGGCTGAGGTGCAGTATGAGCCTCCTACTCCGGTAGCCAACTACTGGAAGATGCACTTTGATGGATCCAAGGTGAAGGAAGGCTTGGGTGCTGGCGTGGTGCTCACGTCACCCAAGCGTGATCAACTCAAGTATGTGCTGCAAATTCACTTCAAGGCATCCAACAATGTAGCAGAGTACGAGGCCGTGGTACACGACTTGAAGGTGGCCAAGGAGGTTGGCGTGCAGCACATCATATGCTATGGCGACTCGGATCTGGTTGTGCAGCAAGTTTCAGGCACTTGGGATGCTCTGGATGCCAACATGGCTTCATATCGGTTTTTGGTGCAAACCATGACTGGGTTCTTTGAAGGGTGCGAGTTCAAGCACATCCACCGAGCACAGAACGAGGCAGCAGATGAGCTGTCTAAGTTGGGGTCTTCTCGGCAATACATCCCGGCTGGGGTTGCCTTGGAGCATTTGAGAAAGCCATCCATCAAGCCATCCCCCAACTCGGAGTCTATCTTCGTTCCTTCTCTGCCTGGTGAGGAAGCTGTTCCCATGGAGATTGACTGGGAGGTTGCAAAAGAGAACCCGGGGACTACCGTCTCCATCCCGGGGACTGGCGCCTGCAACCCGGGGACTGTCCCTCCCAACTCGGGGACTGCCCCTCCCAACTCGGGGACTGTCGCATTTATTGAGGGAGTTCTTGCCGCGTGCACGAGATCTCGGGCACTCGTCCCCGCCCCGGAAGAAGAAGTGGTGGCTGATCCGATGGAAGTGGACGAACCAGTGTTTCCCATCCGAGGAACACCGAGTTGGGCTCTGTCCATATTATCCTTTCTAAAGGACGGCACCTTGCCGAGTGATGAGGTTACCTCGAGGCAAATTCAGACAAGATCCAAGGGCTATACAATCTTCAGAGATGTG
Source organism: Alopecurus myosuroides (assembly GCA_028641055.1). Classification (NCBI taxonomy): domain Eukaryota; kingdom Viridiplantae; phylum Streptophyta; class Magnoliopsida; order Poales; family Poaceae; genus Alopecurus; species Alopecurus myosuroides. The sequence continues at coordinate 150,415 of JAPCYS010000737.1, forward strand.
CTGCATAAAAGAAGTCCAACAGGCGTGCTGCAGCGCTGTGTAGAGCCAGAAGAGGGAGAAGAAATTCTGGTGGAGATACACCAAGGAGAGTGCGGGCATCACGCCTCTTCTCGGGCTTTGGTCAACAAGGCTTTTCGGCAAGGCTTCTTTTGGCTCACTGCCTTGAAGCAAGCTGAAGATATTGTGAGAAAGTGCAATGGCTGCCAAAGATTCGCAAGTAAGATTCATATGCCAGCTTCCGAGTTAAAGACCATTCCCATTCCCTGGCCATTTGCTGTTTGGTGCTTGGACATGGTGGGTCCGTTCCAGCCGGCCAGAGGCAACATGACTCACATCTTGGTCATGGTAGACAAGTTCACCAAGTGGATTGAGGTGAAGCCTATTCGGAAGTGTGATGGAGTCACTGCTGTGAGTTTCTTGAAGGACGTGATCCTGAGGTATGGCTACCCGCACAGCATTATCACTGACAATGGCACAAACTTTGCTGAGGGTGTGTTCACAAGGTTCTGCAGAGATAAGCATATTCGGCTAGATGTTGCATCTGTTGCGCATCCCGCCTCCAATGGGCAAGTGGAAAGAGCAAATGGCATGGTGCTATCAGGCATAAAGCCAAGGCTGATTGAGCCGCTGCTGAAAACACCTGGGTGTTGGCTAGACGAGTTGCCAGCGGTGTTGTGGAGTCTAAGGACTACCCCTAACCGGTCAACCGGCTACACGCCATTCTTCCTGGTTTATGGAGCTGAGGCCGTGCTGCCCACTGACCTAGAGCATGACTCGCCCCGTGTTAACGCTCTACACAGAGGCAGAGGCTAGAGAAGCTCGAGAAAATGACGTTGACCTGCTAGAAGAAGCAAGAGAGCTAACTCTGTCACGTTCAGCTGTTTACCAGCAAAACTTGAGGCGTTATCATAGCCGGAAAGTGAACCCAAGGGTTTTCCGAGAAGGAGACATGGTGCATAGGCTTGTGCAGCGCACAGCCGGGATGCACAAGCTTTCTCCTCCGTGGGAAGGGCCATTCATTATGAGCAAGGCATTGCACAATGATGTGTATTATCTTATTGACGCACAGCCACCCCAGAAGAACAGGTCGGATAGAGCTGGAGAGGAATCCAAGCGCCCTTGGAATGTAGCTCTACTTCGACGTTTTCACTCTTGAGCAAACTATGTATGTATCTCCTTATCTGAGTTAAAACTCCTATTCGGCAATCTGAAATCGAACTCGGGGACTGCCCTCGTCAAAATTGTTCCTTGTGTTTTACTCTGTTTTGCTTTGTCTATTCGGTTGAACCACTTAGAATTTCAAAAGCATACAAAGTAGTGTGTTTAAACTCACCGGACACTCTGCGACTCTGCTGCTGTCCGCAACCCGGCTTCATGGCAAGACAGAGAACAAGCCAAAGAGTCAATGAACACATGAAAAATTGCAAAGGAAAAGAAGCGTGTGGCAACCGAGTAGAGTGTTTTTTACAATTTTTTCTTTTCGGCTAAGTGGTGGGCAGCGTTACTATGAATTTTTCTAAGTGCCTAAGTATTTGAAACTCCTACTTTGAACTCTTGTGACTCGACTACCAACAAATTAACAAGTTGCAGGTAAGAGCTGAGATAAAAAGGAAGAGCGGATAAAAAATGCAACTCGAGGACTTGCATATTAACGCAACCCGGTATTGAGCCAGAGTTGCTAAAAACTTCAACAGAGATAAAATTGAGTAGCAACGAAAGAGTTAATTGTTTGATACATGTGCACCTGGTATCCCGGGGATCTGATGAAAAGTTAAGATAAGTGTTTCAGGCGGCAGCAGTGTCGTTCGTGGCGGTGTTGTCTGCGTCAGTCTTCTCGGCGTCGGCGCTCTCGACATCAGTTTCCGTGTTGGCATTGGCGGCTTGCTCGGAGGTTGCCGTGGCGACGGAAATGAGATCCGTGGCCGAGGTCGATGCGGCAGCCTGGAAGCTGCTGCTAGTCGCGCCCAACTCGGGAGCCGCCTGTTGGATCACCATCTCAGTGGTGATGGTGGGCTCCTCGACATGGGTTTCCGGCTTCTTGACTTCGTCATCGACCTTGGCCTTGCCCTTTCCCTTCTCGCCAGCTCCCTTCGCGGCACCATCCTCGAAGAAACTCAAGTCATCTGACTAGGTGTCCTCGTCGTCATCGTCGTCCTCGCCCTCAGGTTCAGTATCTGGCTCGGGGAGGCCGTCGATGAAGGTGGCGGTGTCCGCGTAGGAGGCTACCTCGTAGGCTGCCGCCTTCCGACGAGCGATGCACTCGGGGTCCTTGGACCACTTGGAGTCTTGACGCATTTCGATAATCCTGGAGAGATCGAGGTTCTCATACCAGCTCGTGATGAAGTGAAGAAGTTCGTCTGCTCCTGCCCGAGCTGCCGAGCCGCGCCATTTCTTCAACTCGGCCTTCACGCCGTCCAGCTTCTCGGCAAGTGCGCTGAAGTTGTTCGGCGCAACTTCATCAGGCCAGAACAGGTCGTGGAGCTTGTAAGCAGTGGACACCATGGTGGTGCCCAGGCCCTTGAGTTGGCAAAGCTGAGTCTTGATGTTCAGGAGGTTGTCATTGACGCTTGACTTGGTGTCGACGGGCAGCCCGGAATCAGCTCGGAGTTGCTGTGCCTTTGCCAGAGCAGGCGAGCTAGCGGCACGAAGATCAGGGGAGACATCTAGAGAGAAACCAATAAAAGTTAGATAGGGAGGCAGAGAAGATATAAAACCAAGAGGAAAGAGTGGGAGGAAAAGCAAGCCAAGTAGCGAACAAGAGAAACAGATAAGTGCCGGGAAGAGGAAACTTACTTCTAAGATCAACAAGCAGCGCGTCCAGCTTGATCTTCCAATCCTCCTCGTCGGCAAGATGCCTGTCTTCGATGCTGCGCGCGTTGGCAACCTGATGCGCGAGCTGCACGTTGTGCTTCTTCAGCACCTCGATCTCTGCCTCGAGCGCCTTCTTGGTGGCTTTGGCTGAGGTCTCGGTCTCCAGGGCACCCTCGAGAGCTGTTTTCAGCTTCACCTGCATCGCCTCGAACTCGGCGCGCTCGGCGTCGCGTTCCTTCTTGAGCTCTGCATCTCGGGTGGCCAGCTGCTGCTGCATGTCGGCAGGCATCAAGCAGTGGAGATGCTCCTCCCGGAATTTCTTATATTCTTCTGCACAGATAACAGCAAAGTTAGCAGAGAAACCAGGTAAAGGAAGATGCAATAACCGAGATGCTGTCAACTCACCTTCCAGCTGCTTGATTTTGCTCTCGGCAGAGGAAGCGAAGACATGGCAGTGCTCGTGCTGCTCCTGCAGTTCTTTGAATTTGCGTGCAAAGTAAAACAGAGTTAGAGCAAAATGCAAAAACGGGCGTAAACACAAAACGTGCAAACCGAATAGCTACAAGGTTACCTTCAATCGCAGAGATTTGGAGAGCGCGATCCAGGGCTGCCTGCTCCAACGCGGCATCATCCTTGCGTTCGGCTTCGAGAGCTGCAATGCGCTTCTTGGCGATGCTGTGATTCCAGAGCAGCTGCCGGAACAGATTGGTCCTCTTCAGGAGGCTATTCTGTGAAGGAGAAGAAAAGGAGTTAGAATTTTTTTGGAAGATTTGGCCCGAGAAGACAGCAACTCGGTTGAGTACCCGTCTACTCGGCCCGAATCTCGGGGACTGGGTAGTGGCTAAGAAGAAAAACAAGAACAAAAGAGAATAGATACCGCAACTCGGAAAAAGCAAGAAAAAACATACAGCGTATGTCTACTCAACGTCCTCGGCGGCTTTGCAGAGGACAAACAGCTTTGCGGCCAGCGTGCTGGTGTCGGAGGCGATGGTCATTGGATTATTGCCGAGATCGGCCTTGTTCCAGTCGACGCGGTAATGGTCGACGTCGCCCAGCATGCTGCCGTTCCACTTCTCGACGCCGTGGGCGTCACTCTCCCAAATCCTGTCGATGAAGCCTACCCGGTACACGACCTGCATCAGCCCTTCTGATTGGATCTCATCCTCACCGACTTTGCGCGAGTAGATCTCGATGGGTTTCTTAGCCTTGAGCTTGGCGTCCACTGCCTTGGCCTGGCGGTCCTTCAGAGCGGAGATCCGTTGCTCGCCTTTGGACAAGGAAATGCCGTACTGCCTGGACCCAGACATCACGTATGCTGGCCAGCTGCCTTGTGCACTTGACCCTGCGCCTGCACCAGCAGATCCACTCGCAACACCGGTGGTGAGTTGCGTGCTCTTCGCTGCCGGTTTCCCGGTGGAAGCAGTAGGTGCTTTGGGCGGTGGCATCAAACCGGCATCCTGCGTAGCAAGGCGTGGCGGATTCTTGCGGACAGCTGCACCTTCAGTCTTGATAGTCTTCTTGCCGGTGTCCGCCCGAGAAGCGGACGCAGGCACTTGGCGCGCAGCGGGAGGAGGCATCAGCTCAGATGCAGTCTTGGTTGTTTTCTTCTTTGGGGGAGGGCTTGGAGCGGTTGGTGGAGTAGCCTGCTGGGTAGGCGGCACAAGGGTCCGGCTACCCTGCGCAGCGTCTGGCTGCGCTTGGCTCTGGAGCGCAGGCTCCACCACAGTCTTCTCAACCCGCTGCGAGGCAGCGGGATCAGGTGTTGTCACAGTCACTTCTTCTACCCGCGGCCTGGCCGCGGGGTCTTCATGAACAACAGCTTGTTCTCCCTGCTGCTCGGGGTTCTCGTCTTGCCGCTCAAGGGCGGCACGGTCCTGGTTCTCGGGGTCTTGTTCAACATTCTCCCCAGCTGTAGTAGCTGGGGAAGAGGGAGGCATCTCATCTCGAGCAGCATCCTGTGTACTCTGGTACGCGTCGGACTGCTGCTCCATGTCCTGGGCATCTTGGTCACCAGCGCCCGTGTTGTCGGTGCCGGCGTCTTCTTCTAGCTTCACCAGGGAGGGCGCACGCGCCCTAGCCCGCGGTGCTGGCTCGTCCTCGTCCTCGGAGAGATCGACGAGTTTCTCGATGTCTATGACAGATTTTCTCTTGGTGCGTGTGGGGGCCGCGGCCGCATCAGCGTCCAATGGATCGCTGGGTGAAAAGAAAGAAAGAGTTCAGAAAAAAGAGAAGGGGGAAAATATAGCGAGAAGCGACAGCAAACTAGTACTCGGTTGGGGTAACTTACCCCTTGACGGTGGGAGGCTGTCGCCTAGCGGTTGTGAGCTTCTTCTTCTTCTCGGTCTTCTTGGATTTCTTGGCAGCGGGTTCTTGAGCGTCACTGCCCGTCCTTTTCCGAGTGCTGGGAGCAGCCACAGAGAGAGGCTGGACGTCCATGGCCTCCTCATCGTCCTCATGCTCGGGATCCTCTGCAGAATGGAAGAAGAGTTAGAAGCAGAGAAGGAAGTTAAGTTGGGTTGTGAGTAGGCAGAAAGGTGAACTTGGTCACCTTCGTCATCCTCGGACCAATCCCGGATAGACGCGTCGACTCGGTGCTTACCGGGCTGAGTGGCATGCGGGATGCAGAGGGTATCCTGCGTGTCATAGGCCTTCTCGCCGTCCTCTTCCCGGTCAGCATGCCAGTTGTTCTCGAAGATTGGGGCATCTTCTCTGTGCTGTCGATCGATGTGCTGAGAAGACAAGCAAGATAGCACGGTGAGTTAATTCCCAGCTATGGAGTTCTACTCGGAAAGACATGCAAGCACAAAGCATATTCGTCTAAGTTATTCTACTCGGAACAACATGCAAACATAAAGCATACAGAGCTAAGGAGTTCTACCCGGTAAGGCATGCAAACACAAAGCATATAAGCCTAAGAAGTTCTACCAGGTGTAGCATGCAAACACAAAGCATTTGAGGCTAAGAGATCCTACTCGGCAAGGCATGCACATACAAAGCATATTAGCATAAGGAGTTCTACCCGGCATGGCATGCAAACACAAAGCATATTCTGCTAAGGTTTTCTACTCGACAGGGCATGCAAACACAAAGCATATAAATCCTAACAGAGTATCTATGATGTGCTACTCGGTATAAAAATGTAAGAGCAGGGTATAGAAGGCTAACCTGCTCAATGCGCTTGGTGCGGCTGTACGGCACGAAGCCGTACATCCAGGTGTCGGAGAGCGTGGTCTGCATAATAGACCTCGCCCAGGTGGCCACATCCTCCTTGGAGAGCTCGAAGGTCATGGTCCTTGTGCAGTCACGGGGCCCTCCCATGTAGCACATCTTGTGCGAGCGGCGCTGAAGCGGGAGCACTCGGCGCGAGATCCAGCACGCAATTGGATCGTCGCGGCGGAATCCCTCCTCCTTCAACTCGCTCGGGTGCTGCTCAACCTGGACGACGTCCTCGATGGTGTTCCTTGGATGGTAACCCCAGTTCTGCTGGGTAGGCAGCGTGTTCCGGAACTTGGGTAGCCCGATCTGGTCCTCGATTGGCTTCTCTTCCTCTGTGGCTACGTTCTTCACGTAGAGGAAGCTGCGCTGCCACTTGCGCACAGATTCAAGGCCCTTGACCTTTGGGTGGCTACCCGTGGAGCGCTGCAGCATCATGGCGCAGCCGGTCTTGGTCATGGCGCGAGCAGTATCCGTCTTACCCGGATTGGGAATGCTCTGTTTGCGGAAGAAGAAATAGCGTGCCCACGTGTGGATTGTCGGGTACACGCCAAGGAAAGCCTCACACACCACGGCGTGGGTGGAGAGCATGATCAAGGAATTAGGTGGGAGATGATGTGGCTGGAGGCCGAAGTGCTCAAGAAATTTAGAGAAGAAATCTGAGATAGGGAGGCCGAAGCCGCGCTTAAAGTGCGCAAGAAAGACAACATACTCATCCGCTTCAGGCTCGGGGACGATCTCGTTGCCTGGATGGCGACACTTCACGCCGGGATGCACACGGCGGGTATTGACTAGCCATTGGCAGTCTTCCGCCGTGACCTCGGAGCCCTCCCAGCCGGCGCGGGCGGCGGCGTCGTCTTCTCCGCGTGCAGCCATGGAGGCGGAGATGCGAATTGGATCGGAGAAGTGAAAGGCGCTAGTGGAAGGTGCGAATCGGAATCTGGATCTATCCCGTGGTCTCTTCGGCGGTGTGTGGAGCAGTGGCGCAGCAAGAGATTGCGGTGGCGGAGTGCTCGACGGCGGGGGAGAGGCGAAAGGACAGAGGATGAGAAGAGGCAGGAAAGAGAAGAAAGGGGCAGAGGGGGTATTTATCCCGTTCCCTCAGAGTGCAGTTACCAGTGAGTTACGCGTGGATTGATCGTGCACAGAGATCGTGCGGCGTGGGTAGCGCAACCGTTAGAAACACACACAGCGCATATTGCGAGCGTAAAGGGCGCAATCAATCCCACGTCGATATCGTGGGTGATTTGCTGCGGTTGAAGTGACCAGACAGGCTAGTGGGCCCGGGGTGCAGTTATTGGCGCGTGGCCGGCAGCATCCCAGGCACCGAGGCGTCGGGGGTACGGGCGCGTGACACGTGCCCCGTAGCGACACGCAGAGGTGGATTCGCACCGTTGAAGCGGGATTGTGTTTCGAGATTTTGCTAAGTCCTTTTACTAGGCATCAGGGAAGAAAGACAGTGCTACTCGGAGAAGAAGAGATTCGAACAAGAATTGAAGGCTACTCGGCCCTTTGAAGTATGAAAACAAGATTAGTTCTTAAGCTGGCAGGGCCCAGTGAACAAGTTCGCAGGACTCTACCAGCTTCGGGGACTAATGTCGGGGGGTTACCCCCGAGTAGGGGTAAGGCAAGTGCTAAAGGCAAGGTAAGAAGAGGTGTTTGGCAGAGTAGCTGGCTACCCGGTGCTTGCTACCCGGTCGACTGCTATCCGGCCGTACGCACTGATGGCCAGGAGGAAGAATCAAGGAAGTTGTATTCTTCCGAGTAGAGGAAGTGGTCTGAGTAGAGGGAGTGGGTTCCTACTCAGGCCAGAAGTCAATGGAGCCGTTCTAACAAAGGATCCCGCGTATCCTGCGTCCGTACGACGTGCGGTTCAACCTACGGAGTGCGTGATTATCCGTGCTCCGGCGTGGCTACAGTGCGGTAGGCGCCTGTCTAGTCCTGTCACTGACAGAGGGGACATGACAGGGCTAGGGGCCTACTCTATCTCACTGACAAGGGTGGACAGGTCCCATCTCTGAACGGCGCGACGACTTACGGGGCAAGCGTCAGCGGGAACCCGGAGGCGTGCGCGATTCTGCAGGGCTCCTGTCACGTCAAGTCGTACCTTATAGTTGTTTTCTATTCGGCTGGGCACCAATATATAAGGTGCCCTGCCTCCTCCTGTGAGAGGTTCGGAACCATTCGCTGCGCATTCTAGAGAGAACACCAGAGGCAACACTTAGAGAGAACTAGAGCGTAGAGTGGCTACTCGGCTGAAGGCCTGAACTGTACTGTGGCTACTCGGTAAACACCATATAAAGAGAGAGGCAGGAGTAGGGGTGTTACCTCCACACTAGGGCCCTGAACCTGGGTAAGATCGTGTTGTTTGCAGTGTCTGTGATCTACCACACGCGGCTACTCGCCGTGTGATCCCTCCCCGAGCACCTCCAGCGTCCATCGGCCCCAACTTTAGCCATCCCATGGCATCTGCCGTGATACCACCACGACAAAATGCGCAATTTGCGTAAATATCACCGTGGTTGGGAGAGACATACGACCGGGATGCTAAAGAAGGAGAAAGAGCGTCTTTGTTCCATTATCGATGAGTTAGACCGACTCGCAGAAACTAGGTTGCTATCTTCGCAAGAGGTTGAACTTAAAAGTCAATCCAATGCGAAAGTAGCACAAATGTTGCGAGAAGAGGAACTCAAATGGTATCAGAGATCGAAAGCTCAATTCATTCTCGAAGGATATTCGAATACCCGGTATGTTCATAATGTTGACAATGGCAGACATAGGAAAAAACGGATTCACTGTCTCCATCAGGATGAAGGTCTCGTTGAGGGACAAGAGTATCTCAAGGCCTATATCACAAAGTTCTATAAAGATCTATTTGGGGCTCCTGAAGTTGGTAATATTACCATGGATGAGAGCCGCACAGATGATATTCCCCAAGTTTCAATGGAAGAAAACGCTTTCCTTACTGCTCCCTTGTCTGAAGAGGAGATAAAGAAGGCGATATTCCAAATGGAACACAATAAGGCACCTGGCCCAGATGGTTGTCCGACGGAGTTCTATAAGCATTTTTGGGAGATCATTAAATATGATCTCATCGAGATGTTTGGTTGCTTACAGAGTGGACATCTGGAGTTGTATCGCCTTAATTTTGGGGAAATCATTTTGTTACCTAAAGTTTTGAACGCAGAAAGGATACAACAGTACCGACCAATCTGCCTTCTTAACGTTAGTTTCAAAATCTTTACAAAGGTTGCAACTATTAGGTTGAATTCAGTGGCAGACCATGTGGTAAAACCTACACAGACTGCTTTTATGCAGGGTAGGAATATCCTAGATGGGGTCGTGACTTACACGAAACCGTACATGAGTTGCACATGAAAAAGCTTAATGGGGTAATTCTTAAAATAGACTTTGAAAAGTCCTATGATAAAGTGAATTGGGAGTTTCTACAACAGACTCTGAGAATGAAAGGATTTTCAGAGGAGTGGTGCTCCCTAGTTCGCAGCTTTGTAGTTGGAGGTAGCGTGGCTATCAAAGTCAATGATGATGTTGGCCGATACTTCCAAACTAAGAAAGGCTTGAGACAAGGTGATCCGCTATCGCCCGTATTGTTTAATATTGTGGCTGATATGTTAGCGATCATGATCGATCGAGCCAAGGAAAGTGGCCTAATTGAGGGGGTAATTCCACATCTAGTTGATGGGGGATTGTCTATCCTTCAATATGCAGATGACACAATCCTCTTTATGGAACACGATTTGGAGAAAGCAGCAAATCTGAAATTAACTCTTTCAGCGTTGAAGCAACTATCCGGATTAAAAATCAATTTCCATAAAAGTGAATTGTTTTGCTTTGGCGAGGCCCAAGATGCAGTTGCACAGTATACCGAGCTATTCGGTTGCGAGCAAGGCCAGTTTCCTATTAAGTATTTGGGAATACCAATACATTACAGGAGATTGACTAATGCAGAATGGGGTCAAGTCGAAGAGCGTCTGCAGAAAAGGCTTGCTAGCTGGAAAGGAAAATTGTTGTCACTTGGTGGACGACTGGTTCTCATTAATTCAGTCCTAACTAATATGGTACTGTATATGATATCATTCTTCCAGTTACCTAAAGGAGTCTTAAAAAAATTGGATTATTTCCGATCAAGATTCTTTTGGCAGGGTGACAACGAGAAAAAGAAATATCGATTGGCCAGATGGGATGTAGTTTGTCGTCCACGGGATCAGGGGGGCTCGGTATTCATGACCTCCAAGTCAAGAATTCAGCCCTACTTGGTAAACGGATTTTTAAACTACTAACCGAAGATGGCGTATGGCAGACCCTCCTGAAACGTAAATACATAGGTTCGAAAGCAGTATCACAGGTTATGTGGAAACCAGATGATTCACACTTTTGGGCTGGACTTATGGCGAACAAAAATAAGTTTTTTCGCTATGGGGTATTTAAGATTAAGGATGGATCGCAGATACGGTTCTGGGAGGACAAGTGGCTAGGTAATACCACACTCACAGAACGGTATCCGGCCTTGTAAATGATAGCGCGACATAAGGATGATACGCTGGCTACGGTCATGCAAACATCACCTCCTAATGTTACGTTCAGACGAGATTTAATCGGGCCTCGACTTATGTCTTGGCAAAACCTGGTTGATAGATTAACTATGGTTACTCTTACACCAGGCGCCGATGAGTTTCGTTGGAAGATCACTAAGAATGGACTGTTCTCGGTGGACTCCATGTATAGGGATCTGATCCAATCGGACATGCCAGTCGATATCTTCAAAATGTATGGCGTATGAAAGTACCGCTGAAGATTAAGATCTTCGCGTGGTACCTTCGTAAGGGGGTCATACTTACAAAGGATAATCTTGTCAAACGTAATTGGCATGGGAGCTCTAAGTGTTTTCTTGTTCTCACGATGAGACAATTAAACACTTATTCTTTGATTGCACATTTGCGCGTTCTATATGGTCCGCTATCCATATGGCTTCGAATCTTTATCAACCTACTTCCGTTGCGAACATATTCGGCAACTGGTTAAATGGGGTTGATAAACGTTTTAAGTCTATTATTAGGGTAGGAGCGCTTGCCGTTATTTGGTCGCTCTGGCTATGTAGAAATGACAAGATTTTTAATGATAATTTTTTTCTCGTATGCAGGTTCTATTCAGGAGCACATGTATTCTCCGTTCGTGGTCCACATTACAGCGAGGGGAGTTACGAGGCCTTTTTACAGAGGCATGTGCACGACTGGAGCAGGTGGCAAGGGACATTTTTATCCCACATGGATGGCCACTTGATCTACGGATAGCGGCTCCATAGCATAGACACTCTACAACAGATGTTTTGTAGTATTGTCGCCATGTTTATTTTCAGTTTCGGATTTCGGCTGTGTGCATTTCACGATGCAGAGGCCGGGTGTAATGCTTGAATTTTTTGAGTAATAAAGCCCTTTATAAAAAAAATCAGGCTTTACTACAAGATCCGAATACAACGGTCCTTGTCCTGCGTTGTGCATCTTTCCTATTAGCTTTGGACCCAGGTGTCCTCTAGTGGGATTTGGACTCTCGTCGCGGTGACTAGGTCGGGGTATCTGGCTCAAGGGAAACCTTTGGTAGGTGGTGGAATATACAAAGAAGATGACAGTTTGGGGTTCGTTTCGGTCCATGCAGGCAAGGGTAACCTTCTCTAGGTGGAAGAAGGTATGTAGTTATAGGGGCTTTGGAAAATCTGGTCGCTGGAGCAGTTTCTGGGTCGGTCGGTTTTTAAGTCGGTTGAACTAGCCGTGGGACCGATCATGGCCGGTTTGAGCCTGAGCCAGACCAGCCATGCTGCCAGAAACCCGTTCTAGAGTGACCGGATGCACAACTGGAAACACCGAATGTCGAGGCACAACCGAGAATTTTTGCTGGCAGGTGATGCAGACGTGATCACATGCTTGTTGGGTAACCCCAAGTGGACGGTATGATTTAGTCTAGCAGAAATTTCCCCCCAATTAATGAACAAGGGTTATCAATCCAGTAGGACTTCGAAGTCTTAGAGAAGGATGCTTGTTGTCTGGCGCGTCAACAATCGTGGAACAAAAACATTCGGAAAAGGAAGAAAAACATGAGAAAACATGTGGAAAACAAAAGGTATTGGGTAGAAAATAAGCATGGAGCATAAAAAATTATAGATACGTTTGCAACGTATCAGCATACCCCAAGCTTAACTCCTGCTCGTCCTCGAGTAGGTAAGTGATAACAAAATAATTTTTGAGATGACAAGAAGCCAACACAATCTTGATCAACGTTATGTAAAAGCATTGCAAGCTGAGATCAAACTATTTTAACAAAAGCATGATAAATATTATTTGAACTAATGTAAACTTAGCAACTATGTCGCACATGAAAAGTAAAACAAATAAATGACAATGAATAATAATGCATTGAAAGTGATACTTTTTTTAATCATAAAGAAAAACATAATAAAGTGGTTTTCAGCTTGTCCTTCGTGTCGTAGCAAAACATAAATGCCAGGACACCTTCAAAGTTCAACTGGTGACTAGATATAAATAATTCGAGAGCAAGCAATACCATAATCATGAATCAATCAATAATAAAAGTTTGGGGCTATGCACATTATACTTAAAATGACAACTGTGCTCCCTTAACTGGTGCATAAAGTAAGAAGATGAAGACTCAGCATAAAAGTAAAACAAAGGCCCTTCGCAGAGGGAGGCATGGATTACTCATGTGCTAGAGCTTTTTATTTAATAAAACAGAGGTATTCAAAATAATTTTTGAGATAGGTGTATGTCTATGTCAACGAATGCTATCAAATGAGTTATCATCTTTTCTTGTTTAATGGCTTCAAGAGTGGCTCCCATAGGAGAATCATAACATTCCCCTGCCTCGTTTGTTTGCACAAGCTAAGTTCATGATTTCAAGTCCAAAGTGTGTGGAGATTTTAACGTTATCGTTGTAGCTTATGTTTTGTGGGCTGGGCACCCAGATGCCTGCTCTTTTTGCAAAATTAAGGACTAGGACATTATTCATGCTAGTCAAGTGTGAAGCCACCAAACATGAAGAAATAATAAAACATTTAATACTTACTCATGAGCTAAAACAGGAACACAAAACAAGTTTAATAATTTTGAAGGTTTAAAGGTAGCACACGAGAAATTTACTTGGAGTGGCGGTGAAATACCACATATAGGTAGGTATGGTGGACACACTGGCAAACTTCGATTTTTTGGGAGTTGGATGCAAGAGTAGAGCTCATACTCAGTACATGGTGAAGGCTAGCAAAAGACTGGAAACGACCAATTAAGAGAGTAATAACGGCCATAATCATGTATAGTGACAAAATATTATTAATCAAAGCATGAAGTGCTATTACAAGTCAAAAACTAAATGATCATCAGGGCTAGAGGTGACTTTGTTTATAACCATAACATGGTGTGAGCATGCGCTAAGTCAATCCAGATAAATCATTCAAATGAGAATACCACAATATTATGCTTCAATATGAGGAAACAACACATGATTTAATCTCAATGGCACATTAAGAACTCTCAGCTATTTGAGACTAGTCATGATACATCATATACTACTAAGCACACAATTAAAATAACATATAACATGACATGCCAAATCCTAAGCCATAGTCAAAACAAGCTTCATATTGCACCAATATAAGCATGAAATATTTTACTCTTCTGCAACACAATCAACTTATTTGAAAAAACTCTCAAAGCAAATAATCATCAAAGACCAGAGAGCTAATTATATATAACTGAAGCAAACCAACAAGATCTAGAAAAAATCTAGTGAAAAACAAGAGCTAAGCGCAGTAATAGCAAAAACTGAACACTCACAAAACTCTAAGAGTGAAAACTAGAGTGTTCTAGGCAATAAAAACATAGCGTGTCTCTCTCCAAACTAAAATGTGCTAGGATCCAACCATTTAATACAGGAAGAAAACAAAACAAAACCGAAATAAAAATAAAATGACGCTCCAAGAATAACACATATCCATAAAAATATAGTGTTTTAAAAGAAACCTGATATTTTTGTTGATGAAGAAGAGGATGCCTTGGGTATCCTCAAGCTTTGATGCTTGTACTTCTTGGATATGTCTTGGAGTGACATGGGAATCCCCAAGATTGATTTTTCCATACTTTATCTCCTCATATCATACTTCTCTCCCTACACTTGAAAACTTCCTCCACCTAAAACTTCTCACAATCTTCATTAGCAACACTAGTGCATCAAAATAATAAATCCACTTGGTTCAGTTTCAACATAAGTCTAACACTTAACTCAAAACATTAGCTACTATCACAACTTATTTTAAGGCTCTCACCCCCCCCTCCCAAAGAATCTCAAAAGAAAAATATTAAGAGGAAAATGCAAATATTGGCAGAAATATGTCAAAACAAAACAACAGGTAAAGATGAATTTTTTCGACAACCTTCCGTTGCTCAAATAAAAAAGTTTGAAACTAATTAAAGTTAGATAAAAACCTAGGGCAGGTGCCCAGAAAATATAAAAAAATTGCTCTTGTTCTGGCCAAATTATAGCTGGGCAAAGAAAACAAACATGTTGGGCAATTGAAAAATAATGAACGTATAACAAACGAGATATAGTTCATGGGTTCTAACATTGTAGTCATTACGTCAAGTCATATGGACCGCTATCCAGCATGTATCCATATCTAAAAGTCCACCTCAAGAACGCTATCCAGCAAATCTCTCTGGTATTAAGTTGCAGCAACAAAGTGCCTGCTTTGTGTGCAACAGACAAATGGATTAAGAAATACGTAATGTAAGCAGTGATCCTCGTCTGTAGACAAGAGTACCGCAGTTTTCTCCCTAGTAGCAACAACACATCTCATATCCTTCACGTTTCTGTCACTCGAGCACAGATGTAAGGGAGGCATGAACCCACTATCTAGCATATAAAACCTCTCTTGGAGGTGAAAACAAATTTGTGGCCAAGGTAATCATAAACACCGAAGAGCATTGCAAAACAAAATTAAAACTCTCTACAAATATAAGTGAAGCATGTCATATTGACATGAACAAAGTAATCATAATCCCATGGTTCATCGAATCCCAGCAAACAGAACACGCACAATTACATAATGGTGGTCTCGATCATGTGAGGCAGCTCACGAGACTCGAAACATGGAGGTATAAGGGAGAGAACAACCATCTAGCTACTACTGTGAACCCATAGTCCCGAGATGAACTACTCACTTATCTGTCCGGAGGTGATCATGGCAATGTAGAGGCCTCCGATGACGACCCCCCTCTCCGACAGGGTGCCGAAACAGGGTTACAGAAGTCCTAGATTGGAATTTCGAGGTGACGACGCCTCTCTGTATGTTTCGTGGAAAATAACTCCGTCCCGAACGTTTTTAGGGTTAGCGGCAATTTATAGTCAAAGAAGCGACGAGAGGTGGTGGCCGGGGCAGCTAGGGGCCCATCAGGCGCGATCAGGGTGGGGACGCGCCTAGCACCCGCCTGGGGGCCCCCTAGCCCTCCTCCGGCTCTTCTTTGGACTCCGTCTTCGTTCCGGGTAAAAAACGATCTTAGTGGATTTTCATCCCTTTCCAAGAATATTTCTTTACGAACTTTTCTGAAATAGAAAAATAGCACAAAATAGTAACTGGCCTGGGGCATCTAGTTAATAGTTTGGTCAATGAAAACATCCGGAAAACATGAGAAAACATATGGAAAACAAAAGGTATTGGGTAGAAAACAAGCATGTAGCATAAAAAATTATAGATACGTTTGCAACGTATCAGCAGGCCAACCGAAATGGCGCCTGACCGTCCGCACATCCGGAAACCCGTTCTGTAATGCCGGAGAAAACCTGGGTTTTCCAGATTGGCAGGACAACTGACTGGCTTCTCAATCGATCCTAGAATAAGCTCCAAAAACATTTTTTTTTCAAAAGTGTTATCCCTTAGTCTTTTTTATGGTGGGAGTATGTATGGGTGGTAGGATGTGTAAGAGGTATTTTTCACTCATCCCCAATAAGATAACCGAGTATGCCCTTTTTAATAGTGCCATGATCCTATTGACTCAAAGATATATAAGGCAAAATAAAGCAAACCACCGACACTTGATCATCTTTAGAAAGAGGGGTCTCCAACCATCATCCATCATCCACGAATGAAGCCTAAAAATGAGTAGGCACTGTTGGAAATCACACTACCGAAAACAAAAAAAAATTCTAGCCAATGCAAGACGGTAGGCAGCGGAACATACCATCGTTTGTCGAACTAGCAGAAGATTGTTGCGATGAGGCCGACTGGAAGTAGACGTAGTCGATCCCCACAATTAGATGCGTCTAATCATGAGGAGATTCTCCTGCTTAAACAGCTTTCTCAAGCCGATCTTGTGACGGGAGCAAAGAGATATGTGGTTATCGTTCGATGAGGTATTAGATAGTTCACCTGATCTGGGCACTAGGCAGATAGATAGACTCCTTTCCTGCTGCTAAGGGAGTATTATCCCACAATCAAATGACACAAGCGCATAACAACATAATCCATAGACCGTTATCCAACTGCATCTATGACTAATAATCCACCCTCGGAGTGTCATCCAATCAAACCTCAGGTCTTAAGTTGCAAGCAACAGATTATTGCCTTAAGTAAAGTGTGTAATGTAAACAATCTAAACATTGTTGTTTTCTTCCTAATGGCAACAACACCCCCCCCACCCGTTACGTTCTTGTCACTCGAGCGTAGGTGAAATGGAGGCATGAACCCACTATCAAGCATAAATACTCCCTCTTGGAGTTACAAATATCAACTTGGCCAGAGCATCTACTAGTAACGGAGAGCATGCAAGATCGTAAATAACATAAACATGATAGATTTATAATCGCTAGACATAGCATTCAATATTCATCGGATCCCATCAAACACAACATGTAGCATTACAAACAGATGATCTTGATCATGTTAGGCAGCCCACAAGATCTAACATGAGGCATAAAGAGGAGAAGACAACCATCTAGCTACTTCTATGGACCCGTAGTCCAAGAATGAACTACTCATGCATCACTCCGGAGGCAGGCATGGTGACGAAGAGACCTCCGGTAATGATTCCCCCTCCCGGCATGGTGCCGGGGAGGGCTTCAGAACCCTCCCAAACTAGGGTTGACGATGATGGCGGCTACAAATTTTTTTGTGGATGGAGGCTCGGGTATTTAGGGTTAACCCGAGGAGGATCTTAAATACGCGAGAGGGCAACATCGGTGGGTGGCCAGGGGGCCCACACCAACTGGTGGCGCGGCCAAGGGGGCGCGTGCCACCATATGGTGTGGCCAGCCCAGGGCCCCCCTCCGGGTCCCTTCGGGACTGTGTGTACATGACAGATTTCTAAGACCCTGGGATTTTGTTTCGTCCAATACCGAGAATATTTCCAGAATAACTTTTCTGAAACAAAAAACAACAGAAAACAAGAACTAGCTTGTGGCATCTTCTCAATTGGTTAGTCCCAGGAAATCTATAAAAATGACATAAAGTGTATAGAAAACATGTAGCATATGACATGAAAACAACATGGAATATAAGAAATTATAGATACGTTTGAGACATATCAAGCATCCCCAAGCTTAGTTCCTACTCGTCCTCGAGTAGGTAAAACGATAAAACAAAATAAATTCTGAGGTGACATGCTACCAACATAAATTTGATCAACTAAATTATAAAAGCATATGTAAGCTAAGATCATAGTACTTTAAAAACAGGCATGGTAGATATAATTCTAACAATGAAACTTAGCAATCATTTTGCATCATGAAAAGTAACACATATAAAATATCATGAATAATAATGCACTTGAAAGTTATACGTTTGTTTCGAGCATAAAGAAAACATACCAAAGTGATATTTCGCTTGTCCTTAAAAGTGGGGCAAAACATAAATGCCAGGACACCTTTAAAGTTCAAGTGGATGACTAGAAACAAATAATCTGAGAGCAAGTAATAACATATCATGAATCAATCAATAATAATATTTGGGACTGATGCACATTAAACTCAGAATGGCAACTACGCTCTCCTAATTGTGCATAAAGTTAGAAGATGGAGACTCAACATAAAAGTAAAAGAAAGGCCCTTCACAGAGGGAAGCAAGGATTAACTCATGTGCTAGAGCTTTTTATTTTATAAACATAGGTATTGAAAACATTTTTTAGAGAGGCGTATGCCTATGTCAACAAATGGTAAACATAAAATACAGTACGTCACAAGACAACTAGACTTCCCAAGAGCGGCTCCCATTGAAAGACGCAATTGGGGTTAGAGGGTCATCCCTCTTCTCTTTTTTTACACAATTATGCTTTGACTGATAAATCAGGGGCAAAAATAGCGAAGAGAATTTAGAGTAACCAATTTTGGGCATGGGCACCCCGCTGCCAGCACTTCTATCAATTTGGATAAGCGGATGTGCCACTAGTCCAAGTGTGTAAACTCCAATCAATAAGTGAGACTAAGATTCTCTATTTACGTCCTCATGAGCTAAAACAGGGGCACAAAACAGGAATAATTTTGAAAATTTAAAGGTAGCACATGAGAAAATTACTTGGAGTGGCGATAAATACCACATGTAGGTAGGTAACATGCACACATTTGGCAAACTTTGGTTTTTGGGAGTTGGATGCACGAGTAGAGATCATACTCACTACAGGTGGAGGCTAGCAAAAGACTGGGAGCGACAAACTAAGAGAGCAATAATGGCCATAATCATGCATAGCGACAAAAACATTATTAATCAAAGCATAAATGGTATTACAAGTCAAAAACTAAATGATCATAGAGGCTATAGGTGACTGGTTTGTAGTCATAAACACGGTGTAAGCATGCGCCAAGTCAACCAAATAAATCATTCGAAGGAGAATACCACAATATAATGCTTTAATGTGATAGAAACAACTCATGATTCTTTCAATAGCACATTAAACACTCTCAGCTATTTGAGACAAGTCATGCTACAATAAAAACTACTAAGCAAAGAATTAAAATACCATCCAACATGACATGATAAAGTCTAGCCATGGTCTAAACAAGCTTTTTTTTGCACCGTTATAAGCACAAAATATTATACTACTGCTTTCCAAGACCAATCATTTCAATCTAAACAAAAAATCTCCAAAAGATATAGCCATTAAACAAGAGAGTACTACTACTACTCTACTAGAACTAACAGCTCTGAATAAGAGATGCATGAAAGACAAGAGCTAAAAGGATTTGCAGCAGCTAGAAGAAAAACTAAGAATACGAGTATGAAAGAAAACGAGTATTCATATGAAAAAGCGGAGCGTGTCTCTCTCCCACACAAGAATATTGTGTTCCAACTAAATTTATTACAGCAAGGAAAACAAAACAAAACAAATAAAAAACAAACAGATGCTCCAAGTAAAATGCATATGATGTGACCGAATAAAAATTTAGTTTCACTAGAAGTGACTTGAGAAGTTGCTGATGAAGAAGGGGATGCCTTGGGCATCCCCAAGCTGAGACGCTTGAGTCTTCCTGGAATTTGCTGGGATGAACCATGGGGGCATCCCCAAGGTTTGGCTTTTCACTCTTCTTGATCACATCATATCACCCTCTTCTCTTGACCCTTGAAAACTTCCTTCACATGAAACTCAAAGTAATTCTCATTAGAGGGTTAGTGCACAATGAAAAACTCACATGTTATCCTTGGACACAAACATTATTAATACTTTTTAAACATTAGCTACAGCCACTGATGTTTTGTGGAGAAAAGAAACCCACTCAACATAGTAAAAGAGAGAATGCAAGTATAAAGGCAGAATCTGTCAAAATCAGAACAGTCTGTAAAGGCGAATTTTTTCAAGGCACTTACGTTGCTCAAATCGAAAAAACCAAGAACTAAAAAAAGTTTCGAAAATAGCTAAGGATTAAGCACCAAATTTGCAGGTCATTTTGATCTTTCTGTGATTTTATACGAATTTAACAATGGACAACAGAAATCTGTTTCGTGCACATAAATTCAAATCTAACTTCAACTTTCACTAGAGACTTTACTTGGCACAACAAATGAGAGAAAATAAAGATACAAAGGAGTTGCTACAGAATTAAACAACACCTTGACTCAAAGAAAACAGAAGAAAACATTGCAAAAATAAAAACATGGGTTATCTCTCAAGAAGTGTTTTTCTTTAACGCCTTTTAGCTAGGCCCAGAAAACAAGAATCAAGTATTTTCAAGTGAAGAAGCATCCACATTGTAACTTGTTATAATAATAGAATCGAAAGGCAACTTCATTCTCTTCCTAGGAAAGTGTTCCATACCTTTCTTGAGTGGGAACTGATATTTAATATTCCCCTCTTCCATATCAATAATAGCGCCAACATTTCTAAGAAAAGGTCTTCCCAAAACAATAGGACAAGAAGAATTGCATTCAATATTCATAACAATAATATCAAAAGGGACAAGGTTATTGTTAACCATAATAAGAACATCGTCAACTCTCCCTAAAGGTTTCTTTGTAGCATTATCAGCAAGACGAACCTCCAAATAACAATGTTCCAAAGGTGGTAGATCAAGCATATCATAAAGTTTATTAGGCATCACAGAGATACTAGCACCAAGATCACATAAAGTATTACAATAAAAATAATTCACTTTCATTTTAATGATGGACTCCCAACCATCATTTAACTTCCTAGGGATAGAGGCTTCACGTTTCAATTCTTCTTCTCTAATTTGCATGAGAGCATTTGTAATATGTTTTGTCAAAGCCATATTCATAGCACTAGCATTAGGAATACTAGCAAGTTTTTGTAGGAACACAATTACTTCAGAGATGTTTCAATCATCAAAATCAAGATCATATTTATCAAAGGTAATGGGACCATTGTCTCCCATATTTCGAAAAATTTCAGCTTTTTTATCAGGAACGGTTTCAGTGGTTTCAGTTAATTTTATACGTTTAACAGAAGAAGTGGAGACATTATCAACACCAATTACTTTACCATTAATATTAGAAGGTTTACTAGCATGAGAAGCTTCAGCTTTACTAGTGGTGGTAATAGTGCAAACTTTAGCTATATTATTCTTTCTAGCTATTTCATCTTCTCTTTTCCATCTAGCATGAAATTCAACTAACATCCTAATATTTTCATCAATTCTAACTTGGATGTCACTAAAAGTTTTGCTTTCTTTAACATCAGGAGGCATAACCTTTATTTTAAGAAGATCAACATCAAGAGCAAGGCTATCAACTTTGGAATCAAGAACATCAATTTTTCCAAACTTTTCCTCAACAGACTTATTAAAAGTTGTTTGTGTACTAATAAAATTCTTAAGAATGTTTTCAAGATCAGAGGGTGCACTTCTATTGTTTTTGTAGGAATTACCATAAGATTTGGCATAACAATTACCATTATTCGAAGGATATGGCCTATAATTATTGCTACCAAAATTATTCCTATAAGCATTGTTGTTGAAATTGGTGTTTTTAATGAAGTTCACATCAACATGCTCTTCTTGAGTAACCAAAGAGGCTAAAGGAACATTATTTGGATCAACATAAGTTTTACCACTGACAAGCATAGACATAATAGCATCAAGCCGATCACTCAAGGAAGAGGTATCTTCAACAGAATTTACCTTCTTACCTGGTGGAGCTCTCTCAGTGTACCATTCAGAATACTTTATCATCATATCATCAAGAAGCTTTGTTGCAGCACCCAAAGTGATGGAACTAAAGGTTTCACCAGCAGCTAAATCTAGAAGGTTTCTTGAAGAAAAATTCAGACTTGCATAAAAGGTTTGGATGATCAGCCAAGTAGTAAGTCCATGAGTGGAACAATTCTTTATCAAAAATTCCATTCTTTCCCAAGATTTAGCAACATGATCATTATCAAGTTGCTTAAAATTCATAATGCTACTTCTTAAAGATATAATCTTAGCAGGAGGATAATATTTTCCAATGAAAGCATCTTTACATTTAGTCCATGAATCAATACTATTTTTAGGCAAACATAGCAACCATTCTTTAGCTCTTTCTCTCAAAGAGAAAGGAAACAATTTCAGTTTAGTAATATCTCCATCTACATCCTTATATTTTTGCATCTCATAGAGCTCAACAAAATTATTAAGGTGAGCAGGAGCATCATCAGAACAAACACCAGAAAATTTCTCTCTCATAACAAGATTTATCAGGGCAGGCTTAATCTCATAAAAAACAGCAGGAGGAGCAGGTGGAGCAATAAATGTACTAATAAAATCATTGTTGTTTGTGCTAGTAAAATCACACAACTTAGTGTTCTCAGGAGTCATTTTAGTAAGATTAAAAACAAGATAAAACAACAACTAGAATAAAACTAATTTTTTTTGTGTTTTTTATATATAGAAGCAAACAAGACAAAATAAAATAAACTAAGCAAAAAAAAAAACAAAGTAAAGAGATTGGAAGTGAGTGACCCCCCTTGAAGAAATCCTCTTCCTCCCCGGCAACGGCGCTAGAAAACAGCTTGATGGTGCAGGAGTGCACTCGTTGGCATGGCGCACTACCAGGATCAGCAGAAACATGGAATCTACACAACACAATCAAAGTACTTTGCCCCAACGAAACAGTGAGGCTGTCAACCTCACCGGTTTTGCTAACACAAAAGGATTAGATGTATAGTGTAGAAAATAGTATAGTAATGAAAACAGAACAGTGATGGCAGTGAATGAGAGGAAAACAGTAATTGTAGTAAAGAAAACAGTGTTTGCAATGGTTGTATTATCAGCGCAAAGAAAGGACCGGGGTCCACAGTTCACTAGTGGCGTCTCTCCAAAATAGATAGATAACATGCTGGGTAAACAAATTACAGCTGGGCAATTGATAGATATAAAATCTGCACCGTAGTTCATATGCATGACATGATGATTACTATGTGATTCATGGGGGCATTACCACATAATTCATAGACTGTTATCCAACTGCATCTATGACTAATAAACCACCCAAGAAGCGTCATCCAATCAAACCTCGGGTATTAAGTTTCAAGAAACAGATTATTTCCATAAGTAAAGTGTGTAATGTAAACAATGTAAACATTGTTGTTTTCTCCCTAATGGCAACAACACATCCCCCACCCGTTACGGTTCTATCACTCGAGCATAGGTGAAAGGGAGGCATGAACCCACTATCGAGCATAAATAGTCCCTCTGGGAGTTAAAAATATCAACTTGGCCAGAGCATATACTAGTAACGGAGAGCATGCAAGATCATAAATAACATAAACATGATAGATTGATAATCACTGGACATAGCATTCAATATTCATCGGATCCCAGCAAACACAACATGTAGCATTACAAACAGATAATCTTGATCATGTTAGTCAGCTCACAAGATCTAAACATGAGGCAAAAAGAGGAGAATACAACCATCTAGCTACTGCTATGGACCCGTAGTCCAATGATGAACTACTCACGCATCACTTCGGAGGCAGGCATGGTGATGAAGAGCACTCCGGTGATGATTCCCCCTCCCGGCATGTTGTCGAGGAGGGCTTCAGAACCCTCCCGAACTAGGGTTGGCGATGACGGTGGCTACGGAAATTTTCATGGATGGAGGCTCTGGTATTTAGGGTTAACCCGAGTAGGAGCTTAAATAGGCGAGAGGGAAACGTAGGTGGGTGGCCAAGGGGCCCACACCACCTGGTGGCACGGCCAGGGGGGAGCCACCCTATGGTGTGGCCAGCCTAAGGCCCCCCTCCTGGTCCCCTCCGGACTCCGTGTACGTGACAGATTTCTAAGACCCTGAGATTTTGTTTCGTCCAATTCCGAGAATATTTCCAGAACAAATTTTCTGAAACAAAAAACAACAGAAAACATGATCTGGCTCCGTGGCATCTTGTCAATAGGTTAGTCCCGGGAAATCCATAACAATGACATAAAGCGTATAAAAAACATGTAGCATATGGCATAAAAACAACATGGAACATCAGAAATTATAGATACGTTTGAGACATATCAGTGGGTGTGGCTACCAAGGGCTAGGCGCATACAATGAAGTCATCTTCATGGTGGTGCGTCCCATCCTTTATAAATAGGGACAAACCTACTTGGGGGAGTGGAGTCCTAGTAGGACCCCCCCCTTGATAGCTCCACCAATGGGGGGAATTGGACTCCCATTGAGACTCCTCCCTGCCGTCGTTAAAGTTGGGGGGAGGTGGGTCATCCTAGGACTCCTCTTCCCCGGTCCGATATGACCTAGGGGGTGGAGAGCAACTCGGTGTCCTCCTTTCTTTCCAATCCGCCGCGCCTAGCCCTAGGTAGCCACACCCACTAATATGTCTCAAAAGTATCTATAATTTATGATGTTCTATGTTGTTTTCATGCCATATGCTACATGTTTTCTATACACTATATATCATTTTTATGGATTTCCTGGGACTAATCAATTGACAAGGTGTCACAGAGCCAGTTCCTGAATTATGCTGTTTTTGGTTTTAGAAAAGTTGATCTGGAAATATTCTCGGAATTGGACGAAACAAAATCACAGGGTCTTAGAAATCTGTCACGTACACGGAGTCCGGAGGGTGCTCTAGAGGCACCACACCATAGGGTGCCACGGCCCCCTAGCCGCGCCACCAGGTTGTGTGGCCCCCCGTCCACCCACCTACATCGCCATTTCTCCTATTTAAGCCCCTCCTCGGGTTAATCCTAAAGACCCGAGCCTCCATCGATGAAAGTTCCATAGCCGCCGTCATCGTCAACCCTAGTTCAGGAGGGTTTTGAAGCTCTCCCCGGCACCCTACGGAAGGGGGAATCATCATCAGAGAGCTCTTCATCACCATGCCTGCCTCCAGAGTGATGTGTGAGTAGTTCATACTTGGACTAAGGGTCCATACCAGTAGATAGATGGTTGTCTTCTCCTCTTTATGCCACCATGTTTAGATCTTGTGAGCTGCCTAACATGATCAAGATCATCTATCTGTAATGCTACATGTTGTGTTTGCTGGGATACGATGAATATTAAATGCCATGTCAAGTGATTATCAATCTATCATGTTATGTTATTTATGATCTTGCATGCTCCGTTACTAGTAGATGCTCTGGCCAAGTTGATGCTTGTAACTCCAAGAGGGAGTATTTATGCTCGATAGTGGATTCATGCCTCCCTTACATCCGTGCTCGAGTGACAGAAACATGACAGATGGGGATGTGTTGTTGCCATTAGGAAGAAAACAACAATGTTTTCATTGTTTACATTACACAGTTTACTTAAGGCAATAATCTGTTGCTTGAAACTTAATACCCGAAGTTTGATTGGATGACGCTCTAAGGATGGATTATTAGTCATAGATGCAGTTGGATAACGGTCTATAAATTATGTTGTAATGACCGCATGAATCACATAGTAACCATCATGTCATGCATATGCACTACAGAGCAGCCTTTATATCTTTCAATTTCCCAGCTGCAATTTGTTTACCCAGCATGTTATCTATCTTTTATGGAGAGACACCACTAACGAATGTGGACCCTGGTCCATTCCTTTACACTGATAATACAACACCTGTAAACCTTGTTTTGTTTACTGCGATAACTGTTTTCCTTTCATTCAGTGCCATCATTTTTCTCTTTTCATTTACTGCAAACAAGTACTGTTTTCCACATTATACATATAATCCTTTGTGTTAGCAAACCCGGTGAGATTGACGGCCTCACTGTTTCGTTGGGGCAAAGTATCTAGGTTGTGTTGTGTGCAGATTCCACGTTGCTGCAGAGCCTGGTAGTGCGTCCTGCCAACATCAGCTGCCAACCGTCAGATGTGATTTCTTTATCGTACTGGTGTGCTGTTTTTTATGAAATTAAGCCTGCACTGTTAAATCTTGTTATGAGAGAGCAGTTTTCTGGTGTTAGTTCTAATGATGATGCTGCTCACCTTAATAATTTTGTTGAACTCTGTGGTAGGCAAAAATATAAGGATGTAGATGGAGATAATATTAAACTGAAATTATTTTCTTTCTCTTTGAGAAGAATAGCTAAAGAATGGTTGCTATTTTTGCCTAAAAATAGTATTGATTCTTGTACTAAATGTAAAGATGCTTTCATTGGAAAATATTATCCTCCTGCTAAGATTATATCTTTAAGAAGTAGCATTATGAATTTTAAGCAACTTGATAATGAAAATGTTGCTAAAGCTTGGGAAAGAATGAAATATTTGGTAAAGAATTGTCCCACTCATGGACTGACTACTTGGATGATCATCCAAACCTTTTATGCAGGTCTAAATTTTTCTTCAAGAAACCTTCTGTATTCAGCTGCTGGAGGAACCTTTATGTCCATCACATTGGGTGTTGCAACAAAAAATCTTGATGATATAATGATAAATTATTCTGAATGGCACACCGAGAGAGCTCCACCAGGTAAGAAGGTAAATTCTGTTGAAGAAACCTCTTCCTTCAGTGATAGACTTGATGTTATTATGTCTATGCTTGTGAATGGTAAAACTTATGTTGATCCAAATAATGTTCCTTTGGCTTATTTGGTTGCTCAAGAAGAGCATGTTGATGTGAACTTCATTAATAACAATAATTTCAACAACAATGCTTATAGGAATAATTTTGGTAGCAACAACTATAGGCCATATCCTGCTAACAGTGGTAATAATTATTCTTATGATAGATCTGGAATGCCTAGTGCAAGAATTTCAGAAATTGAAAGAGCCACTGAAGACTTTATGCAAAAGCAATATGAGCATAATAAATTATTTACTAAGACCATGGAGGAACAATCTGTTATGTTCAAAAATATCATTCATCAACTTGAGAATATAAATAGGAATTTTTTTGGTTTGCAAGTTAAAATTTCTCGTGCTGAAACCTGTGTTTCATCCATGTATGAAGCACAATCTTCTTTAATCAATAAAATGGCTGCTAAAACTGAAACTATGGATGAAAATCCCTTTAGTGCTACTAATGCCATTCAAGTTAGAATTGATGACAATGTGAGGATGTTAGCTGAATTGCATGCTAGGTGGGAAAGAGAAGATGAAATTGTTAGAAGGAATAATATAGCTAAAGTTTGTACTATTACCACCACTAGTAAAACTGAAGTTTCTATTGCTAGTAAATTTTTTGCCTGGTTGATCCTTCATGACAGGATTAATACAAAGGAAATGCTCACCAGGAGGAATTGGCATGTTTCTGATACACAGGATTGTGTCCTTTGTGCTGCCCATATTGTTGAAGATTGGAGGCATCCCTTCTTCAATTGTCAATTGAGCACTCGAGTTTGGAATTATCTACAAATTCCTTGGATCCCTGGAAATACTGCAAAATCTATTAAATTTGCTAAGAAATGTTTCTCAGGACCTTGCTTTGCTGAGATTGTGATCCTGGCCTATTGTTGGAAGCAGAGAAATGGATGGATTTTCAATAATATTAAACCTACTTTCAGAGGTTGGAAAGCTATTTTCTTTTATGAGATCACCCTTCTTAAGTATAGGGTGAAGAAGGCTACTCTTCCTTTTTTGACATCATGAATTAACTCCATCTCCTAGGCTTTGTAAATATTGTAAATAACTTTTTTATTCTTTAATAAAGTGGGGGCTGTGGGGGATTCCCCCACAGTATTGGTGTCAAAAAAAGTAAACCTCCTACTATTAATGGTAAAGTATTTGGTGTTGACAATCTTTCAACTTCTTCTATTAAACGTTTAAAATTGCGTGAAACCACTGAAACTGTTCCTAATAAAAGTGTTGATTTTTTCCTAAATATGGGAGATAATGGTCCCATTAACTTTGATAAAATGATCTTGATTTTTATGATTGCAATTATTTCTGAAGTAATTATGTTCCTACAAAAACCTTTTCTTAGAACTGTTGGTGCTATTATTGATATGAAAGAGGGGCATATTAAATATCCATTCCCACTCAAGAAAGGTACGGAACACTTTCCTAGGAAGAGAATGAAGTTTCCTTTTGGTTCTATTATTAGAACAAGTTACAATTTGGATGTTTCTTCACTTGAAAACACTTGATTCTTGTTTTCTGGGCCTAGCTGAAAGGCGTTAAAGAAAATCACTTCTTGGGAGATAACCCATGTTTTTATTTTGGCAATGTTTTCTTCTGTTTCCTTCGAGTCAAGGTGATGTTTATTTCTGTATCAACTCCTTTGTATCTTTATTTTCTCGTATTTTTTGTGCCAAGTAAAGTCTCTAGTGAAAAGTTGAAGCTAGATTTGTATAAATTCACAGGAAAAATAAAAACCAACTACAAACTTTTGTTCTTGATCCTCAGCTATTTCCGAAACTTTTTCTAGTTCTGAGTTTTTCAATCTGAGCAACGTAAGTGCCTCGAAAAAATCGTCTTTACAGACTGTTCTGGCTTTGATAGATTCTGCTTTTTTTTACTTTGCATTCTCTCTTTTACTGTCTTGAGTGGATTTATTTGCTCCACAAAACATCACTGGCTGTAGCTAATGTTTAAAAAGTATTAATAATTCTTGTGTCCATGCCTCCATGGAGAACATGTGAGTTTTTGATTGTGCACTAACCCTCTAATGAGAATTACTTTGAGTTTGGTGTGAAGGAAGTTTTCAAGGGTCAAGAGAATAGGATGATATAATGTGATCAAGAAGAGTGAAAGGCCAAAGTTAGGGGATGCCCCCGTGGTTCATCCCAGCAAATTCCAAGAAGACTCAAGCGTCTAAGCTAGGGGGCGCCCAAGGCATCCTTTCTTCATCAACAACTTATCAGGTCACTTCTAGTGAAACTATATTTTTTATTTAGTCACATCATATGCACTTTACTTGGAGCGTCTGCTTGTTTTTGTTTTGTTTTATTTTATTTTCCTTGCTGCAATAAACTTAGTTGGAACCCAACATTCTTGTGTGGGATATACACACGCTCCGCTTTTTCATATGTATACTCGTAATCCTCATTTATCATACTCGTATTCTTCATTTTTTTTCTTCTAGCTGCTACAAATCTTTTTAGCTATTGTTTTCATGCATCTCTTATTCAGGGTTGTTAGTTCTAGTAGAGTAGTAGTAGTACTCTTTTGTTTCATTGATATATCATCTGGAGAGTTTTTGTTTAAATAAAAATGATTGGTGTTGGAAAGCAGTAAAATATTTCATGCTTATAACGGTGCAAAAAGAAGCTTGTTTAGACTGTGGCTAGACTTTATCATGTCATGTTAGATGTTATTTTAATTCTATGCTTAGTAGTTATTATTCTAGCATGACTTGTCTCAAATATATGAGAGTTCTTAATGTGCCACTGAAAGAATCGTGAGTTGTTTTTATCACATTTAAACATAATATTGTGGTATTCTCCTTCGAACGCTTTATTTGGTTGATTCGGCGCATGATTACACCATGTTATGACTACAAACCAGTCACCTATAGCCTCTATGATCATTTGATTTTTGGCTTTTAATACCATTTGTGCTTTGATTAATAATGTTTTTGTCGCTATGCATGATTATGGCCATTATTGCTCTCTTAATTTGTCGCTCCCAGTCTTTTGCTAGCCAAATGTGTCCACCATACCTACCTACATGTGGAATTTAACCGCCATTCCAAAGTAAATTTCTCATGTGCTACCTTTAGAATCTTCAAAATTATACCTATTTTGAGTTCTTGTTTTAGATCATGAGGACATAAATAGAGAATATTTATCTCACTTGTTGATTGTACTTTACACACCTAGACTAGTGGCACATCCGCTTATCCAAATTGATAGAAGAGCTGGCAATGGGGTGCCCAACTCCAAAACTTGGTTACTATAAATTCTCTTCGCTCTTTTTGCCACATATTTATCAGTCAAAGCATAATTGCGTAAAAAAAAGAGAAGAGGGATGATCTACTCACCCTAGTTGCGTCCTTCAATGGGATCCGCTCTTGTAAAGTCTAGTTGTCTTTTGATGTACTTCTATTTACCATTCGTTGACATAAGTATACACCTCTCTAAAAAAATGTTTTCAATACCTAAATTTAATAAATTAAAAAGCTCTAGGACATGAGTTAATCCATGTTTCACTCTGCGAAGGCCCTTTCTTTTACTTTTATGTTGAGTCTTTATCTTCTAACTTTATGCACAATTAAGAGAGCATAATTGTCATTCTGAGTATAATGTGCATCAGTACCAAAGATTATTATTGATTGGTTCATGATATGTTATTACTTGTTCTCAAATTACTTGTTTCTAGTCACCACTTGAACTTTGAAGGTGTCCAGACATTTATGTTTTGCTCCACTTTTCAGGACAAGCGTAATACCACTTTGCTATGTTTTCCTTATGCTCGAAACAAACGTATAACTTTCAAGTGCATTATTATTCATGATCTTTTGTTTGTGTTACTTTTTCATGATGCAACTTGATTGCTAAGTTTCATTGTTAGAATTATATCTATCATGTCTATGTTTAAAGTACTATGAGCTCAGCTTACAATTCCTTTTACAAATATGATGATCAAGATTATGTTGGTAGCATATCACCTCAGAAATTATTTTGTTTTTATCGTTTTACCTACTCTAGGACGAGTAGAATTAAGCTTGGCGATGCTTGATACGTCTCAAACGTATCTATAATTCCGATGTTCCATGTTGTTTTCATGCCATATGCTACATGTTTTGTATACACTTTACATCATTTTTATGGATTTCCTGGGACTAACCTATTGACAAGATGCCACAGGGGCAGTTCTTCTTTTCTTCTGTTTTTGGTTTCAGAAAAGTTGTTCTGGAAATATTCTCGGAATTGGACGAAACAAAATCTCAGGGTCTTAGAAATATGTCACGTACATGTAGTTCAGAGGGGACCCGGTGGGGGGCCCTAGAGCCACCCCACCATAGGGTGGCGTGCCCCCCTTGGTCGCGCCGCCAGGTGGTGTGGCCCCCTGGCCACCCACATACATCGCCCTTTCTCCTATTTAAGCTCCTCCTCGACTTAACCCTAAAGACCCGAGCCTCCATCCACGAAAAGTTCCGTAGCCGCCGTCATCGTTAACCCTAGTTTGGGAGGGTTCTCAAGCTCTCCCCGGCACCCTGCCGGGAGGGGGAATCATCACCGGAGGGCTCTTCATCATCATGCATTCCTAAGGAGTGGTGCGTGAGTAGTTCATCGTTGGACTACGAGTGCATAGCAGTAGATAGATGGTTGTCTTCTTCTCTTTATGCCACCATGTTTAGATCTTGTGAGCTGCCTAACATGATCAAGATCATCTATCTGTAATGCTATATGTTGTGTTTGCTGGGACACAGTGAATATTGAATTCTATGTCAAGTGATTATCAATCTATCATGTTATATTATTTATGATCTTGCATTCTCTCCATTACTAGTAGATGCGTTTGCCAAGTTGATGCTTGTAACTCTAAGAGGGAGTATTTATGCTCGATAGTGGGTTCATGTCTCCCTTTCATCTGTGCACGAGTGACAGAAACGTGACATATGGGGGAAGTGTTGTTGCCATTAGGGAGAGAACAACAATGTTTTCATTGTTTATATTACACACTTTACTTAAGGCAACAATCTGTTGCTTGCAATTAATACCCGAAGTTTGATTGGATGACGCTCTGAGGGTGAATTATTAGTCATAGATGCAGTTGGATAACAGTCTATGAATTATGTTGTAATGCCCGTATGAATCACATAGTAATGATCATGTCATGCATATGCACTACGGTGCAGCCTTTATATCTGTCAATTTCCTAGCTTCAATTTGTTTACCCAGCATGTTATCTATATAGAGAGACACCACTAGTGATAATACAAAACCTGCAAACACTGTTTTCTTTACGGCAATCATTGTTTCCCTTTTGTTCACTGCCATCATTGTTCTCTTATCATTTACTGCAAACAAGTATTGTTTCCATATTATACATCTAATCCTTTGTGTTAGCAAAACCGGTGAGATTGACAACCTCATTGTTTCATTGGGGCAAAGTATCTTGGTTGTCTTGTGTGTAGATTCCACGTTGCTGCTGAGCCTGGTAGTGCGCCCTGCCAACATCAGCTGCCAACAACCTTCAAAAGTGATTTCTTTCTCCTACTGGTCGATTAAACCTTGGGTTCTTTCTGAGGGAAAACTTGATGTTGTGCTCCGCGTACCTTCCTCTTGGGGTCTCCCAATGAGCGTACATCTACTAGCATCACTCCTTGGTGTCTAGGGCCACTCGGCCTGAAGTGATGCAAGTGGAAGAAATGCAACGTATCGGTGTCGAAGAATGCGACATCTGCGTGGAGGAACTTTCTGAGGAGAATCTTCGTCGCAAACGCACGGACTCCTCTTGAAGCCGATGTGGTCCTATTCCCAGGGTTTATGGTCGTGTCAGTTTACTTGGTATGTCTGTCATAGAACTGTTTCTATTAGTTCATGTTAGTATTTGAGTCTGCTGATTTTGTCACTTATCAGTACCCTATGCTGTTGGTACTACTGGTCGCTTGTGGAAGTCTTGGCACTTTTATCTATTTATGAGATCTCGTACGATGAGTAATTTGAACCGTATTTGGCATGTTTTATGTTGGAATATCCGGGGCTGACTGGATCAGACAAATGCCTTTTTATCTATAACAAAATCGAAAAAAGTGAGGCATCTATTGTTTGTTCCAAGAAACGAAGATGAGTAATTTTGATGCTCATTTCATTCGGAAACTTTCTCCAAAAAATTGATAATTTGAGCTTGTCCCCTCGAAGGAGCCTCTGGTGGTTTATTAGTTATTTGGAATAGTCATCTATTTAATGTTCATCTCATTCAGCATGAGATATTTGGCATGATCATGACATTTACTTACAAAGCCTCTTTGGAAACCTTTACACTTGTGAATGTATATGGCCCCTGCACGGGTATTGCTCGTGCTAACTTCATTGCTTGGCTCTTTAACCTGGATTTCTCGGTGGATGATCGCTGGCTTATTATTTGGGATTTTAACTTCTATCATTACACTAACAAGCTATTTTGGAGGATACTGAAACATTTAATGAAGTTATCAGTTATTTGGGTTTAATTGATCTCCCCATTAAAGACCGGTACATTCACTTGGAGTAATACACAGAGGGATCCTTTACTCACCCAACTTGAATATTTTTTCACTTCCCCTCAATGGACCATCAAATTTCCTAGCACCATGGTTAATCCACTAGCTCGTCCAACATCTGATCACACTCCTTGTGTTATCTCTATTCGGACTGATATCCCTAAAGCACAGGTTTTCAATTTCGAGAATTATTGGATTAATATGCCCGGGTTTATGGATGTTGTTCGATCCATTTGGGATATTGATTGTCCATGGGACAGTGCTAAATGTATATCATCCAAGCTTAAATTGCTGCCCAAGGGTTATAAAATGGATCATCTAGTATGTCTGTATTAAACAAGATCATTGACAATTGCAACTCCATGATATTTAAGTTTGATGAGATAGAAGAGGCGAGAACTCTCCACATTACCAAATGGAATTTTTGGACTATCTTAAAATCCAAGCTCTCTCAGTTGCTCACTTGTAAGTTCAAGTACGGGAAGAAACATTGTACAGCGAAGTGGGCCAAATTTGCTAGTGAAAATACCTCTTATTTTAACGTGATGGAAACTATCCGCTGCAGAGTGAATCATATTGCCAATTTGCAAAAGGTAGGATGGATCCTTAACCTCTGATCATTTTGATAAATCTAACATATTGAGGCAGTTGTTCAAAGATCGTTTGGATACTTCTATACAGATCGATTCAACTTTTGATTTTCAAGCCCATTTGGTGGTCCATGAGCACTTGGAGGATTTATCGATCCCTTTCACTCACTTTAAGATTGATGACGTGGTAGCTAATCTCCGCTTGGATAAAGCCCCGGGGCCAGATGGCTTCAATGGACTTTTTATGAAAAGTTGCTGGCCGATTATTAAATGCGACTTTTATAGACTTTGTGATGATTTTTGGCATGGATTAGTTAAATTGCAGAGCATCAATGATGCTTTCATAGCTCTTATTCCTAAGAACAACTCCCCCATGACACCTAATGATTTTAGGTCGATTTCGCTTTTTAACTCTTGGTTTAAATTGATCACCAAACTATTAGCGTATCGATTACGGAATAAGATTCTTGACATAGTTCATAAGAAAACGTATGTTTTTTTAAGTCTAGGGCTATCCAAGATTGTATTTCTTGGGCGTATGAGTATATCCACCAAGTTCAGCAATAGGGGGGCCCTGCTATAGTGCTTAAACTTGATTTCACCAAAACTTTTGATATGATTGAGCATCAGGCCATTATTGAGATTCTTAGGGGGAGTGGTTTTTATAATCGCTTGATTGGTTGGATTGAAGCTATATTCTCTTCGGTCACATCTTCTGTGCTTCTCATTGGTGTCCTCAGGAACAAATTTGCATGTTGCAGAGGAGTTCGACAAGGTGATACTTTGTCGCCCATACTATTCGTCCAAGGTGCTGACTTGCTACAAACGATGGTCAACAGATTAGCTCTTGCAGGTCAATTCACAGCCCCACTTTCCATCCCTAATAGTGATCTCCCTATTGTTCAATACGCCGATGATACTTTGCTGATTATGCAAGCATGTCCGCGTCAGTTACAACTTCTTAAAGCTATGCTGCATTATTTTGCGCTTGCCACGGGACTATCAGTTAACTACTCCAAATCATGCATGGTTCCTATCAACCTTGATCACCCCAAGACGCTGGTGTTGGCAGCAGATTTTGGTTGTTCCACTCGCTTGATGCCTTTCACCTATCCAGGCTTGCCCCTTGGCACGACTCGACCCACTATTCAGGATCTTTCCCCTCCAGTGGACCAAGTTGAACATTGGCTCAATGCTACCGCCCGTTTTCTTGATTATGGTGGGCATCTTACTCTTGTTGAATCGGGCATGTCCTCGATTCCAACACATTATTTGTGTTCTATTAAACTCCCCGAAGGGATTATTAAATCTATC
Organism: Alopecurus myosuroides; assembly: GCA_028641055.1. NCBI lineage: Eukaryota > Viridiplantae > Streptophyta > Magnoliopsida > Poales > Poaceae > Alopecurus > Alopecurus myosuroides. The sequence continues at coordinate 185,363 of JAPCYS010000737.1, forward strand.
GATCGTGTCCAGCGACATTGTCTTTGGGATGAGGAGGAAGGCCCTGATCCTCCCCATTCTCTCGCTTCCTGGACTATGATTTGTAAACCTAAGCGACATGATGGACTTGGCATCATTAATCTTGAGCTTCAAAACAAATCATTACTACTCAAGCATTTGCATAAATTTTACTCTAATGCTGACACCCCTTGGATCTCTCTGGTCTGGTCCCTCAATTCGACTGGACCACCTCATGCTCATTCCAAAAGAGGTTCCTTTTGGTGGAAGTATATTTTATGCCTAGTTAAAACTTACAGAAGTATCACAACAACCTCTATTGCCAATGGTGAATCAACTCTATTCTGGAAAGCTTTTTGGCGTGAGAATCAATTACTTTGTGAGAAATTCCCTCGTTTATTTTCATTTGTGCTTGATGAGGATATTTCGGTGGCCTCTATGTCTCAGCTGACTCAGCTTGGGGATAATTTTGCACTTTCCCTCTCCACTAAAGCCTACAAGGAATATTTGCAAATATCTAGAATTCTGCACAACCACTACCCCCTAGCAGATGATCATGATGAGAGAGTTTTCACTTGGGGTAATGGCATTTATACCTCGGCAAAATTTTATAAATTTATGTTCTCTCCGATACCATGTGATCCTGTTATTAAAATGATTTGGAGTTCTCGATGCCTGCCTAAATTGAAGGTTTTTCTATGGCTTCTATTACATGATCGATTGAACGCTAAGGATCACATGTTGAGGAAACAATGGACCGTCGAGGGTGGAGACAATTGTGTACTTTTCTCCAATGGGATACTAGAAACCTCTCAACACCTATTTTTGGATTGGCCATTTGCTACTGGTTATTGGACAACCATTGATGTAGCTTGGGATCTGTATTGCCCCCTCCTTGCTAGGATTACTTCGGCCGGTCATTCCTTCAGGGGACCATGCTTCATGGAGGCCATCACATGTGCTATGTGGAACATATGGAAGTGTCGAAATGACCTTACATTTCAACAACAACCCCCTTATGTGAGGAAATGGAAAACCAAATTTTCATCTGATATGTTACTACATCAGTATCGTGTGAAGGAAGATTTGGTGCAACCTCTTCTTATCAGGATTAGAAACCTACACCAATAATCTATTATGTTTTCCCATTTAACCTTTTTTCCCCTGATGTAACCTAGACTATTTCTATATTGGTTCCTTTCATTTAATATAAAATCTACACCATAGGGGATTCCCATACGGCAAAATCTTCAAAAAAAATCTCATGGAAGACCCAAGGGTGAAAGCAAGAACACCAAGAATGAGTAACTGGATAACTAGTGCGAACTAGAGGATTCGGTTCCCGACAACTAATCCCATGGCCGCTTCCGGGAAACAACCAACTCGAACTCATCTTAATTGGAACCACTTCAACTTTGTGGCTGGTCTACCGCACCAATAGATCCCCAAGTGTCAGTTGGGAAAGATTGGGAGAACACCAAAAAAATCCCAAGTGGAAAGGACGGCAATTTTGGAGTAGCCTTGATACAACCAAAATACAAGATTAATTGGGGGTAACCTTGATACGGTTCTAGATACACAGTAGAAGTAGCCTCTAAGAGGAAAGGGGAGGAGCCTCAACTCTCAAATCTCATCTTACCCTAATCTAGACAAAGTGGTACATATTTATAGGCTAAGGGGCGAAGGGAGGGGTTACATGGCCATTTGGACCCTTTTCTACGTGCAGGCAGTCACTTATCCCCAGAGACTCCGGTATGTCTTGGCCGAAGACTCCGGTCTGGATGGGGGAGGAGACTCCGGTCTTCGAGGGGTCGGAGACTCCGGCATGGAGGACATGAGGCGAAGACTTCATTCTTTCTCCAGTCACACTCCTGACTGCTGTTCTACGAGTCGGTCTAGTTAACGCATCGAGGAGCTCGAGGGTAGGCTAGAGACTCCAGTCCTGACAGCTTCGGCCAGCTTTTTATCTTGGTCATCTTGTCCATTTTTCCTGGGTTCGTCTAGCACATCATTGGGGCCATCTTGGTGATCCCACATGAGGTTTCAAAGTAGATCCACATGAGGTAGCGAACTGTTCACCAAATCATTGAGGTCATAGAGGGCTAAGAGCGAGGTCACCTTGTCTTGCATAGCTTTGGCTTGTGCTCTCGTTATTGGTACATTGGGTGTTGTGGAAATTCTTGGTGAAATGGGTTGAGTTGCATCATCTCCCTCCCTTCAAAAAGAGTCGTCCATGACTCCTGACCATTGTCATCACTTGGACTTCCATCGAAGGGAGAGCGGTCTCTCACATTGGAGGAGTTGTGTACAGAGAACTTGGATGGTGTCAAGTCAAGCTTGTAAGCATTATCGTTGATGAGCTTGATAATCTTGAAGGGTCTGCCGCCTCAGAGCTTGAACTTGGAATTTCGCTCTTGTAGAAAGTGATCCTTACGAAGGTGTATCCAAACAAGGTATCCTTCTTTGAACACCATGGGCCGCTTGTTCTTGTTCATCTTGTTGGCATGGTGCTTGTAATACTTATCGAGTATAGCTCTTGTGGACTCATGAAGTTTCTTGATGTAGGCGATGTGCTTGTCGAAGTTCAAGTTTACCTGCTCGCGGAGAGGCAATGGTACGATGTCAAGAGGGGTGTTTGGGTTGAATTCATAGACAATCTCGAAGGGGCTTTGCTTTATAGCTTGATGAAGGGCTCGATTGTAGACGAACTTAGCATAAGGAATGCACTTTTCCCAATTCTTGAGGTTTGGCTTGATCAGTTCTCGAAGGGGTGTAGATAGCGTTGGATTCACAACTTCGGTTTGACCATCGGTTTGAGGGTGATAGGCGGTGGAGAAAAGTAGCTTGATGCCGAGCTTGGCCATCAATTCTTTCAAAAGTAGGAGGTGAACTTCACGTCTTGACCCGACACTATTGTCTTGGGAACACCATCTACAACATGGAATATGCAGCCACAAGGGGTCAGTACAATTTATTGTACTAGCAAGTGGAAGACTATGACTACATGAATATTTGGCTAAGTTTGCATAAAACTAGTTTTCTCCTACAATTTTCATAAAACATTTTCATCCTGAATAGGTACCACATATTGAAACCGGCGATCCAAAATAAATTAAGGAGTGCCACTGATAGAAACCTATGAAATCTCCTACCCTTGTTCACCCAACAAAATTTTATTTATGAAGTTGGCATGATGAGATTCTTTTGTCTTTTCCTTGTCCAGCTGCTTATAGTTGTCCATACCCGGAGACATGGCTAAGATCTTAGTTTGTTATCTCTACATAGTGCGTGCACTTTCACCTTTAGACTCAATCAGCCCAAACATCTTATACTCTCAGAATGTGTTATGGAAAGGAGAGGATTGAGACGAGATCTTTCAGACGAAATTCCACCATTGTATGGCTTGAGCCGTTCCAAACCTATAACGCCTACATCTGCTTGTCAAGCGCTGGCCAAATCATTTGACTTAGTTGATCAAGACAGAGTCCATATGACTAAAGGCTGCAATGGAAGCAATCAAAACCTAGAAGGACATAGTAATCTCTTGGTTCCTGGGTGGCATACCACAAGTGTACATCCTGGATGAAAGTAACCATAGAAATGGCCCCAAGTAGACACTCAACTTTTACCACCTTTCAACATCGAATCCACCCAGGTAGTTCATTGAGTTTAGTGCTTAGAATTTTTCCTCAACATCTAGTAAAAACAATTTAATAGCATTGCTAAGCATAAACTAAGCATCAAGGTGACTTCACTACTTGGTTGAAGAGTGGCTACACACTACTAGGATAATAGCATATCATACAACTTAGTAAAACTTCCTATCATGCATACTACTCAAAACACCTAATGCATCGGAAAATAGATGGGTGGTTTATGTGTGTCACTTGCCTTTTTGGAAGTTGGTGTAGAGGTACACTTTCTCCACAACTAGAGCATTTCTCTGTGTACAATCTAAATAAATCAAACAAGTAACAATAAACAAACATTCACAACCAATGGAAGAACAAACATAACTTTCAACAAACATAGCCTAAAAGGTTTCAAGCTAGATGGGTTAAGGCAGGGTCAAAGTTTATCACAATATTGTGATTGGGTTTATGGTACCCCAAAAGGGATAATGGTTGGTCAATGCTTGTGTTTGAAATATTCAAAATAGATTGGTCATATTTGTCAAGGAAGTTCCAAGAGTTCACTAGGGATGAACAAGTATCACACCACTCAATTTGCAAAAGAAGTGGATGTAATAACTGTTAGAGAGATTAGTGTTATTTGTAGAGTTCCTATTTGCTAGGGGGTTTCCTCCTTATTTTCCACACTTGTACATCTATATATTGTGGCATTTTGACCCCGTGGAATACAAGTTGCATATTTGTTTATTCCAAACATGGTATCAGACTAGGGTTTTTCCACTTTCCATGCACGCCGCAACTCGTTCCATCTACACGTACAGATCGATCGATTGATCTCTCTCACCCTCCCAACGTAGATCGATCTCTCTCTGCAACCTCCCAACATAGACCGATCTCTCTTTGCAACCTTCCCAAGTACTGATCGATCTGAGATCGAACTCCCTCCTAGGCCGACCTGCTTCTCCACGTCCTCCGTCCAGGCCGCCCGCTTCTGCACGTCCTTTGTACAAGCCAGAGATCGTCGTGTCCGCTATCCGTACTTCTTCCGCCACCGCTTTCTCCCGGTCTCCCGCGGGCTGTCGCCTCGTCCAAGCAACACAAGCTGTCTGCTCCTGCTTCTTCCGTCCGTCGTCGTCGTCCGCCGTCGTCTCACCCTCCGCTGCCACCGCTTGCCTCGTCTCTGGTCGACATTGTACCGTCGCTGCTGACCAGGAGCTATCAAGGCTCTTGTGGATCGATCAGATCGGGAGTTGACCGAGTTGTAAAAAAATTAAAAAATAAATCCCTATGGCTGTTGTTGGATTTCTTGCGATTCATCGGTGCTCCATGATCTTCTATGGCACCAACTACCGGATTTCGCTTCCTCTCTGCGCGTCCGTATGCGTGGTTTACGTCTGTGGCGTGTTCTTTCCAGTGAGGTTCCTTGTCCGCTGTGCCACGTTCCTCCTACATTTCCTACTCCACCGACGCCACCAGTCCTGGCTGCTGGTGCTTCTTAGCCTGACAAGGATGCAACTAAGAGTGCAGATGATAACATTGTTGCAGCGTATGAGCAGAAGGTCCAGGAGTAATGTGACGCTCTTGCGACCTCTCAGAAGGATATGACTGTGTACACTCAGTGGGTGGATGATGATGCTCGTGTTGCGGTGTTCTTACTGCAGTGTTCTACCCCAGTTTTCTTCGGAGTTTATAGGACTCGGTACTTCCGCTTCCATGTGGTCTCAGCTTCGTCAGCGTCATCAGCCATCCGGGGATGCTCTTTATCTGTCTGTGGTTCGTCAGGAGCATGCTCTACACCTGGGTGACTCCACTGTTTATCATTCTACATGCAGAGTTCTATTATTTGTAGTCAGCTTGACTCTTCGTACTGCTGTGTGTGGCACCTACCGTGTTGTCAGACCGTGCGCTCCGACTTGGAGTTCCAGTGCATCTACGAGTTCTTATCGCGCCTTCGTTCTGAGTTTGAGGCTCGTCGTTCTCAGTGCTTTCCCGTGGCCGTATTCCTATGTCGGAGGTGATGTCTAAGCATTGTGCTGAGGAGATTCTCCTCCATGACGTTGTCTGCTTAATGTTCCTTCTATGCTGCCTGCCCGTGGACCTGCGTCATCGCCCCGTGGTCTTGCTCCGTCGCCTAATAACTAGCTCCTCCGCGTCCACTACTCCACCACTATTTCCTACTCCTCACTGCATCAAATGTGACCTGGATGGTCACACTGAGTCTTGCTGCTACACGAGGGAGCGTGATTTGCGCCAACAGAGGATGCAGTCTTGGCCTTGTCCGTCTCATGCTTGTCGGGTTTGTCTCCTAGATCGGGTTCTATGGTTACACCTAACGAGCCGGACATGGTGTGGATGATCAGCTGGATGCTTGCTGCTTCAGGCTCTTCTTCGACCGGTACTGCTGGCTCTGTGACTGATTCTTCTGGCACTGCGGGACCATCATTCTACACAGTCTAGTACATCATCGTGGGTTCTGGATTCTAGAGCTTCTTTTCATATGACTTCTGATTCTTCCGCTCTCTCCTCTCTTTGACCTTTTGATTCTCCTCTTAGTGTTCTCACTGCTGATGGTACTTCTCTCCTTGTCTCTGGTCTAGGCACTCTTTCTACTTCTTACTTCTTAGTCCTGATATTTCTCATGTTCCTCTTCTTACTATGAACCTGTTCTCCGCTAGTAAAATTACTGACTCAAGTTGTCGTGTCATTTTTTACGCTGATGCTTGCTTTGTTCAGGATCGTTGCACTCAGGTTATGGTTGGAGCTGGCCCTCGCCACCGTGATTCTCAGGGCCTTTGGGAGTTAGACTGGCTTCGCGTTCCTTCCGCTACCATCTCAACTGCCAGTTCTTCCACAGTCTCTGTCTCCTTCACCGGTTCCTTTCAGCAGTGGCAACATCGTCTTGGTCACCTTTGTGGTTCTCGTCTATCGTTATTAGTTCATGGTGGTCTTCTCGGGCCTGTCTCAGGAGATGTTTCTTTACAGTGTCGGGGTTGTAGGCTAAGGAAACAAATTCAGTTGCCCTATCCTTTTAGTGCGTCTATTTCTCACCGTCCTTTCGACTTAGTTCACTCTAATGATTGGGATCCGGCTCATTTCACTTCGAAAGGGGGGCATAAATACTACTCCCTCCGTTCGGAATTAGATGACTTGTGTTTGTCTAAATACGGATGTATCTATATACTAAAGAATGTCTAGATACATTCATGTTTAGACAAACACAAGTCATCTAATTTCGAACGGAGGGAGTATATTATTTTTTATAGATGATTTCTCTCGTTATACTTGGATGTATTTTATGTCTTCTTGTAGTGAGGTTCTCTCCATATATAAGCGTTTTGCAGCCAGGGTTCTTACTCAGTTTTCTATGCCGATTCGTGTGCTTCGTGTAGACTCTGCCGGTGAGTATATCTTCAAGCAGTTGCTATCGGACCCATGGATACCAGGGTATCTTGGGCCGTCTTCTGCTGGCCTAGCCCATCAGGTATGGAAGGAGTCCGTACCGGTCCACCAAGATAGGAGTGAACCCCCCAACAGTTCTTCGCCAAGGCCGGCCCCTTGAAGAGAAGCCCTCCCCGAGATCTCCACCGTGTATCGCTGGGGAGGAGTCCTGCTCCGACCCTGCTCCTTCCCAGAAGGAGCCTCGCCCGTTGGGAGACAACCCATGTGAGGGTGACGCTCTGACCCCTGCGCGGATGATGAAGCCGCCGTCGGGGACAAGTTGTGGTTGGTGTTTTCTTCTTGTGTATAAAGCGCAGAGCTCCGCTGCGTGCACCAGCCTAGCTCAGGCTTCCTCTTTGGTGCAAAAAGACCGAGTCCGCGCTACAAGACGAAGGCGGCATCACAGGCTCCCCCACCGTGACGCCATGGACGGTGGAGCTGTCCGCCAGCGACCTGGACCGCGCATGAGGCACAATAGTACGGGACGCTCCCCCTTTTCGCACTTGTGGTATCCGTTTCCCACCAAGTGAGCGGGAAAGAGGACCAGTCGCCAGTATAAGTAGACCCACCCTATCTCCACAGGAGAGGAGAGAAAAAAGAGAGGAAAAGAGAGAAGAGAGAAGCCACCAAATAGATAGATCACCGGAATTCTCTATATACTGTAACCAGGTGCAGTCAACCAGACAAGCAGGAGGGTTTTACACCATTACGGTGGCCTGAACCTGGGTAAAACTCTTCGTGTCATCACTGTTTTTCCTTCGAGAGCTCCCTCTTGAAGCCCCCGGAGGTGCGATTGAACCTGGTTAGCCCCAGTGTTCGAACCTTTGAGTGCTACCCTGTCTGTCGAATCTCTGACTCTACAAATCCCTTAGGTGACCCTATCGGGTTTCGACTAGGAGAATTCATGAGCGCTGGTGGAATCGTCGGCTAACAGGGGCGAGATTTACCCAGGTTCGGGGCCCTCGTAGAGGTAAACCCTTACTCCTGCCTCTTGTCGATCTGTATTGATGGAAAGATCGGTTACAATGGTGGTGCTCGAATCGAGAGTAAGGTCTCGAGTTCAAGGTTTCGATGTTGAGGTGTTGCTTGGTCCTCTCCCGGGGGGCTCTCCTGGCCTTATATAGATGGCCAGGTCTCGAATCCTACCCGGAGAGGACTCGAACTCTAACTAGGTCGGTTACATGTTTCCTAACTTGACCCGCAAGTTAGTGCGGGTGGGCTTCACGTGGGCCTTCTGGAGTATTCCAAGGGCTCCTCTTCTTGGGCCTTTAACCTTGGGCCTGAGAGGGGGTGTCCTTATTCGCAGGGTCCAGGATCCATATCTTCGTCACTGTCGTTGACACAACAGCCGCTTTGACAGTTGCGTGGTGTCCTTACGGAGCCGGGCACGCTTGCTCAATTCTCTTGTCCTGGTGCGCATGCTCAGAATAGCGTGGCTGAGCATAAGCATCGCCATCTTCTTGAGACAGCTCGTGCGATGATGATCGCTTCTTCTCTCCCACCTCATTTGTGGGCTGAGGCTGTCTCTACCTCAACTTATCTTATTAATATCCATCCTTCTGCTGCCCTTCAGGGTGCTATTCCTCTTGAGCGACTTTATGATCATTCTCCTGACTATTCTATGATGCGTTTGTTTGGCTGTGTTTGCTATGTTCTCTCGCTCCTCGTGAACGCACCAAACTAACCGCTCAGTCTATTGAGTGTATTTTTCTCGGATATAGTGATGAGAACAAGGGCTATCGCTATTGGGATCCTGTGGCCTGTCGTATGCGTATTTCTCGGAATGTGACTTTTGATGAATCTCGACCTTACTATCCGCGAACAACCTCCTCGACCTCCACTATGGAGGATCTGTCTTTTCTTACTCTTCCTAATTCTCCTCCTTTGTTTCCTCCTATTTCTTCTCCTCCTTCTCATCCTGCTGCTCCGGAGCCATCTACATCGACACTATCGTATCCTTCTTCGTCGCTGCGTCACCTTCCTCATAGGTATCTTCTCCCTCTCCATCTCCTCCTACCATTCCCTCTCATCCTACTTTTACCTTTTACAATACTCATCGTCCATGTGTTGTGAACGAGTCCTCTGATGCACCCTCTACTTATGGTGCATCATCTCAGCCGACTTATTCTGTTCGCAGTTGGTCTTGTACTATGCCTGATTTCTATAATCCTGCCAGTTACAGTGTTCCGCTATTCCGGAGCCGACTACGTACCGTGAGGTTGTTGTTCATCCGGAATGGCAGCTTGCGATGGCCGAGGAGATCGCTACACTCGAGCACACCGGTACATGGGAGATTGTTCCTTTCCTCCTTCTATCCACCCTATCACCTGTAAGTGGGTCTATAAGGTGAAGACTTTCTCTAATGGGTCCCTCGAGCGTTAGGAAGCTCGGCTGGTCGCTCGTGGCTTTCAGCAGGAGCATGGTCGCAATTAGGATGAGACTTTTGCTCATGTCTCTCACATGACCACTATTCTGTCTCTTCTTGCCATTGCATCTATTCTTCATTGGTATGTGTACTAGCTTGATATTAACAATGCATTTCTTAATGGTGAGTTGCATCAGGAGGTTTATATGCGACCGCCACCTGGGTATTCTATTGATGATGGCATGGTCTGTCGTGTCCGTCGCTCTCTCTATGGCCTTAAGCAAGACCCTCGTGCATGGTTTGAGCTCTTTTCGTCTGTGGTCATGGCTGGTGGTTTTTCTCCCAGTGTTCATGATCCTGCGTTGTTTCCTATATGTTGATGACATGATCATCACTGGTGACGACCCTGAGTATATTGCCTTTGTTAAGGCCCGTCTGAGCGAGCAGTTTCTTATGTCGGATCTTGGTCCACTTTGTTTCTTTCTTAGGATTGAGATTTCATCTACCTTTGATGGTTTCTTTATCTCTGAAGAACGGTATATTCATGATCTTCTTACTCGTATCGCTCTTACTGATGAGCGTACTGTTGAGACTCCCATGGATCTCCATCTCTCTCTTTGTGCTTAAGATGGTGATCCCCTCTTTGATTCAACTCATTATTTAAATCTTGTCCGGAGTCTTGTCTATCTAGCTGTCACTCGTCCAGATATTTCTTATTCTGTTCATATCTAGAGCCAGTTTGTTTCTGCTCCTACCTCGGTTCACTATAGTCACCTTCTTCTTGTTCTACGCTATCTTCGTGGGATGATCTCTCTTTGTCTCTTCTTTCCTCGTTCTAGCTCGTTACAACTCCAGTCCTACTCTGATACTACGTGGGCTAGTGATCATATGAATTGCCAGTCCCTGTCTGCTTACTGTGTTTTTCTTGGTGGTTCTCTCATTGCTTGGAAGACGAAGAAGCATACCGCAGTTTCCCTTTCGAGTGCAGAGGCTGAGTTGTGAGCGATGGCTATTTTGACTGTTTAGGTGACTTGGTTATGGTGGTTACTTGCAGATTTTGGTGTCTCCGTATGACACCCACTTATTTATTGTCTGATAGTAAAACTTCTATCAATATTGCACGTGATCCAGTGAAGCATGAGTTTACCATGCATATTGGTGTTGGTGCTTCTTTTGTCCGTGCTAGTGTGCAAGATCAGATTGTTACGCTCCACTATGTGCCTTCAGAGTTACAGTTGGCAAACTTCTTTACGAAGGCCAAGACTAGAGCACAACATAGTTTCTTTCTCTACAAACTCAGTGTTGTAAATCCACCATGAGTTCGAGCGGGGGGGGGGGGGGGGTTAGAGATATTATTTGCGACACCTGTACATATATATATATTGTGGCCTTTTGGCCCAGTGGAATACAAGTTGCATATTTCTCTATTCCTAACAATAACAAGGCTTCCAGTTTGATCACTCAATTCCATTTACAAATAAAACTCACAGTGTTTGGGTTAGGCTTCCATTTTTGTTAAGGTTGGTCTAGTCTCATCACACGGTTCTAAAAAATTATTGTGACAAGGTTTTGGGTCTGCCATTTGAGTCAAGGTTTGGTCCAAGGGTTCCATTGGAGTGTCTATGATCACAAATAACATCTAAGGTTTTGGCCTAAAGGTTTAGAGGCAAATCATTATCATCATGATTCTCTTAGTGGTTTTGTTACTAGGTGTTCTAACAAACTCACATTATGACTTATAAATTGGTAACTCATCTTGGGTTAAGGTCTTCCACTTTCTTCATACCTTCCAAGGGATGGAGATTTGTGGTTTTATTCAGATCCTGGTGGTATTGAGGCCATTCTCCATGGTGCTACTTGATCTTGATGTCATCTGGATCTTGATGTCTTTTGTCTTGACTTAGTTTTCAGCTGCTCATGCTACTGAATTATTTGGCTAACATATATGGGGTGTTGGTCTTGATAAAAATGATCACACCACCATCTTTCGTAATAGGGTTTCACCAACACTACAATTTTCAAGGTGGCTAACACTATGGAGGGATTTTGGGCCAAACTTACATGGAAAAAGTTCAAGGGTGTCCAAATGGTTTAGGTATTGGTATCTTTGGTCCAAGGTTAATATTTGGAACAAATTTGTATAATAAAATATATTCCAATTAGTTATAGGATTTATTCTATGTCAAAAATACTCAAATGAGCATAAAAAATCTAAATAACTTCTAAACTTGTCAAAAAATTATTTTTGGACAGAAGGGTCTGATAGTAGACATCCTAAGGTCAAAAAAATATTTTATTTGAAATTTTTGGATTTGTAGAATTTGAACTATGCCAAAATTCATCCAAATGGCTCATTTGAATTTGGACAAATTTTAAATAGTCATTTAAATCGAAAGAGTACCAAAAGTTTCTACATGTCAAGCTCATTTAAAAAAAGTCCAAATTTACTAAATTTGGCTAAATGGGTCAAAATTTATGATTATTCTAAGGTCTAAGGGTTTTACTACAAAATGACCAATTAAATCTACGGGGAAAAAGGGAAAAATAGCTCGGCCACGTGAGTGCTCCAGATTGGTTGCTTCTGCTAACTAGACGCCGACTAGGCGATTACTGGTCATCTACGTGGCACACCGTGATTGGCCGGAACAATCACTTAAGTGATTCAATCTAGATGGTTGGATCTAGATCTAACGCTTGAGAACACATACAGTTTCGAGATCTAATATTGGGCGTTCGTTTAAATCGAACGGGAGAGAGAGATAGGGAGCTCACCTCGACGACTCTTCTGCAGGCGACGGAAACGACAGCGGCCGGTGTCCCGGGCGTGGACTGCGCCAGGGCTGGAGGGGTCCTGGAGCTCGAGGAGGGAGCAGGGAGACACATCAGAGCTCTGGGAACTCATAGCGGTGGCGGTGTGCTGGCTCGTGGCCTCAGTCGACAGCGCTGTGCGGACGCGGAGGCTCGAGTTCCGGCGAGTGTCGGTTGTGGACGACCTAGCAAAAATATCTACGCCAAAAATCGAACTACCTATCAAGGAGGGGGGGCAAGGGCACAGGGATTCGGATGGGACCAAAAGGAGCGGCGCCAGCTGGCTTACCTTGCCAGGATCGGAGATCTACGGCGGCGTAACGGGGAGGCTCCGGCGAGCTATTCCGGTAGCGTGGGGCACAATTTGGAGGTGAACCAGAGGGGAAACGAGGAAGAGAGAGAGGGCATTAAGGGGGAGGAAATGGGAGGAACTAAAAAAGATTAGTTCGCGAGAAATCAACACGAGGAATCAAGGCACGAGACGACCCGTTCTTCTGTCTCTAAGGTTGAAGACGGCTCACGTCAGCATTTTTATTCAACAAATCAAATCTTTTAATCCATAAGTCCAAATCATCTCAAAACAATTTTCAAAATTTTGTAATTGAAATAACTATCAACTAAAAACATGTTTGGTCAACTTTGAACATATTTCAGTTTTCTTAAATATGAAAATATGATTAACTCCTTAATAGTACTTAATACCATTTTCAAAATAGAAAATTTTAAATAAATGAAAAGTGGCTAGAAAATATTATATGTGCAATTATTGTTTTATCAAGGTATTTAAAATCATTTTTCATAAACAAAACAATTTCTGAAATACACTTTATGGTTAAATTTGATATATCATTTATAAATCAATATAAATACTTTTCATTCTCAAAAATATTTTTGAGGCATAGAAAATTATTATAGGTAATAATTCTCTGATTTTAAAACCTATAAAACATTTTCAATCAAAATTTTGAATTAAAAACATTTTATACAATAAGGTTTGGTAAGAGTACTTTGAATATAGAATATTTATTTTTGAATAGGCTTGTTTAGTAAATGGAGCCATATTTGGATTTTTAATTCCATTGGAATAAACATTATATTTCTTTTATGTTCGCATTTTATTTGTTTTTGGTGACTTGCATTAACAGAAAAACAAAAGTTTCAAATTTCAGTGATTTTTTAACTTTCCAAAAATCAGTAATGTTACAAAAAACTTTAACTCGAATTTTCTCGGGATTTTCCTCGAATATTTCTTTAACAGTTTTTTCTAAAACTAAAAAACAACAAAAACATGAACCGGTACTAGTCATTTTATAGCTTAGTTCAGAAAAATACCCTAAAGTGATATAAAAGGCAATATAAACATGTAGCAATGATATAAAACAAGCACAAACAGTAAAACATTATAAATACGTGAGACATGTATCAATGAGTTTCTAACACAATATATTCAACTCGGTCTTCAAATGCAATATTTTCGCATCTGAGCTCCACTTCATGGTTACTGAAAGAAACCGACTCTATGAAGTTCACAAAGTCACTATGGGAGGAGTCTGGAAGCCGTGTAATTGGATATCCTTTTGATTGTGTCTAAAAGGCGCTTATGGCCTCCCCTCTATGCCTCGCGGACATTATTCCAATATAATTACAACCTTTACCGCAATGGTATCGTCCATGGATCATATTATTTCATGGATTGGATTTTAGGTTCATAAGTGGTCAACAAAACTCTATTCTAGCACATATGAAAAATGGCAAAGGATTTTAGAAGTGTGATTTTGAGTCGTATGATTATTACGCTCAAGTAACTTGAGGTGGTCGGTAGTATAAATAGAGGTTTAAGCTAGCATTTCAATCGAGGCAATGTAGACACATATGCAATACATTTTTTTTCAATCTAACAATGGTTAGAAAAACAACAATGTTTTTATTTTATCTTAATTTCACTTGGACATACCAAGATAGTCAGGTTATACTTTGATCAGAGTAGACAATCCCATTAGTTCAACAGATGACTGGTTGTTTGGTAAAAACGTTTGTGAACCAAAGTGCAATCTAATTGGATGTACAAAATATGATTTGTCGGATGTAACTAACAATACTCCTACGATTCAATTCAAGATTGTTCCTCGCACGAATATACATTTAATTGTCTAATAATGATAGAAAATTCATTTGTTCTCTTGAAACATGGTATAACTGAATCCACCTTTATTGAAAAAGAAGTGAATAGGATGCTGTCACGTAGAATTTTCCTACCGAAAGTGAATAGATACTATAAATTGCTTCACTCTAATCTTTGTTGCTATCTCAGCGTCAGGGCTTTGCATTCAGTTCCCATATTCTATTATATTGTGCGGCATAAAATGTTATTCTCATCGATGTGATGTCTCAAACGCTACTCAAGATTTTTTTTAGCGCACATTAGTGTGAGATAAATGGTTGCATGGCTGAACCTTGTAGAGAAATTGATGGGAGTTTCGCTTACTGAGGAGATGGATACTTTTAAGTGGGCATTGGCAACTTATTTTCTATTAAATCTATGTATACAGGCTTTATTAATAAACATACTCGGTATCTTCAGAAATACCTATGAAAACTCAAAATACCGCTAAAAATAAAGATATTTATGTGGTTCCTTCATAGAAAGGTTTAGAATCAAGGATAATTTTGCAAAGATGATGGACACGTGCAATAAATACATTTTGTGTGATTTGGAGGAGGCATTTGGGCATTTATTTATCTCTTGTCCCATTGTATGTTTAATTTTGAGAGTAGTCCAGTTCACCTTTAATACACCGCTTCGACCAATGTAACTAATATGTTTGGTAATTGGTTTAATGCAATTGATAAGAAGACTAAAAATCGAATTCATATTGGGGTTTGTACTTTAGTTTTTTCATTGTAGAATTTCCGAAAGAATGTGATGTTAAACAATGTTTGAGGGCACACTTTTTGCAGGTTATCCACAATGCAACCTATTGCATCCACATGTGGTCCTTTCTTCTTCTAGTGGAGCTACGGGGGAATATGTACTTTGAATGCAACCGACTGATAGCGGTCGTACGGGTTATATTCAACCAAGATAAGTAGAGGCATTTAAATCTACACCTAATAATAAAGGCATTAAGATTTTCATCGTCCATCATTTTTTTGAACGCAAATTACCCACCGCTGCCCATGGAGGCCGACTGGATAGTGTTGGGCCGGCCGTGAGTGCTCCACCGCACATTTGAGGTTGGAGGCGGAAAGAGGGGTCGATCATGGACGAGGGATGAGTGTTCCTGATACACGCATACTCAGAGATTGTCGACCGTCGCTGGAGCAACGAGGAGCTTGAGGCGGAGAATTTTCTGCCGACATTGGCAACTGGAGCAAGAGCTGCGGGTGGAGGGTGTCGTCGCGTGCGGTTCCCTTGGCGCCCTTGACCAGGAGAAGGAGATGAGGAGTGGCTGAAGCTTGCCAACGGAGATGGTCGTCGGGCGGCGCTTGGTGCTCGAGCAAAAGCAGGAGCAGGGGGCCTACTGGCCATGGTGACTAAGATGGAGGAGGAGAGGTCTGAGGAAGGAGGGTGACTAGGAGCGCTAGGAGGAGACAGAGAGCGGCGCCGGCTAGTTGCGATGCTCGCAGGCCGTCACCGTCGCCAACATGGAGCAAGGAGGGAGGTGATGGGGTCTGGGAGCTGTCGTGTGCATGTGTTGCATGTGTGGGTGTCTTGCGTGCATTGTGGGTGGCTATGGTGTTGCGTGGCCCGGAAAGGAGAGATGGGGGAGGGACTTGATCGCTAAAAGAAATAAAGGGGTGGGTGTAGATGAAAAAAAAATACCATGACGAGGCTAGGGTTTATGTCCATTTGGGACCTGGGCCTCTCCTAGGACTGGCCGGCTAGGTTGTTCCCTCTCTCACTCTAGAACCTTTTTTCTTTCCTTTTGAGTTAATTTGATAAAATGATTTAAAAAACACAGGGAATGCGTTGAAAACAACATTTAGGATAAGTTTAGCAAAAACAACTAGAGTTTATGAAAACAATTTTGATGGAGAAAAATATGTGACATGATGCATGATGTCATGGGCGAACAAGTTTTTTTCAAAACTGATAAGGACTTCGGACCTCTTCTACTGGGAGTCACCATCGGGCTCGGTCGGGAGTCGTGCTCTGATTGGGATTCGTGCTCGGTCTCGACCGGGAGTCGTGCTCCGACTTGGAGTCACGCTGGGTCTCGGTCGGAAGTCCACGTGCTCCGACTCTATGTCTCAGTCGGGAGTCGCTTAGGAGATATTCTCGCTGCTGGAGGTATAACAAATCTGAGAAAATCGGCGGCGACAAAAGAAAATGAGCCATCGAGTATGTTATTTACTGAGAGTGTTGTACACATTAGCAACATACTCATACCAGCATACGAGTATATAAGAACAAATGTTTTCTTTCCCGTTGCGACGCACGGACATGTTTACTATTTTCTCCGATCCATAAAAAGTGTCGTTCATTTAGTACAAAATGAGCGACACTTTTTATGGACGGGGGAGTAGTAGATTGTAAGAAGCATAGTTGTTTTTTATTATCTATTTTCGATTGGCTGATTCATGTTGCAACCTTGGCTGATGTTTGAGATGTAAACTTTAAACTTGTGTACTTTGCAATGAAATTATGGTTGTGTGGCCGTGGTATGCCCTGTTTTCGTGTGTGTGTCGGGGGGGGGGGGGGGGGGAGGGGGGGGGGGATTCTTTGCCTTGAATATAAATTTTTCCATGGATTCGTCCCAATCTTAAAGCGTAAATAAAGTTTTTGAGTTCTGGGGAGATGTAAGTAAAAGACTAATGCAAAACCAGTGAGGCGGGTCTTTTATCTCAACAAAAATTATTTGGTACAGACTTTTGTACACAGCTCAACTTTAAGCTGATAATGCAAAAATTTCAGAGAGACATACATACCGACTGAGGCGTGAAAGCCAATCTGTTGCAAAACGGTTTTGCTTTTTGGGAAGATGAATCTTGATTCAACTAATTGGGTGTGTTTTGCGTAAAGTGCAGCTTGTGCAGGAAAGCATATGATGGACTTATGGAGGATCTGAGTGCATTGTTTTGTGTTCTAGCTCCAACCTAAAAGATTATCTTCGAGTTTCTTATCATGGCAGCTGTTGGCCATATGCTACCTTCCCTGGCTGGCTGCCTCACACGATACACCGAATTAGACTGCTTGCTTTGTCCCCCAGAAGCTTCGGCTGAGTACAACTTTTGTATGTAGCAAATACGACTGAGTTTGATACAGAAACTTTCTTATAGATAGAAAGTAGGCACATCCAAAGTTTAGTAAATCTTGTTTTATCCTTGCCTAGATTTTTCCCAATACACGTCGAAGTGCTACGGTACAACTAGGGAAGGCATCAACCGAAAATATTCATCTTGCGGGAGCTCAAACGAATAACTAGTTCATGCATCAAATCGGATGATATTTACTACTCCCTCAGATCTATAAAAAGGGTCGCTCATTTACTATAAAGTTTGTATTAACTTAGTACAAAATAAGAGACACTTTTTATGGCTCGGACGGAGTACGAAATAACCAACCATGTCGCTCTTAATTCTTGGACAACATTCAAAATTTCATGTTCAAATTCAACTCATGTGTTCCCCGCAACAACAACAGAAAAAACTCTACTCCATTCGTATCAAAATATAAGATGTTTTAGCGTTTTCTAGACAAAACGTATCTAGACACATTTTAATGTATACATATATGTGCATCTTACACAAAACATTTCGATAATGAGGAGTACCCGTGTAACAAATAAAAGGGAATGATAATAGTACAAATGTTGGCACTGGCCTTTATTTTCTATCTCTCACCTCCACCCACACAGGGATCAGGCGAACATGTCTTTTTTTGAACAAGATGTGGCACCGAAGTGCCGATGCTGCATTAACACGTGGTGGGAACAAGTATCACTAAGGCCCTAGTCAACACTTGTCCTAAAGACCTAAATTCGAAGATAAGGGCCTCAGCTTTTACAAACGCACCCTGGGCAAAAAATAAAAACGCAATCCGGTCCATGTGCTTCTCCACCACAGATCGCCGGCGATCTCCAGGCGCCGGAAGCGCCGAAATCGGAGCCCCATGAAGATCTCGATCTCTCCCTTCCGGCGATGCACTTGACGCCGGCTAGCGCCCACCCACCGGGACGAACCACTTGGGTGTGTGCGTAGTCGAGCCCCGACGTCTTGCGCAGAGGGCCTCCACAACGGAGGTTGATGTCGATGTGCCATCCATATGGCCTTGACTGGCGGAGGTGAGGATCACCTTCGCTTGATTCGCACGGATCTGCAGCTGAAGCCACTTGCGCCAAGTCGAGGAAGAACAGCAACTTATCCTCCACCCCTCACCTCCATGGTGAAGCAGAAGAGAAAAAGCTCCAATCTTCTTCAAATCGGTGAAGCAGCAGGTAGGGCAGGTAGGGCAGACGAGTTTATTGAAATGGCCTTGATCTCCTTCTCCCCCAAGGCCAGTCCGCCGTGGACCAAACCTGCAGAAGAAAGGGGATCTGGGCTCCGCGTCGCTGCGAGTCGCGGAGGTCCAGCCGGAGATGAGGGAGAACGCCAGAGCGGCGACTACAAGCACTAGGACTAACGGCGACCTACATCTAGTATTCACAACGCACTGACAGGGGTGGGAAAGTACTGTAGAGGACTCTCAAAACGACTCGGGGGCGTTGCCGAACACGCCAACATGTCTAACTTATACACATAATAATATCCTATTTTGAATCATGCTCTTATCGGGAAGGCCTCCGACCTATCGAAATATTCCACACGTCAAGTAGCCAGCGACTAGTGGAGGAGCTGGCGAGGGTAGCTCGAGAGCAACGGCATGCAGTGCAGAGGTCGATCGATCATCAGGTGCCCACCTCAAAAAGAGCAAATTCAACCACGGGATCGGTCTCTGATGCATCTCCGGCCGGCCATATGCTGATGGCTCAAAAGGAGCAGAGGCCCACCCACCAAAAGCAGAAGGAAAAGAATTAGAATTTTCACGGCGATGGACGACGGTGACGACCACCACCACTAGCAGCATGACGGTTGCGTCTTCCGGCAGCTCGATCGGAGCACCACGAGGACGCATCTCTCCCGTCCCGTTCCACCACGGCATCGGGGGCATCGGGCACGACGCCAACCAACGGCGACGGCTTTACAGCGAGCGGCGCCATGTCAGCCGAGGGCCCGTGCTGGCTTGTCAATGGCGGAGTGGCCGGAGCAAGATGCGTTGTCCGGTACCCGGCGGCCAGGCGCGCGAGGATTCGATACCCCTCGATCTTGCTTGTCACCTTGTCAATGGGTCGTGTCGCCCTCCATCGCTGCTCATTCTATCATTGCCATGCATCGTGGCATGTCCAGTTTTTCCCTTCCCGACGCGTTGGCATGCCTAGTTGATAAAAGAGCACGAAGCTTTTTTTTAATAAAGAGATTTTATTACTTAAAAATTTAATCATTCGGTACACCTAGCGTCTGCATAATAAAAACACACACCCCGCCAAACTGTAAAAGGAAAAAAGTAAAAAGGTTACGATCGAACAAGTTCTAATCATCAAGAAGTAAAAAGTCATCTCTTACGTGGCCCTATCCTGAGATCAATCCGTCATCCATGTTGGGTCTCACCACCTTTTTCAATTGTACACACGCCCGTCCACGTAAAAATGTCTCGAAACTTCTCCCTTTGTAATATGTTCTACGAGGCGCTCCTTTTCCCCGCGTCCCGCGTCGCCCCCGAGCGAGGCGACCGGGGCGGCCCTCCCTCCGCGCCCTCTCCTCCCCCCCTCTCCCCCCCCTCGCGCGCCGCCGCCGGCGGGTGCCGCCGGGCGTTGCCCGCGCGGTGCCATGGCGGGGCCGGCGGCGGCGGGCCTTCCTCTCCCCGGCGTCAGCGCGAGGCTCGGGCGGCGCGTCTCGGCGGCGGTGCACCTCGGCGGGCGGCGCTCCTGCGTGGATGGCGACGGTGCAGAGGCGCTGCCTCTTGGCAGCGGTGGTGGAGCGCTGGATCCCGCCGGCGCCATTTGGGCAGATCTGAGCCCCTTTGGGCCGATCTGGGTTTGTTTGGGCTGGCTAGGGTTTTTGCGGGCCACCTTCTGCTGGACTAAGAAGAATCTCGGGTAGGGGGAGGAGGCTACGGCAGTGCGTCTGCTGCAGCGCGGCGGCGGGAGCTTCACGGGCCCGCTCCGGGCCCGGCCGGACCTGAGGGTCTGGTGTGCCCCTGCTGCTGCGTCCGGTCTGCTACTGCCTTTGGCGGTGGAGGTCGATCCCTCCCACGCGGCTGCTGTCCCGATGTCCCCGATCTTCGGTGGTTGTCTTCTCGGTCCGGCCGACCTCGCAAAGTTGTCTTAGTTTGACGGCGATGGTGGCCTCGCGATTGTGGTGGCGCATGTTGGCGGGCGGTGAGTTCGGAGGAGCCGTTGAAGTAGTTAGGGGAATCGGATGTTGGGGATCGGGAGAAATCCTTGCTGGCTTTGTCGGCACCGGCGCGGCGACGCCTGTGGCGCCGCTGACCTTCATGAAGGGCGTCGGATCCCCTACCTCATTCTCTCAGCGTACCGGGAGAAATCCCAGGAGTAGTCCGGGCAGCAGCGGCGGCGTCGTCGTCCTTCTTGGAGGTGTTGCTTGGTACGCGGCTTTTCAATGGCTTAGGTCAGTGGTGGGAATTCTCCGGTGGGCGCAGCAGTTGCAGGCCATCCTCGTTTTCGTCGAGCTGGCGTTGCTGGCATTTCTTTCTTTTCTCTTTCTTTTGTTGTTTCTTTTGGGCTGGATTGTGCTGTTTGCCCCAGCATTGGTCTCACAACTGTTGGGTGTGGTTGCTATATTAATATAGCGGGCGCAAGCCTATTTCGTCAATATGTTGTACGAACGGAGAATCATGTGCACCGGAATAGAATCTGCAAATAAGAGAAATTTATACCATTAAAAATCTTATCATTTCTAAATAGACAGAGCGGCCATACAACGGCTAGCGCTCCTACCATAAGAATGGTTTTAAACTTTATTATCTTTATCCCGAGTAGCCAATTGCCAAAAATATTTGCAACGGATGTAGCTTGAAATAAGTTTGAAACCATTTGGATAGCTGACCAAATATAACATGCGACTTTGCAATCAAAGAACAAGTGTTTTATTATCTCCTCTTGGAAACATGAAACACACTAGGTACTACCAGGCCAGGCATAGTCGAAAAGATTATCTTTAATTAGAATGACATGTTTACAAAGGTAGCATGCAAATATTTTCAGCTTTAAAGGTTTTATGCCTAATCTTTTTATTATTGTCAACTGGTATGTTGGAATAGACTAGAGCCCTATACATGGAATCAACCGAGCATTTACCATTCCCATTTAGATTCCAGCGAAATCATCAGGATCTTGAGACAGGTGTACCAAAGCCAGCCTGTCGAGCAGGGTATTTCAAGACAAAAGTTTGGACCGATCAAATCATGTCTGAACGTCACGTTGGGGGTGAATCTTGCATAAATGAGGCTAGCGTATCTCCCTTGTGAAACATATCTCCGACCCATCTTTAATCTTAAATATACCATAACGAAAAAATTTTTTGGCGCCATTAGTCCGGCCCAAAAGTGCGAATCCCTATATTTCCATATGACTTGTGATACTGCTTTTGTACTTACGTTTAAGAAGAGTTTGTGAAACACCCTCCTCCGTATGTAACTTAAAAAAGCCACTTACATAGGAGAGCTGCGTTTTTGACCTGAAGATCGTGGATACCCCGACCTCCCCGATCCTTTGGTCGACAAACGACATTCCATTTAACCAGTCTATTTTTTTTCACCATCCCTTTGCCAGAAGAATCTCGATCGAAAATAATCCAATCTTTATAAGACTTCTTTTGGCAGTTGGAAGAAATATATCATATACAGTACCAGATTGATTAGCACTAAATTAATGGGAACCAATCTTGCACCCAGGAGAGAAGTTTGCCTTCCAACTTGCTAGTCTTTTCTGCAGACATTCCTCGACATGCTTCCATTCCGCATTAGTCAATCTTATATAGTGTATTGGTATACCCACATAGTTAATAGGAAACTGACATTGCTCACAGCCAAATAACTCGGCATAATGAGCATCCGCATCATGAGCCTCACCGAAGCAGAACAATTCACTTTTATGGAGGATAATTTTTAACCCAGATAATTCCTCGAATGCTGATAATGTTAATTTCAGAATCTCTTCTTTTCTAGATCGTGTTCCATAAATATAATGGTAGCATCCGCATATTGAAGAATGGACAGCCCCCATCCACCAGGTGAGGAACTATCCCTTCAATTTGACGATCTTGTTTGGCACATTTAATCATGATCGCTAACATATCAACCACCATATTAAATAATATGGGCGAGAGTCCTTGCCTTAATCCATTTTTGTCTGGAAGAAGTCCAATGTCATCATTGACTTTGACATCCACACTTCGTCCAGAAACAAAGATATAAATCAAGGCACACCACTTCTCTGAAATCCTTTCATTCTCAGAGTCTGTTGGAGAAATGACCAACTAACCTTGTCATAAGACTTTTCAAAATTTATTTTGAAGATTAATCCATGAAGTTTTTTTGGTGTGCATGTTATAACGGTTTCGTGTAAACAACAACCCCGTCAAGGATATTCCTACCCTGCATGAAAGAAGTTTGTGTAGGTTTAACCATATAATCAGGAACCAAATTTAACTTAAGAGTTGCAACCTTTATTAAAATCTTGAAGCTAACATTAAGAAGACAGATTGGTCTATATTGTTGTATCCATTATGCCTCCAAAATCTTAGGGAGCTGTAATAATTCCCTAAAGTTTAGGCGGAATACCTCTAATTGACCGGCATGCAAGGATCCGAATAATTCTATAAGATTAGTCTTAAGGACGTTCCAGAAGTGCTGCTAGAACTCGGCAGGACAACCATCTAGACCTGGTGACTTATTATGCTCCATTTGAAATACAACCTTTATAATCTCCTCTTCAGAGATAGGAGCATTAAAATAGATATTTTCCTCACTGGAAACCTGGGTAATATCATCTGTTTGAGACTCATCCATCGAAAGGGTACCTTCTTCTAGAGCCCCAAACAATTTTTTATAGTACATTGTAATATAGTCTTTGAGCTTTTTCTGTCCCTCGATCAGACATTCATCCTAAAGAAGAGAGTGAATACGTTTCTTCCTATGTCTTCCATTGGCCACATTATAGAAATATTTCGTATTAGAATCCCCTTCAAAGATGAATTTAGCCTTAGATGTTTGGTACCATTCGAGCTCCTCTTCTCGTAGCATACGTGTCAAATCCTCATTAGATCGGCTTTTAAGCTCGTATCTCAGCTAACTGGTCGAGTTCATCAATAACGGAACACAAACGCTCATCTTCTTTTTTAAATACTGGTTGTATGCCTAGCCCTCAAAGATACTTGCAGGTTACGTATTTTATTATTCCATCTTCGAATAAGACTGTTACCCAACACCGTAGCCCATACCTTTTTAACGAGCTCATCGAAGCCATCACGTGAGAGTCAGCCCAGTTCAAACTTGAACTAGGGTTGCTTATGCATCGTCAATGTGCCGGTAGATAAAAGTATGGGGGCATAATCCGATAGTGGCTCAATATGTTCGAGGCCTGTACTGTTACCGAGGGGTATTTATCCTCCCACTCGGTACTCATCAAAACATGGTCCAGCTTTTCGTATGTCGGCTCACAGAGATCCCGTCATGTGAACATCTCGTAAATCTAGGCTATCAATGACTGTGTTGAACAAGAAAGGCCAATGACTATCGAATCTTCCTCTACTTTTTTATGTGGGAACCTCAGCATATTAAAATCCCCACCCCCCCCCCCCCCAGAATTGGGTACGGATCATTGTTAGCCAGGTTAACCAATTCACGAAGAAAAGCAGGCTTATGTTCAAAAAAGAGAGCTAGTTGCGTGTTTTTCTTTTCTTTCTTTATGCTTTGCTGGAGCTAGGCTACATGTGTCTCTAAATTACTCCTCCGGTCCCACAATATAAAATGTTTTGGCAAGATTTTAGCATTATCCTTCGCACGGGTATAAATAAAAATGTTCTTTGTGAGAATATCTAGAAATTCATGCCTGATGGGGATTGAACTTATGTCTTTGGGTGAGCCACAACTATCTCAACCATCGGGTCTCTACCCTGCTCTCGCGGGCATGAATAGATTGTGACTTGTCAATTAGAAACACTACCGGTGGTAGTTGCCTGTTTGGATACTAGGTCTAGTAGACCGATCTCGGCCTCACATGAGATTGCTGAAAGCATCCCATAAATTGAAAACACATGAACAAACAAACATGAATATGGCAGGTTTGCCAATGCAAATCATTGTATTATGGAAGACAAAAAAAAAGTGTAGATACAGAGTAAATCGGGTTTATCCTACGTGACCGAATCTTAGGAAGAGGTTGAGTGGCCTGGGTGTTCAAATTCCTACAAAATTGAGGGACACAAGTGTAATTCACAAGAATTTGGATAGTACAACGTACCTATGGTCCAAAGACATTTGTATAAGAAACCAAATTCTTACGACCCAACCAGTGTATGTGCTATAAATGTTCTCTTCTTGTGTTTTGTAGGAAGTAAAGCCATGAAGAAGACTTTATCAGGGGTCGGTGAATTTCCTAATTTAGTCTTTGGATAGAATGTTTTAAATAGTGCGATGTCGTCGATGTCATGTACTCTCTCCGTTCCATATTAAATGATTTCCTTTTGTCTAACTAAAGATGTATCTAGACATGTTTTATTCTATAAGTACATCTATTTGTACAATGAAAGTCAAGTATTGTGAAACGGAGGGAGTATATGTTTCTTCCCCGGGTACCTCCAAAGATGTCTAAATTCATTCCTTTGACGCTCACCAACTAGGGAAAGAAGAACGTTACTTGTTTTAATTTTTTTAACCATTTGTGGGTTGAATGTGCTTTGACCATAATGAATTCCTTGGTCAGGAGAGTTGGAACCGAATCCTAGAGAGCCAAAATTAAATGATTTTAACATAGTGCACACACTGGAATTATCATCCTCTTAACGCTTTAAGCAACACCCATGAAAAAGAATTTATCAAGTGTTAGTTGTTTTTGGATAAAGATCAAGTGTCAGTTATATTCGTGAAAAAAATGTTCCCTCGAAAGTGGAATACTGGTGATGAAAAGATGCCATGCAGGTAGAGTGCTCCCCCAGTCGCCACCTTTAAAAGGTTTCAAATTAATTCCGTCGTCGGACACCAGCTCCTAACGACAAGGAAAGATTGCTGATCATCAACTTGGTAAATGATCCTATATACTTGTGTCGACGGGATCCGCACAATTTTACGCGTTTTTTCGCTATATATTCCTAGATTGATCACAGATCCGCGGCGCATATATAGCGTTTACAAGAGCAGTGTCATTTTCTCCCGTAGCTGTTGGAATTATGTTCGAGCTAATCCCTTGTGCATTTCGCAGTGCTTTGCGCCGCAGAGTAGTGAAGTAAAACGAGACAACTCCATACGACCATGCCCATGCAGTTGAAGGAACATTTTTTGGGATCGAGGTTAGGACCACCATGAGATGCATGGCACTGGAACCCTATTTGGGGGTTCGATCATGACATTGACGCACACACGATCCATTTCAGGTTTTGCTTCTCTCCAAGCAACACTGAGCAACCGTTCCTTTTTCTACCTATATATGTAGGGTCCATGCCTGATTAACCTCATCTCAAGAAAATCAGCATATTGTGTGCTAAGATATGTACTCCTCCGTTCAACAATAGATGACTTCCACATATCTAGGTATAGATGTATCTAGACATATTTTAGTGTCTAGATACATCCATATATAGATATGTGAAAGTCATCTATTGTTGAACGGAGGGAGTATATCTCTTGGCTCCTAACTTCAGAATCATTCCGTTGAAACCAGCTTATACATCTGCCAGTGCTGCATCGAGCAGATAGTGTGCGGACCCACTGAGTTAGGTTTTACCCTTCAACTCTTTTTTTCTTTCGAGAAGAAAGAAAACCCTTGTACCGGTTTTTTTTCATACGACTTCCATCGAAACCGGATTCCACTACCTCCACAAGGGGGATAACAAGCGTTCAACATTTATTTACAAAGACTTGACAGGAAAGAACGAAAAAACCAAAAGAACCTGATACAATGATATCTAAAAAGCACTCCCCTACACAGGAGGTAAGGTCAGAAATCTGCCTACAGTTTTCTAGCGCCAAATGCTAATCCCTTGTACAATGGGGACGCTAACGACAGGCGCTAGGGTGGAAATCCCGGCCGTTACGGCAAATTCCCCGTCGATCGTGAGAAAAAAGGTAGCGTCGGCGCATGTTGAGGCGCTGGACGCTCCCGATTTTTGAGCCGTGTATAAAGCAGTTTTTATCTATGCAAGCGACAATTCAGGCGCTAAGCGTTGGAGTAAGGGCATGTACAGTGGTGTACACTCAGCGGTCTCTGTAAACGATGCCACGTAATAAATCCGGTGACGTGTAGAAGTTTTAACTAGAAAACGGGCAAGTCCGTTGGTAAAATTATAGACTGTCTACTCCCTTGGATTTCGCATCCTACAGACGGCTCTTTTCCTGTTGTACGAGGGCCTAGTGTAGATCATGGCCTCATAGGGGATGCAGCAATGTGATTAAGTTTGTTGTCACGATTAACTAACTGCTGGGCCTATAGATAATATTTATAGACACCCTATTGTAGAACCTATCTTTAACCCTGTCTAAAAGTGACGCGTAGGAGTGGTACAGACGCTAGGTGTCTAGACTGTTGTACATGCCCTAACAAACTCTCGACCGGAGGCTAGGATTAAAGTCGTATTCTTTTTCTCCCTAAGTGCCCATCTTAGCGTCTTGGAGTGTACATGCCCTAAAGCAACAAAGATTTCACCCTCTATACCGATTGATGCACATAGCCAAAGTACCTATATTAAACACTTATGCAATGCTAATCCTAATATTTGGCCTCGTGCTATCATCTTCAGATGGTTAACATGGTTGCACGTAGACTAAATGTATCTCACGCCTGCATTTGGTACGGATCCAGTGGATAGAATACGGATTACCTGCATTTGGTAGCATGTAAATAGGTCCAGCAACCCACGGCCAAAAAAAAAAAAAAGTCTAGCAACCCGGCGCTTGTACCAGCGACGCTACATGCAAGGAATACACAACCGTGCAACGTGGTTGACGCACTGCCCCGTATGCGTATACCACGCTCGATTTAGACTTGTTCTGACGGAATTCACATGTGTCAAATTGAAATTTTGTTTAGTTCTTCCGGCCTTCCACTGGACAAAATTGGTCACCAAGAACAGTCCCGATCTTCACCGAAAATAAATAAAGTACACAAAATAATTGCAGTGACCAACTTTACGTTGGAAAAACAACGGAAGATGTAGTGAGATTGGTCTGAATCTGTCTGTGTTCAAATTCTTTCCGATCACCTGACGGGCGTGTAGTACACTACTACTCCCTCCGTTCAACAATAGATGACTTCCACATTTCTAGGTATAGATGTATCTAGACATATTTTAGTGTCTAGATACATCCATATATAGATATGTGAAAATCATCTATTGTTGAACGGAGGGAGTATTTTACAACACATACACGTGTGAGATTTCAGGGCGTGTGGTGGCCGGCCACAAGTCAACATGACACTACTATTACTAGACAAAAGAGGGGGAGAAAAAAAAAGGAAAAGACGTGTTGTTGACGGGAAGCCCAAATACGTTCATTGTTACTCGATACATAGGGGAAAATCCAGAGACAAATCGTGTGTGTGACACTTTGCGGCGGAAGTCAACTTGGCGGTTGACCAACGAGACGCATACGTTTGTGATACATACTTGCATGATATGGAGAATACAACACTGCGCACTTACGTAGCAGGTAAGTTTCAAATCTGGCGGTGTCGACTTGCCACGGACTCCTCTCCCACCCCTCTCTGAGCGGATAAGGTTTTGAGAGTCGACCCCTGTCGCCGGTGTCGCCCGGCTCCATCCCGGATCAGCTCCAGCGGCGCCGCCGGCCGGAGTTGTGATGGGGGAAGAGCACGGTGCAACCTGTATAGCTGTAGTCTAGGTTCTAGTAGTAGGGAGTTTGTTGCTGTTCTTGTGTTTGTGCAGTTTGGCTTTATGCCGCCGAGGTTTCATCGCCGTGTGCGATCGTGCCGCGCCGGTGGATGGGCTTTGTTGCTTCTTCTCTTGCTGCTCCGGTGGTCGGAGCTGGAGGAAGGAGTGAACGGAGCCGCCTCTTCTCTCCCGAATAAGTGCGAAGATCACCTTCAAGTCTTGGGGGCTGATGCTGCCGTTTCTTCATCTGCGGTGGAAGAAGCTTGGAGTCCATTTCCTGTTAGCCATGGAGGTCATGGTGGGCAGGGGTTCTGGCTCTCTCTTGTTCTACTCGCCGCGGGGGGACGACGTCTCGCGGCTGCAACCGCGGCTATCCTTGGGAGTTCCCTCTCGACAGCTCATCGCACTGCATCTGGCAGTCTTGCTATTGAACTTGCAGGTCGTGCAGCGGCCACTCCCTCCCTGCTCGGCGCCTGCTGTACGCCGAGCTGCGGTGTTCATCCTCCCGGCCTAGATGCCAAGCTGGAGGTTCTCTGCTCTGGTACGGTTAGCTCCTGCTGCAGTACCCCAAGTGGCCTTGTCCCCGGTGGTGCTGTGGTTGACCGTGCTTCGATGCGTGCTTTGTTCGGTGGAGCTGGAGCTGGAAGAAGGCCTGGACCTGATCGCTTTTTTACTTTTTGTTCCAAGGTCTTGTTTGTATTTCTCAAGGACCCAGTTGTAATTTCTGTTTCCTCTTTGGTCCTTCATGTACTTTGTACTCCACCGACAGCGGGATAATGCAGCCCTGGGGTCCTTCGAGGCCCTTCTCTTGTTCAAAAGAAAAAAACACTGCGCACTTAGGCCCATGTGGCATCCATAGTCTTAGCAACATAAGATATGACTACTGTGGTACAATGTATAATTTCATTTTGATTGTATCCAAATTTAATGATTCAAGCCTTATGCATAGATATATGATTGGTCTAGCAACTTTTCTTGTCTAAGGCACTTGTAAATTTTGTATCTTAACCTATAACCTTCCTCTCTCTGTGTATATACATTATTCAAAGTCAAAGACCACACATAAATACATACCCTCTCCGTCCACGAATAAGTGTATATCTAGATTTTGTAGTTAGTCAAAAAAAAATTATCAACTTTATAGAAAATAGTAGCAACATATATTGACATCAAATTGATATATTTTAAAACATCGTGTCAAGATAAATCTATTGATACTTATTTGGTGTCATAAATGGTAGTGCTTTTCCTAATACACTTAGTCAACGTCTAATAAATTTGACCGGACAGAAAAGGTAAAAGTACGCTTATTTACAGACGTAGTGTATATTGGTCAAAGGAAAATTGAAGAGCTTTGGCAAAAAAAAAAAAAAAGGCTTCTCGATCGCCCGTGTCCCAGAAAAAATACAACTTGATCATCTGAAAGACGGGACTCTGAAGGATTTCGTCCATCTTTTTTTTTTAAATATTTCTAAAACTCTTTGATCGTGCACTGGTTTATAGATGGGATTTTGGGCACATGATATATTCCATGTTATGTTAAGGGATGGTAGCTGGTGAACTCTTGTGCAAAGTAGAATAAAATGATTTTTCCTTATACTTTAACTTACTGAAAAATTGGCTTTATGCAAATAAAACTCAAACCTTATCTTGTCCGCCTTGCATGTATAGACTAATTTTTTCCTTTTTTGTGTGTAACTTGTGAGTACATTTAACGTGTTATGTAGGGGTGAAAACGTATCGGACGCAGATCAGAGTCATCTTCCCACATCTGTTTTCAAATATGAATACAATTATTGGCATTGTGCACATGAGATGTTTTGTTAATTTGAAATGAAAATCGATGTAACAAAATAATAGAATTGTGTCTTATAATGGCTCAACCATAGAATGATACGTAGATAAATATAACGACATAATACACAATAGTTTAAACTTCAATCACACAAAAACACATTTGACCACTTTGTTAGCTCTTTTAGGTTGGGTAATTGGCATATAGAGCTAGAAATATTAAAATTGATAACATAATTGTATTCGAATACGAATATGTCCGGTCCAAGAGATCTCTGCCACTGCAAATCTCCACCACGAGGCTCGCCCTATTAGCCCACCGGCAGGCCTGGTGAAGTCACATGGCCACGCCAGTAGTCAACACTTAGCACCGGCAATGGTCCAACCACTCCGATTTATAGCTGCTTCTCTTGATGTGCACACAACAATCACAAAATAATTGATATACGCTCTTTGTTGAAAAAGCGTACAAGTTAACCAAAACGACTCCAATCTAATTCCATGCGCCATGTTTACTTTCTGCATTTTTTTTCTGCCTCCACAACACTTTCTACTAGCATGTTGAACCATGTTTGCATGGGAGAAGCTATCTACATTCCTCCCGGCACTACAGTAGTGGGTGTTTTCCTTTCATCCGGGTGCACCTGAAGTCTGAACTTCTGAACACTGCCAACTTGTCGCCCCACGGGGAAGAAAAGATTTGGGTTGCGTTTAGATCGAGCAGAACACGTGTCGACTTATTGGATAGGTCTAGCTTTATGAGACAATATTAGTTATCGCAATGGCTGCTTGGGCGGGTCTGCAAGTTGCTGCTGAGCATGTTGTACCTGCAAGAAGCATCCCCGGCTCCTTGCTCAAGAACGAGGCCTGGGTACGCTGCAAGCGCACCTCAGTTATGTTTTAAAGCTTGGAGTAATGTGATGTACGTTCACTGAGGAACAAAATAGATAAGCATGGTCATTTTCTTTGATAATTTTGGATTTGGAGTTTAGAGCACAATTAGTTCAGATACATAATTCCGCACTGCACATATACATAATTTGCCTAGATGAGACGATTAGCTATGCCAATGAAATTTAAGTGTAAACTGCGTTAGGGTATTCTATCTCTGGGTTACCTTGAGTTATGTGGGATTCTAAGGACGAAAATATTTTAGAAAGAGCTTCTCCATGTAAATTATTTGAAGAATTTTGCATTTCGTAAAGTGTTGACGTATATCTAGATGTCATTACATACTTATATGTGGTGAGGTGCTATGTTTGCTTTTAAAATTAGTGCCCCTTAATACTTTAGACGATTAGCCATGCCAATAAAATTTAAGTGTAAACTGCGTCAGGGTATTCTATCTTTGGGTTACCCTGAGTTATGGAAGATTGCAAGGAACAAAATATTTTAGAGAAGAGCTTCTCCATGTAAATTATTTGAAGAATTTTGCATTTCGTAAAGTGTCGACTTATAT
This sequence comes from Alopecurus myosuroides, assembly GCA_028641055.1. NCBI lineage: Eukaryota > Viridiplantae > Streptophyta > Magnoliopsida > Poales > Poaceae > Alopecurus > Alopecurus myosuroides. The sequence continues at coordinate 216,960 of JAPCYS010000737.1, forward strand.
CTAGATGTCCTTACGTACTTATATGTGGTGAGGTGATATGTTTACTTTTAAAATTAGTGCTACTTAATACTTTCTATTTATCTTTTTTACCGTCTAAGCTTGAATAGATGGTTTTTTCTTATTTTTTTCATGAACAATATGTATTCATAGATGTTATTCTTGACGACTTGATAAGATAGCAAATCCAATTCTTGATGATAGATGTGTCATCGTAGAAAACAATCTGTCCCATCTAATAAATTGATTTCCGGTAGTTAAATTCTCAATTATCTAAAAATGTCAATAGAAATCAAACCGTAGCAATGCACGGGTATTTTTTGCTAGTAATGGCTCAACCATAGAATGATACGTAGATAAATATAACGACATAATACACAATAGTTTAAACTTCAATCACACAAAAACACATTTGGCCACTTTGTTAGCTCTTTTAGGTTCGGTAGTTGGCATATAGAGCTAGAAATATTAAAATTGATAACATAATTGTATTCGAATACGAATATGTCCAATTCAATATCCATATTTTCTTCAAAATTAAATACTGTATTTGTATTTGTAAAACAAATCCGGATATTTACTACATCCATTTTCATTTCATACAGATTCAGATATTACCACATCCATTTTTACTTTCTCAAATATGAATAACCGGTAATATTATCCACTACCGGTTCCCACCCCATAGTCATGAGTAGATAAAGGAGCCTAATGAAACATGAGCTCTAGGAACGTGAGTCTACACTCAACTAGCATGTGGCATTGATGGGACTCTTATTTTGTCTCGTTGCCCCGGGACAGCCCGGAACCCTGCCTGTTGAGGTTCTCTTTGTTTTATGTATGACACTTACATGATGAGATTGAATCTGCGGCAGTATTTCAGTTTGTGACTCGATCCGCGGACTCCGTTGTCATCGTCGTATATGTGGTTTGGGCACGGCCCTTCGAGTTGATGCTCGATTGGCATTAGCAGTAACTCGTCTGCCCGGATCTTCCGAGGTTGCCACTCGCGCTTCTACTCTTGCCCGTGCTCGCGCTCCTGTTCATGTGGCTGCTCGCGCCCCTGCCTGCGGTAGTCGCTGCTACAACCACCCGGGAACTCGGCTACCACTAACTCGAGTTCCATTTCAATGAAGACCCGATTCTTGCACCTTTTTCGCACGTTCTGGTCATTGTTGTAACTTCTGTTTCCCTCGTGTGCGTAGGAGGTATCCATGTGATCTTCCTTGGGTGAGGGTGGGTGGGTATTCCGCACTGACTCCTCACCCTCTGCCCAACTGTTTGCTACTTCCATGAGTTTGCTCACTGTTCTCACCCGGACTCGGTCGATGTACTCTAGCGGGTCCATCCGGCTGAGCCCGTCTCTGAAGCTATCGATTGCGGTTTCATCCGAGATGTCCTCTGCGCTGTTTTTTAATGCGGTCCACCTCTGAATGTCCCCGCGGATATTCTCCTATGATCGTTGTCTACATGCCTTCAGTTGCCCGACTATTACGGGTCGTTTGCCAGTAGATTTAAAATTCTAGATGAAATCCAACTCGAAATCCTCCCAGCAACGGTACTTGTTTCTGGGTCGACTCTTTAGCCAGTTTCTCGCGGCTCCTACGAGCCGCAGCTGTATATATTGCATTGTTGTTACTTTGCTACCCTTTTGGAATCTCACAGCAGTCAGGTAATCATCTAACCACGCCTCGGGTTCCTGGTCACCATCGTACTTGGGTGTTTCGGCTGTTAGCTTGAACCGCTTCGGCTTCCTGGACTGACGGATTTATCGAGTGAAACAAGGAGGGCCACAGAGTTCCTCGTCATCCGAGTCAGTTTAGTCGTACTTCAGGTTCTCCAATCGAGTCCTGGTTGTCCTTGGCGGTGCCACTTCTGCTTCTCTTTTCCTACGCGACCTATCCACCTTGTTCTGCGTGAGGTGGTTCCGTAGATCTTGCGGGTCTTCCTCGTAGCGCGTCACTCAACCTGGTTTGGCTTTTTCCTTTGCCAACTTTGCGTGTACTATCGCTTGCGGGTTGGGTTTCTGCCCTAGTTCCGCACTTGCCATGTTGAGGCCTCGTAGCATCTCCTCGTGTACTTCTCTACGAGGGTCACCCATCGTTGGTTTTATGGACATTAGGTATGTTTGGACCTACAAAAGCCTTTTCTGAGGCGTTCTAGGTGCCAATTTCTCCGGCGGATTGGGTTCTTTTTAAGTCATGATCAAGGTCCAACACCTTTCGATTTCCTTTCATGGACTCGGTCGTCATATTCTCCGTTCGAGACTGCCGCTTGGGAGCAGGTGGTTTCTGCAACCCACTACCCGAAGCCTCAGCCGAGTGCATCCCTGAGAGAACCGTGCTATCTAGCTCTCTATACATCTTGTTCATCTTCTTTTTGGGCTGGGCTAGCTTCCATCGATAAGCCAACCGCTCCTCTATATTGGAATCTTCTGGGAGGGAACGGCCCTGCTCGACCAAAGTGGTGACCAAATCCATTGTGTCCGCAGATACGCGCAGCACGGGGCGTTCTGCTTTGCCCTTCTTACTTTTAGTCGCGGATTCGGAGTTGGCGGGTGGAGGGAGCTCGCCGTCGTCGCCATTCGGGTCCTCATCCTCGGGTGACGGGGATTTCAACGGGTCCTTATCGGTATCTTCCTCATCTTCGTCTCCGTTTTCTCCAGTCGTGTCAATGTCGCGTCCGTCGCCTTGGGTGGGTGTTATTTCATCTCCTTCGTCGCTCTCCAAGGATGATCGACTCGG